>JAWZYV010006573.1:0-15886 GCA_038373885.1 Cheiracanthium punctorium | reverse complement strand
AAAATTTTCAAAAATTGCGTTTTTTTTTTTTTCACTTCTTTTTTGAAGATTCTGAAATGTACTAAAGTTATAATGCATAGTAAAAGCTCAAGCCTGTCTAAAGCGGATCTTTAACTACGCGGAAACTTGTTCTTTTATCAAATATTTCTTGGTCCTCTGAATACTTACTCTAGGATATAACCAGTTGAGGATTCAGAAATTTTTTTAGAAGGCGCTAATTTAAAAAAAAGAAAAAAAAAAACTTTTGTGTCCTAAACACGATATGCAATAAAACAAAATATCACTTTAAAGTATTGTAATTTGTTTTGGGAGGGTGAATTTAGAATAAAAGGTTATTTTCCCTATGCAAAATGCACATTAAAGTAAAATGCTACCCTTTAGAAATGTCTTTGGAAAGGGGAAGGAGGGGCGCTCAAGCGTCTTAGCCCTTTCCCTGTATGCAACACTGGATATAACTTTTGTTTAATGGAAAACTGCGTCAATGGAAGAACATTTATTTCCGTTAATGACAAAATTTTATTATTTACAGTGAAACCTAATAAATTTCAACCGAATCCTTTTCACTAATTCGATTGATATTATTTTAAAATACAAGTTAGATTAATTTATTTGAGTAATTACTCCGAGAAAAACATATAAATGAATTTTCTTGAGAAAATAATTTTATATCATTACAACATTATGGAATGGAATGAGTGAAAGAAAGAAAGAAAGAATATCTATATGAGGGTTTTATTTTTTTGAGTCTAATGAATGTTTGATAAACTAATATTTATTTGACTTCGACGCAAAGCTCTATTTGTAGCAAACGGAATCTCATTTTGAAACAAATTGGAATCTCCAAAAAGAGAAGTAAAGGAAATGGGATATTTTCTTGTGAAAGCGAAACACGTACAAAGCAGACAATGAGTCTTTTTTCCAGTGCTTCTGGTCAACCGTCACCTTGACCCCAGAATTGACCCTCACTCCCTTCTTTGCCCCCCTTCTCCGGTTTCCTTTCCTCCAGCATAAGGGACCATCTATAAAGGTTTTCTTTTTTTTTGTCCAAGCAGCAATTAGAGTGGGAGAATTTGCGGAAGAAGGTGGGGAAACAGTATTTGACAGTTTGGCGCATATTGTAAACAATATGGCGGATCGGATGGCGCTGGTTCCGAGATAATTGATCGTCGCCGTTAATTTTGCTATGATTTATTTTAATGAAAAAAAAATTAAAGCAGATAACAAGCTTACATGTACATATAGATTCGGTTTAATAAAATTTAATAACTTTTCTTTTTGTGTGAGGGGGGGGGGGGCTGTGCCCCCCCTCAACCCCCCCTTTCTCTTTTTAGTAGATTAAATTAAACAATGCAAACAAATAATATTCTAAAGGCAATACCTCACAAAAATAACAAATAAAAAAGACAAAAAAATTAAAATACATTTTCGCATTCTAACAAAAGACTACGTAAGCAAAATAAAGAACTAATTCAAATCATAACGAACAATGCTTATCTCATACCTTAATTAAAATCGCTAAATTTTTTCAATATTGAAATAATATAATCAAATATTATATTAATAACGGAATTATTTGTTGCTCCTACCATTAACAAATAAGCAAAGGTAATAATAACAAATAAAAACAAACAATGCTTATCACATACCTTGATTAAAATCTCTAAATTATTGCAATATGGAAATAATAAAATCAAAATATCTAAAATTATTTCACTGTATAAAATATTAATAACGTAATTATTTGTTGCTTCTACCCTTAGCAAATAAACAATCGAGAACGAAAATATTAACCTGAAACGTACTATCAAAAGAATGTTTATTCATACAAAACTGTATATAAATAGTTAGTATGAACCTGAACATCCATTTTAAATTTCAAAAATAATTAAATAATAATAAAATTTAATGTAAAATAAAGCCATTAAAATAAAACCATAAAGCACATTGTAATGGCGGATCACGGCACTCAAACCTCGCGGGCTAAGATATACGGGGCGCAAAAAGTTCATGAAAGGAACAAAGGGTCGCGATTCGCCGGACGAACACGAGCGCATCCGTGACGTCACGGAAGAATCCACTTTTCGCCCGAGGTTAGGGTTACCGCTCTGGAGCATCCGACGGCGGGGTTACCATATTGGCATCCTTTATCGCGCCAAAAAAAGTCGCCAAAAATAAAGCGCGCCAAAGGGACCATACTAAAGCTGTACCGAGGGGGGTGCTGTTACCGTACTGGCCGGAATATAACACGACCCAGGAAGTTTTAATCAAGATAATCAGAAAAATCCTATATTTAGGCCTCAAATTTAGCACGAGTCAGGTTTTTTACGAGCAATGATCAGTCAAATAACACCGCGTTGTATTCGGGACAATACGATAATTCAAACTGAGTAAAATACTTCTGGTCCTAATAATAATGTCTGTAAATGCTTCGATCTCGCATTTGTTTTTTCTTCTAATTACTATACATTTTAAAATAATTCTGTAAAGATGAAAATACTTTGCCCCAGTGGCAGTTCGTGGGTTATTTAAATGTAGGTTCACAAAATAAATCTCGAAAATTAAGCACGCAGATAAGACGCAACTTACACTTTGAAATATATTTGCGTTTCAGCAGTTAAGAAAACAATGCATGCAACTGAAAGAACACAAGTAGTCTTTGGTCTTACATTTCGTCACCAAGATAACTTTTAGCAAAGGTGTTATCTTGATTAATTTTATTTCAATTATTTTTCAAAGGATGATATTGAAAAAGGTGATTATTTTAGCTCCGAAATACTTATTTTACTCCCATCTTAATTATTTACACTAGTTTGTAAGAAATATTGTAGTGAAAAATGAACATACAAAAACATAACTATCCGAACATAACAAACCGGTTATACCTCACACAGCATTCCGCCAAATGCGCCAAACTGTCAAATACTGTTTCCCCACCTTCTTCCGCAAATTCTTCCACTCTAATTGCTGCTTGGACAAAAAAAAAGAAAACCTTTATAGATGGTCCCTTATGCTGGAGGAAAGGAAACCGGAGAAGGGGGGCAAAGAAGGGAGTGAGGGTCAATTCTGGGGTCAAGGTGACGGTTGACCAGAAGCACTGGAAAAAAGACTCATTGTCTGCTTTGTACGTGTTTCGCTTTCCCAAGAAAATATCCCATTTCCTTTACTTCTCTTTTTGGAGATTCCAATTTGTTTCAAAATGAGATTCCGTTTGCTACAAATAGAGCTTTGCGTCGAAGTCAAATAAATATTAGTTTATCAAACATTCATTAGACTCAAAAAAATAAAACCCTCATATAGATATTCTTTCTTTCTTTCTTTCACTCATTCCATTCCATAATGTTGTAATGATATAAAATTATTTTCTCAAGAAAATTCATTTATATGTTTTTCTCGGAGTAATTACTCAAATAAATTAATCTAACTTGTATTTTAAAATAATATCAATCGAATTAGTGAAAAGGATTCGGTTGAAATTTATTAGGTTTTACTGTAAATAATAAAATTTTGTCTTAAACGGAAATAAATGTTCTTCCATTGACGCAGTTTTCCATTAAACAAAAGTTATATCCAGTGTTGCATACAGGGAAAGGGCTAAGACGCTTGAGCGCCCCTCCTTCCCCTTTCCAAAGACATTTCTAAAGGGTAGCATTTTACTTTAATGTGCATTTTGCATAGGGAAAATAACCTTTTATTCTAAATTCACCCTCCCAAAACAAATTACAATACTTTAAAGTGATATTTTGTTTTATTGCATATCGTGTTTAGGACACAAAAGTTTTTTTTTTCTTTTTTTTAAATTAGCGCCTTCTAAAAAAATTTCTGAATCCTCAACTGGTTATATCCTAGAGTAAGTATTCAGAGGACCAAGAAATATTTGATAAAAGAACAAGTTTCCGCGTAGTTAAAGATCCGCTTTAGACAGGCTTGAGCTTTTACTATGCATTATAACTTTAGTACATTTCAGAATCTTCAAAAAAGAAGAAAAAAAAACGCAATTTTTAAAATGTTTTTAGTAACGGTCTCTTGAAAAACGTTATAGTTTATAAACAATGGTCCTCTATATTAATATTTCGTAGTGATAGAACTTGTAGGCTTGGGAAGAAAAAAAAAAAAATCGATCTCCATAGGCTAGTTTTACAGTATGAACTTTAAAAAGTAAACAACGACAATAAAACTGCTTTTTTTTTAGTTTAGTTTAATCCCCGGTCAGTTTTTAATGACTTAAATCACCTCATATATAATTTCTCTCACATTCTCGCTTTATTCACTTTCACAGTAACATGACAAGTAAAGATAAATTTTTGATTAAAAAAACTAATCTTTAAATGCACTTTTATTTTTTCTAATATTATTTCGGCTTAGCTGAAAGTTAAATTTGAAAATTATTTTATTCATTTTAATACATTTTAAATGCTTCCAGATAAGTCATCATTATATTTTTTATCCGGTTTTTTTTTTTTTTTTTTCATAACTCCCCCCCCCCTCACACACACACACACACACACCCGCGAAAAAAAAAATTAGTGGATCTCACCATTAATGTGTTAAAAATTACAAATTAATAGAGTTAAAAAAAATCCTCTCCTGAACTATAGTTTTGTTATAATTATTTCTACTGACATCAAAATACAACAGAATATTACAGTGTAAAAAATTCATTCAAATAATACATGTTCTGTTGTAGATTAAGCATTAACAGAATATCTTTTTGATTTTTACATAAGCAAGCACTTCTTGTAAATAATCAATTAAAGAGATAATTAAACTCTTTACATTACTTAATTCATTATAATTTGTCAATTATTTCATTTGGTTGTTCTGTTGAACAACACACAGAATTGGTAATCCAGAACCGGCCCTACAAATTTAACGTGCACATTCGTCGCGTGTACAGGTTTTTCTTAGATCAAAAGAGGACAAGACACAAGAGGAAAATCGCTGCACTCGTGCTTTGCAACGGTGGGGAGCGAAGCAGACAATAATTTTTAGGCATGTTATTCCTTAACACTTAATACACTCGGGCAATGTTTGCAACGGAAGTTAATCTTTGTGTGTGTGTGTAAAAATGGGGGGGGGGCACTCGCTAAATACTCATGCACTTCAAGTCGAATTACAGAATTTTGCACCCCGTATCTAGTTAGTAGTATAAACCTTTTGTATGCAAATAAAATAATTTTGTCCCGAATGAATGATTTTGGAAGCATTGTGAAATTGCTTTCAGGAATAAAGCTGTACAGATATCTTATTCACATGCAATAACAATAATTGTTTTTTTTTTTTTTTGCACAACTTCTTTCAGCTTGTGGGCCTTAGAAATTAAAATGTTATGTATCAAAGGTCAACTAGTGCGCCCTTTTAACTAATATAGTTTTAAAAACAAAATATTAAAGACTACTTGATGGATGTAATGACACAATTCCAAATTTTTAATTATAATTTTCTCTTAATTTTGCAAATTAAGTTCTTGAAAATCTGGTGGCACACATAGGCAAGGCAAATGTGTAATCCCACAGTACTGTGATTGTTTGTGTCATGCTTGCAACAAGCTCGGTTGATGATAACTAAATTAAACATTTAGATTAGATGAATGATTTTTTTAACAGTAGGTATGCTACATTGTTTACAAAAAAAGAAAAATTGTTCACCGAACTCAATTTTTTTTTGTAGTTATGACCAATCGAGTTTATTGTGGGCATGACAATACTGTGGAATCTCACAAATAGCAAATAAAAATTCTTGATAATATGATGGGACCAGGGGCATAGCCAGAAATTTTTCATGGGGGGGGGGGTTACGACTACTACAACTCTATATGTATACATGTGTGTAATAATGTAGTGAAGAATATGCATTTTGTATGGGTAAAATTTCTCATGGGGTGTTATGACCCCCCTAACCCCCTCCCCTTGGCTACGCCCCTGGATGGCACATATTCATAAAAGTCTATTAATTATAACTGAAATTTTCTGCTGCCATATTTATGGCCATTAAAAACAAATCTGAAAGAATTACATTTTCACAATTAATTCCTTTTCCTAAAAATTTAATTGATGGATTCTGTTGTGTTTTTCAGCATGCAACTGGATTGGCAGATGAATGGAAAAGGGTGTCTAGGTTGTCCGTAGGGCCTAGGTTGTGCATCCCTGATTTAAATCAAATTATTTAAATCAAGATTAAAATCACCGATTTAAATCTGCTGATGTAGATCATTGACACCCTATTTAAAAACGAATGAAAAGTTGTATGGTTTCTTACAAGTACCACTTTAAAGCACTGCCATCTTTCGGGATTTCCTAATTTTTTAAAGAAAGGGTTGCTAATAGAAATTAAACATTTTAATTAACACGTATTATCTTAAAAAGAAAGGCATGCTTGGCCATGAGGGGCGTAGAAGGGAGCGTTATATGCCCACTCCGACCCAAGCCACTGTTACTGTGAAATTCTTGGGTTATTTAAGTATCATGTACATACAGTGCGCACCGGTTATAACGGACCAGGGATCTAACGTACTATCGGTTATAACGTACCTAGAAGCTAGGCCCCGATTGAAGTCCTATATTTATATTGTTTAACTTCGGTTAAAACATACTTAACAAAAGTACGTACTTCGGCTATAACGTACATTTTATACCAAAGCCAAAAATAAAATCTTGCTTTTCTTAAGCATTTATTTCCTTTTTCTCGGAAATTTCAGTACGTTCACAAACACTCGTTGTCAGTTTTAGAATCTCTAGCGAGATGAATTGTGTATGAATGAAGGGAGCGATCTTTTATCTTTTCCCCTGCTAGGCAAGGCTAAGAACAAGACCATGTTTTCTCTTTGTTATTCATCAATATAAATGCCTTCTGAAAAGCCCTACTATAATGATCCTGATGATAGTGAAGTACCAAGCATACCCCACGCATTACATGCTGCTAAAACATTATTACGCTTTTTTGAATGCCGAAGTGATGATGCGGAGATTCTACAAAAGTCTATTATGGGTATCAAAAACGGTATCTTTAAAGTAGCATCTGCTGATTTAAAACAAAAAAAAAAAATTAGAGATTATTTATCTAAATAAAAAATGTTCTGTTTTTATTTAATTTAAATTTTAAAAAATCACACCTGTTTAAAACACACATTACAGGGAAATTATGAGCCCACTTTCTTTTTTTCTGTAATATTGAATCTTACTGCCTGTATTGCTTATAACGTACTAACGCTACTAACGTATTGCTTGTAACGCTATATTCACTTTGATTTGTAATCAGTTATGGCTTGTTATTACTGGTTTTCTTTTCATAAGTGCAGGAATTTATTCTGAATCATGGTAATTTATCTTGTTAACTCTTTTGTTTTAAATAATAATTCTTAGAATGAATGATTTATAAGTATATATATATTTACATAAAACTATTTTTATTTCTGAAAGTATTTAATTTAAATATTACTTCTTTTATTTTAGACATGCTTTTTTTTTCAGAATTAAATTATGGTATTAATAAGTCAGTTTAAAAAAACTTCCTTAAAAGAACTTTTTACATCAAATGTTAGTATAAATGTAATGTTTTTAAACAAATTTTCATTTCTAAATGCTAAAAAAAAACCTTTTTTAAAGGAAACTGGCTAAAAATTATTTGAAACTCATTTCTTAAGATGTAAAATATCGGCTATATATAACTATATTTAAAATTAATTTTTAATTAGTTTTGTTGTAATAGTTTTAATAATTATATTTTTACCATTATTAGTATTGCAAAGATTATTCCCCTTCACCAACTTTGATTAAATATACGCACCGGAAAAAAAGCGCATAATTTGAATGGTTTCATTTTTGGGGCGTGAAATGAAAAAATGTGAGAAACAAGTGGGCGTCCAAAAGGGCGTAAAGAGAGGTACATTAGTGTATTTTGTATTCATCTCTATTGAAAATTGCCATTCAGATAACTTTTCCAGTAGCCCCATGGCCGTCCGAAACGCCTCAACGCCCTTTTGCTTTTGATAAAGTTTTTTTTTTTTACATAGAAAAGAAATGTGTGTGTGCGTGTGTGCGCGCGCGCACGCACACACACACACACACACAAAAAAATTAAACCCCTTCAATATTATGCAGTTTTTTTTTTACGCTTTCTTCAGTCCACCGAATTGATGTAGTGCCACTATGTATAATTGAGTAATTTTGCTTCAAGGCTTTATTTTTTATGCAAAATTTAAGATAAGTCCATCAATAATTTTGCATTAGAAACATTTATTTCTAAAAAGAAAATGTTTACAGCATCTTTTTCAAGCAGTCATAAGATTGTAAACAAGCAAAAACTAATGCACATATGAACAAACGCTATATATGAGAAAACGCTAGAAATAAATTTCTTTTGTTTTGAAAGACGATGAGGTCATTCAATGAAATAACTGAATAAATTCGTTTTGTAGCGATTTTTTCCTTTAACAGATTACATGAAGAAATAAAATCTGTATTAAACTGGGGCTTAGTTGAAGCAGAGTGGGGTACGGCTCGGTTTTATATATGTCTTAGTAAGTTTTGTATTTCTTTGGCATAATTAACGTTTTTTTTTTTTACAAAGTTTTTCATTAGTTTTACTTTTTCTCATTAATACTTCCTAAAATCATGGACACCCATACCATTTGGGGGCAAGGGAGGGGGGCTGCTCATCTCCAGATTTGATTTCAAATACTATTTTAGTACAAAGAAATTGAGTATGCTATAAAAATGTTCAGTCTATCGACAGGGATCGAGATCATCTTGCATCATTATATGTACGTTGAAGCCTCAAATGAATTAGATTTGAAAATTTTTTTCCTCGTGTATCATTTGAAATTTCTAAGTTTTTCATGCGTTTTATTTAACTAATTTGCAAATTTTAAATGCTCTTAAATAATAGTTACCATACTCTTTTTTTAATATATATTTGGCCCCTCACCCCTACAATACTAACTATTTATTTTATCATTATTTATTTTATTATCAAAACGCAACATAATTTAACATGGCGAAATATTCACATAAATAAGACATGATATCAGGCCGACAGGATTTTCGGGCCCCAGGACAGCCATTTGCGAAGAGAGACCCCCCCCCCCCCTCCGCCTCTCAAAAAAAATTTATCCAGAAGAAATTTTTAAACACTTTACAGCTAGTGCAATTTGAATTTACCGTAGGCCATACACTGTAAAAGCACTTATTTTCGCACTGTAAAAGCATCTTATTTTCGCGAATTTTTTATTCGTTGAACCGAAAGCTAAAACATCACGAAAATACCTAAACATAGAACCCTCTTTGCATAAGGCATTTTAAGAAATTCCCGTTTTTCCGGAAAGTTCGTACTCCCCCCTCCCCATTTTGAACAGCTGCAAAGAAGCTGATACAAATGTAAGTGAATGAGCTGCATTCTATTAGTTGTATTACTGTTTTGCATTCGTGAAATAGTTGTGTAGTATTCAACAAATAGTTTTAAGAACGAAAGTTGTCAAGAGAGAGTTTGTAGCTGTAGTACCATCTTGAATCTATCAGACAACCAAACAAATATACGGCCCTACATTTCTAACGAACACATTTGCTATGTTTATGGAGCATGTATTCGATCTTCTGTCCAAATCTTAAGTATGGGGGTCAAATGAATGTTAAACGAGTAAAATCACTAAAGTTAAATTAGATATAAATCTGATATTGTTGAAACTCATCTAAATAATACAATAATTTTGCAAGCATGCATTTTGTGTGTGTGTGTGTTTGGGGAGGGGGGTAACACTCGAAATATGCATATGAACTTAATATTCATCAAAACTATGGTGCTGACCTAAGTCTAATTAAGAATAGCGGGGATCCTAGGCTTACTATTTTTTTTAGGAGATTCTATATAGTTTAACCATGGAAAAAATATTTGTTCCTGTTTAAAATATTTTATGTAGTATTTGAGTCGTATAAAAGAATGCTCTTCGCAGACTATTTTTTATAGCATTTTAACTCTTTTGCAGGGACAAATATAATAATTGTCTTAAATTGGGCTCTTAGGACAGATTAATATACAGTAAGGCACTTTATTTTTTTCTCACTTATACGTCATTTTCATGAAGTCCCGATTCATTCCTATTTATTTTAATGCAAAAATGCTTCGTGTATACGATGCACAATATCGGTTATACGCAGTTTTAAATTTTCCTTAGTTTCGAAAATTTTGTCTCTGTGTTTATGTTAGTCTTTAGGGAGAAATTGTGGAGAGTTGTACATTTAACAACCTTCTTGTAAAGACGCAGTTGACTTTTTAAAAATGTTTACAACTCACTTTGCCTATCAGAAAACGTTGGGAAAAGACTTTTCATGAACTTAATTCAATCCGTAATGCTGTAACTAATAATTAATGACAATCAGCAAATCGGGCGACTATGGATGGTTCATTAAATTCAATGTCTGTGCAAACAAAAATTACATCATGGTATTCAATGTATATTACATGAATCTTAAATGTATGCAGTATTAGGTATTGCCCAATAAATGCAGGATTTGTTTCACTTTCAAGAGAATTTTTTATTTTACTTTATTTTTTAACTTAGTTTTTACCCGAAAACACAATATCTGACATGAACAAATTTACTATTACCTTAAAAAACATACAATTATTATATTTACATAAATTTGTATTAGCAGCGTTGTTAAACATGTAATAATAAAAGTTGTTTATTAATATTTCATTTATACGTCGTTTTAGATCGGCGCATCCCGACTGGTCATTAAAAGCCTTGAATACTCCAAACAGCTTCCCAAAAGCATGTCTTTGCAGCATCTGGCCAAGGACTTGCTTTTGTGTTTCCCACCCTTTCACAAAGCCCGGACGTGAGAATTGACTGGCAACGTAATAAGGGACCATATCTAAGGTTCAGGTCTGAAATTCTTCTAGATTTCGGTACCGTACGGAGGCAATCAATCATTTTAATGGTTCTTCTTCCCTTGCATTGTATTCTCCCCTTTAGGTTTACTGGGATGCTGTGTGAGGGAACACCGTTTACAATTGGCATCGGCAAGGCAAACTTTTGGTTTGCGACAAGATTTTGTCGCCAAATCAAAAAATCGCCAAAAAGGGACCATACTAAAGCTGTTCCCCTCCCTCTCCTCAAATAATAAAAGTAATAATAGATGCTTATTTTAATCAGCGTTTATGTAGATTCGAAATATAATTTAACTCTCAGTTGCCCCGTCTGTTAGCTTAGCTACGAATTAACTTATTATTTTAAAATATACATCCTAGATGGCAGCACTAAATAACAGAGCTCTCTTTTTTGTGAAAGAAAAACATGCAATTCGTAACCTTGCTCTTGTTCGTAGCTGTCTTCCACTGTTTTCACAGGCGGCTGTTTTACAGTTTCTTCCTGTTATTTTACTGTACTGTATTTGTTGGCATTGCTTCCTCCTCTCACATTGTGCTGCCATCTAGTTCCTATAATAATAAGGAAACATAACTTTATTTTTATACTTATTTATTGACTGTCCATTTCTAATGTGCTACTAGTAGTAGAGCAATAACTCGCAGATTTTCTTATTTCAGAAGCTCATATACAAGTTGAACTTTTTTTAAGAAACTTTTTAGTTAAACCTTCATGTATCTAGAATAGTTTTTTTTTCTTTATTAGTGAATTACCGTCGTAAAAATTTCATAAAATCCATTATGTATACTAGATATCATTTGTTTTTCATAATTTCTAATTATGAGCTTTTATTATTTTGTGTGTATCTGTATTCTTAGAGGACACCTAAGAGCTTAAGCAAAATGTTATACAGTTAAAGCATTAAGTGATTTCTTCAGTTTTTCTGATGTTTAGTTACAAAATTACTGAAAATGGAGAAAAAAATAAACTTTTTTTTTTGTCGTATACATTGAGAAAACGACTGAAAACAAATAGAAGGTACTATTAAACCAAGTTAAAGCTCGAATAATAAGATGGAAATTAATTTTAAATGTCGAAAGTGTTGGTTGCATCAACGGTAATAAAAAATTAAAATGTAAACAATTCATCTCTTTTTTTCCTCCCTTAGTTTTAAACAATCAATAGATTTTCAGTATTTAATTTAAGCTCATAAACTTTTTTTTATTTATTCGTCTTATTACTGACATTGTAAAAACCCGTAATAGTCTAGTCTCATGCAGTTTTCTATTATTGTCTTTTCTGAAAACTGCTATGTTTGTTATTTTGTTTTTGGGAGATCACATCAGAAAGTTTTAAAGGAATGTTGCTACAGTTATGTACACAATCAATAATTTATTTATTTACTTAAAACTGTTGTACTATTTGCTTATACTTACTTCAAAGGTAAAAAATATTTCTGTAATTTGCACATGAATTTATAATTTTGTTTCTTATGTTAACAGATAACGTTATCACGCGGGCATATGTGGGGCAATAGCCTGAGACCCCTGAAAAATAAGGGGCTCCAAATCTCCCGATTTATTGCATTAGAAATTTATATACTGATAATTTTTTAATTTATTTCCTTTTTAATATCCATAGCATAATTATTTAACAATGAATGGACTTAAAGACTTATTTTCTGTTCTTAAGACGGTGTATTTCGAAAAAATCATGTGATTTTGGTACATAAGTACAAATAAACTAATTACGCTAGGCACTTCAAAATTTTGAAACTGTCTCTTTACAAGTTGTACTACATACTGAAATAAACGATAAATCTTAATCAGTTTCAAAACTTTTAGAAAAACTTCTTAAAAATCGGAAATTTTCGCAAAACGTGTCACTTTTCGAAAAATCTTGCAGGTTAGATCCATGTTTAAGAATTTTTTTCTGAAAATTTCAGAAAAGCACAGCTTTTTCGCTTATTGCAGTGTGTAAAACAGCTTATGAAGAACCATCTGGAATTTTTTGGAGACCATGGTGTCATTAGTTTATTTCAATTTGTGTACCCAGACTAAAAACAGAGTTCTTTTTTTTTTCAACATACACCCTTAAAACTTAATGATAATGGTCTCTCATGGATCAATGAATAAGTAGTTAAAAGTTTTTGAAAATGTATGGCCATATGGATGCTTATTACAAAATATCCATTAATTAACATTTTTTTATATTATGATAAAAAAAGAAAACATTTGTTTGTTTTGTGTACTAGGAAAACTTCCTGGCATGAGAAACTTGGCACTTGTGACATGTAATTGCTATTCCTTCACTTGCCACACACATGCGCTAATATACAAATAGATTAAAAGATATTAAAACCACTTTTAACCATATAGTCTTGTTCTAAACGAATATAAACATATGGGCCATTTTTAATTCCATTTTGGAGTTTTTTAAAAATATTTTATTCTTATGTTGGCAAAATAAAGAACAACAATCAAAAATAAGTTAAAATGCTTCTGATAGGGGTCCCCAAAATGACTTCTTTCCCCGGGCCCACATTTACGTATGATCAGGCTCAGCGTGATAACTCATGTACGCTCCGCAATTATCAGTATATTTTAAACAAAAATCAACCAAATGGCATTTTCACTTTCTTCAGCCAGTGATGTAAAATGTATCTTTTCAGAACTGATTCAGATATTTTCCAAAGAACGCAAAATTGCGTATTCGTTAAATTGTCATATAAGTACATTAACATGAAAGTGAGTATTTATCATTTGTGTTTCCTTTTCAATAAAAGTAAGATCTTAGAGATATAGTATTCAAAATTTTCAATAAACCTTCTCATTATTGAGTGATAAGTAATATCACCTCACCTTCAGCAGGGCCGGCCCAAGGGGGGTGCGAATGTAGGCGATCGCCTAAGGCCCCGCTCCTGTGCCATTTTATTGCTATCTGCGATAGAGAAGAGGCCCGGCACTTGCGCTTCGCCTGTGGCTCCGCATGCCCCTCAGGCCGTCTCTGCCTTCAGTCGTACATTTGAATCCCCGCTTTTGACATGGATATTCACAATATGTAATAATTTTGGTATTTGAATTCAGTGAATGCAAACATATAACTGCAAAGTATTTTTATATCAAAAATTTATCAAAATCTTATGAAAAGTACTAATTTAAATAAAATATGGATAAAAAAAATGATAAGTGCACTACACTCATTAAAATGTGTTTTACGAAATTATAACAATGTTAAAATTCAATATTTTTCAAACTTTATTTTTACGAGATTTTAATTTTTTAAATTTCATCTTCAATACATTCCCAAGCAGTATAAAAACATCAGTATAGGATAATTTCATACATTGGTTATCAAAAATATCTAAAATGTTATAATGCGCAGTCTCCGCTTTCCATAAAATTAGCTATACGCAATTCAGGGGCGTAGTCAGAGGGCGGTTGAATCAAGATGTTCCCTCCCAAAGTTTTGGTATTAGATAGTATTAGCTGGCGCGACCATTTTTACATACTTCATTTATTTCGTTTCTATATGATATGCTTTCTCACTATATTTCATATCCGTCTCGCTTTAATAAACTTATAAAAAGCGCGATATATACAACCCGAAGGGGTTATTCTACAACGGAAGATTTTTTTTTTTTTTTAAATGTATAACTTAATATTTTATGTTACCGTTTCACAGTTTTATCAAGCAATGTTTACAGCTTATTGAAAATTTAAATAAGGGTGATGAAAGTTTTTTCCCCCTTTAAATATATATAAATCTATATTATTTCCTAGTTGCAATTAGAAATACTATAAAAATGTGCCCCCTTGGGAATTTTTGGTTGGAGAGGTTGGAGTTTGGACGCTCGTTTTTTTAAAAAATTTAAAATTTTAAAAAAATCAATAAATCATGGGTATTTATTAGTACTTATGTGTTGATTTCTGAAAAAAAATATATATAAAAAGAATGTGAATGGATGGCCACTGGTATCCTTTTTCTTTTTCTTTATAGCAACATCAGACATACTTTTAGTTACTTTTATGATAATAGTGATGTATAGGCGTAGTTAGATGTATACCTATTTAAGTATTATATACCTAATATAGATATATACATAATTAAATCTTATTTAAAAGTATTAAAAATGCAGCAATTACACACGCTACATAGCGCTTATGGAAGCCGCTTAATGGAAAACATGTGTTTCATACTTTAGCATATATTAGAAAAACGCCCCCCATTCCAGCCATTGTTATTATAGAATTAATGCATAAAGTGCAACGTCTCAACAGAGGGAGGATTGTAAATCACCAAAACCATAGGTTTCTGACTCACAGCCTGAGGTTTGCCGTAAGTGGAGTGAATGTTTATTTGCCTCGTAACAATTTAAATACATTTATAGTAAAGTCTGTTAGATACGGCTTGTACTTATAACATATTTCTTTCATGATGAAAAAAAAAATTTTGGAAAAAATCGTTTATTTTTTTTTCCCTCATCTGAAATATTTCAGTTTTGAGAAATCTTGAGGGGTGCGTATGTCCCTTTTCATTCGCTCTGGGTACGCCACTGGTGCTTTAATTCCTTATTTTACTGTAAAAATCCAGGAACGTTCCTTGGAAATAATGACGAAAGTTAGACTCACAAGTACCATACAGAAAGTAAACATTTCCATCTGAAAACTACTGTTTATTTTAAACCCGTCCTTTAACCGAATATTGCTCTCACGATTCGCTTAAAAACAAGCAATTCACTTAAAAATGACCAGAATTGTAAACAACAACAACAACAACAACAAACAAACGGGGATGTTCATTGAAAATTATACGCAGCTGAGGTACCTTAAATTCCAAGGAAAGTTACATGAAAACACCAAGAAACTTAATGAACAATATACAATTCAGTGTAGTTTTTTTTTTTTTTTTTTTGAGCTGTTCAGTAAAGTTTCTGTTATTTTCATGTAACATTCCTATTGTACGGCATCCTCAACATTATTTCCAAGGACAGTTCCTGAATGTTTTTTACAGTGTTAAAGTTTT
>JAWZYV010006572.1:0-20733 GCA_038373885.1 Cheiracanthium punctorium | reverse complement strand
AGCATGCCGTTACATTTTTATTTATTTTGGATTGCCGATTAATGCAGTTGTAATAATTAAGTGTCTTCAAATTCCTTAACTGGTGCGTTTATCGCTAATTTGTTTACTTTAGTTTTCATCTAGTTCTTTTGGGAGCGCTGAAACGGTACTTACGTATTATCTCGGTGGTCACTTCCGCCAAACTACTTTTTCGCCAAATTTGCTGGCAAACTGTTGCCAATCGTATTCCAAACCATCAACAATTTCATGTGCCGGGCATTTATCTTGGTGAAAAATTGCTTGTCTTGGCGGACCGCCGGGATAATACGTCAGTACCGTTGAAACTTGTGCATAACTCCCAGAGACCCATGACTGCAAAGCTCGCCAAAGTACGGGGATTTTTTAGGGTGGCGAGAGTGGGGGCGTTAAAATAGGAATCAACTCTTTCTTGTACCATAAAACACATCTTTGGAATCGAAATCTATCTTAAAATTGCCTACTGAAACTGTTTTACAATCTTCGGTAGGCATATTCTTCCTGTAGGCATATTCCAACTATAGCGCAAAGACATGGAATGGGAATCATAATCCATGAGTGTGCAGTGTTTTCCTTTCTTGTTCCACAAAGCACTTCTTCAGATAGAAATCTATATTAAAATCGCCTAATAAAACTGTTTTACAATATACGCCTGGCGTTTTCTAACTATACTCGAAATCTTATATTTATAATAAGTTGTCACGTTTTGGCACCACATTTAGCGATCCATTATCAAAAATTGCAAATCTTGTGCGACTTTCAACATTTTATTAACGCGCCCCCCGCCCTCCAGGTTATCTGGCAAACTCATTTGAAAAGTGACTCGGCACGCTTATGCCTACACAAAAAACCTGATTGAAATTAATAGCACTCTGGGGCTAAAAATTTTGGGGTGGACTGCGCTTATGACTTAGGGGTATGAGACATAGTTAAAAACCTATTCTCAGACCTAACGAATATACATAGAACATTTCATTAAAATCGATCGAGCCGTTTCGGTGGAGTATGGTGACTAACACCGTGACTGGAGAATTTTATATATTAGAAGACTAGCTGCTACCTGCGACTTCGTCTGCGTCGGCTTTAGAATTAGGTCCCGACAGAAATGTAGCATGTGTGAATAGCAAATATTGTTGCGACAAAAGGAACTGCATTTAAATATTATTTGCTTTTTACTTGTTTCAAATGAAGTATAATGCATGTTAGTATACTTCATTTAAAATAAGAGAATATGCACAGAGTTACTAAATTTAGATTTTTTTCAGGCATTTGGCGAATAGAGACAGTTATGACAGTATTTGCGAACTGTTTTGTAAAAGAAAAATTTATGCTATATGCATGAATTTTAGTCTATGTTAATCAGGAATAGAGCAGCTTTCTATTAGTGAAAAAGTTTGAGAATCGGTTCTGTAGCTACAGAGATACCCAGAGAGCGTAATGTATTAAAATTATTTTGAGTGTTCTCTTAAAGGAACTATTTATGCTGCATGCATGAATTTTAGCCTATAATACTCAAGAATAGTGTAGCTTACTAAGAGTAAAAAAAGTTTAGGAATCGGTTCAGTACTTACAGAGATGCACATAGAGCGTAAAGTAATTCTTATTAGCATCCCTGTAAAAGAACTATATGTGATATATGCATTAAATGTAGCGTATAACACTTAGGATGCCACCAGTGTCTAAGAAGTTCTGCTCTCAAAACTGCAAGGGGGGAGGTGCCAGATTCAAACCCCGGTCGCGCCTGTCGACCTAGCCGCTCCCAGTTTTCCGTGGTTTTCTAAAAAAACTCGCAGTAATACGGGCTAGGATCCCTTAGAAAATCCCCACAGAGGAATTTTCCATATAGGCCTAGGACCCTAGTGCAGTCAATCGGTCTTAATCCAAAAACAAACAAACAATGATACTCAGGAATAATGTAACTTTTAATCAGTGAAAAAAGTTTTAGAATCGGTTTAGTAGCTACAAAATTTCCATAGAGCGCAATGCATTAGAATTATTTTGAGTGTCTTTGTAAAAGAATTATTTATGCTATATGCTTGAAAGGCTGCTTGTATGTTAATCCAGGGCATAAGCTATTTTCATTACAAATTTTTTCTAATCCGTTCAACCAATTTTGTGTGATTCAGTCAAAACATCCAAACACACAAACGTACACATTTATATTATTGGTAGGATTTGGAAATTTATGAGCTTTAAGAAACACATCTGGATTTTTCTTGGTACTTACGTATTATCCCAGCGGTCATTCACGCCAAACTGTTTTATCGTCAAATGGGTTGCCAAACTGTTGCCAATCGTATTCAAAACCATTAATAATTGCATGTGCCCGGCATTTATTTCGGAAAAAAATCGCTTGTCTTGGCGGACCGACGGGATAATACGTAAGTACCCTTTTCTTTACTTATGCTTTTTAATTTGGCGTAAAATCAACATAATTTCCATGTTTTTCAAATGCATGTGATTTTGCAAATAGAATTTCTGCTTTATTTGAAAAGCATAAATCATTTTGTACGGGCGATAAAACGGCTTTTAATTAATAGTTTGAAAAGTAGTTAAAATTTCAAAATTTTGAGCCTCAGGTGCACTTTACCGAAGTTATGGGCTCAATCATGCTCAAATTTTCAAAGCTCTGCTTTCTGTAGATTTGTCTGGAGAACATTCATTTTTATTATTACAGATAGATAGATTTGGCATAAAACTGGCTTAATTTCCGTGGTATTTAATGTTTTTCAGATGCACGCGCGCTTATTTATTGAAGTAATAGCATTCTTGTTAGCTCAAAACATGAATCATTTGATACGGGCGAAACTCGCCAACCATTGCAATGTAAAAACGGTTTTTAATTAATAATTAAAAACGTAATTAAAAATCTAAAATTCTAATTAGCCTATAACCAACTCCAGGGTCCCCTCTATATCTAAACCAAAATGCATCCTTATCGATTCAGCGGTTTAGGCGTGAAAGCGTCATAAACAAACAACCAAACAAACTCACTTTCGCATTTATAATATTAGTTAGGAGTTAGGATATGCCCACTGGTATATATCAGCGAGCCCTGATCGGTATGCATGACGTATGAGTTATGAAGCTCTTTCCAGCACAATTGTATCTGGGCATGTTCGAACGCGTAACGAATAGTTTTAATTCATTTTCATAGTTTATTCGATGCTTTTCATTGCGACATGCTTAACCTCTGACGCGCGGTCATTGCGCCCGTGAAACCATCTTATTTCAGCGCTTTCATGGATGGCCGAAAAAAATGGTTAAAAGATCCCAAAGCTGCAGCCAGCTGTCTCACTTCTTTATTACTGTTGCGCCAGATGGGCGATTCTATCGACGGCCATGCTGTTGGTAGTTAAATGGATCGATGGCTGCTTTATTTCAGCTTTGGTTAGTCTATCCAGTTGATGCTATACATGGATGTGAGAATGCTTGAGCTTCAAAGGGTTAATAATAAATATATATAAAATAATTAAAGTCGTGTACAAAACAGTAGAATTTCTACTTTCATGCCAGATCAGTTGTCCTGTCGCTCAGTGCCGGATTAAGACAGCGCGGGGCCCGTAGCAAATATTACCAAGGGGCCCCCTGTTCAGTGACGCTCCCAAATTATATATATATATATATATATATATATATATATATATATATTGAGGGGGAGGAGTTCACACTCACATTTAAATAGTAGAGATAAATTAAATGAGAAATTAAATAGTGCTAATTATATTATAATTTATGTTTAGTGCTAATTAATTAGTTAATGGGATTACTAAAGCTAATTAGATGTAAACAAAACTAAAAGGTCCCACGTGTTGTATTCGGAAGAGGTTTATCCCAGCCCTTCCTCCACCTTGGGTGAGCTAATCTCTAGGTTTTGCGCGATAATAAAATAAAACACAACTTTTACGAACTTTCTTGATTCAAAATGAGCAAATTTGAGTTAACACTAGACAAATCAATTTCTCCGTGTAAATTGGTGCGCGGAAAAAATGCCCATTAAAATAAAGGTTTTTTTGGGGTGGTGGGAGAGGGGGGGGCTAAATAGATAGTGAGACTGACGATATTTAAAGTTATTTATACCTACAACTCATACTCAGGTATTTTTAATGAATGTTAATGTACATGGATATAGTAAATTTGGAATTTCTAACGCTTCCCACCTTTCCCATATGCAAACATATAACTAGAGAAGTTTACACTCATAAAATAATAATTGTTTCTGTAAAATTTTTAGAACCTTCGAAAACAATATGTATTTTAAACTGTGCCTTTAAACACAATTTTTTCCCCTGTAAAAATGCATGCTTGTAAAATTATTCTTACTTATTTTTAACTTTTGTTAATTTATTTAATAGGTTAATTCATAAGAAATCAAACTGAGTTTAGATAGATCTAATGAAATGTTTGGGCAGAAGAAAACAGACTTAAGTAAAATTAAAAGTAAATTATTTTGTAAATTAGCATTAAATTAAATAGGTAGCTACTTGCTACATACAGCACGACACTCATCCACCAGCGATACCTCGCTTCTTGTTCGTTGCCCCCCTTGAGTCCAACATCCTTCTTTTATACGTAGCAGTCGTTCACTCCGGGAATTTCTGCTCCGTGGATGGTTCTTGGTAGTTTCTGGTTTCTGGCGATTCAACGTCCGAAAAATACCCAACAAGATCTTGCACAATAATACCTCCACTACTCAAAATACACTGCATGAACGGAAGGCATTTGAACTGCACATGCGTGTACAGGGGGATTGTTACTTCCACATACCACTTGGAACACTTCTAAAGGTCATTTGGTTCGTGTTCTACAAGCATATGTGCGTTACTTTTCAAGTTATCCTCGTTAAAATAATATAAATTATTTTGTTTAAAAAAATCTTAATAAGAGGATTGTATCTTTTCTAAATAGAACAATCTATATAATGAATAATTAAAATATCGGATAAAAGATTCATTATCGTATTACGTTCAAATGTTTTTGCAAGATATAATAATCTTAAATGTGATCAAGTAATTTGTGAGTTTCTTTGTGGATCAAGAATATCCGAAAATTCTCTTTGTTTTCAGTTTGCCTGGGGTTATGGCTTCTCGGATACCCCGACTGTCTTGCTTTTGTGCGAAGATCCTCTCAGTTCTAATTATTTTATTTGAACGAACGTACTGGCATTCGTGCCCTTGACCTGTGGTTTCGACCGGCCAAAATCAATTCCTTTATATTTAACGTGGTTAACTTCCGTGATTAATAAAATAATTTACCGTAATTGTAGATTCTCCAATTATAAAAAAAATGACTTACATTCTATACATTATTATTGTTCCAAAAAATAATTCGCCTTTGTTTAAATATTGTAAAATGTAAAATAAATAATTAAATAAAACAAAGGAAGCCAACTACCAAAAGCCTTCTCAGATGGCTTACACCCTACCCTGTACACCTTCGAATTTTGCCAAAGCCACTCTCCTTTACTCTAAAACAAAAGAACTTAGGGGCTGCCCAACATCTGATTAAAATAGCATCCTCATATTTACTGCAAAACAAAATAAGTTTATGTCCAATGTTTAAATAAAAATTATTGTTTCGTGGCGGAATATCATTATTATGGGGCGCGTTTTTCCTACAATCTTAATCCTATGGATCTCAGCTCTGGGAATTGCAAAAGGTCAACTCGCTTTTCACAGAACATCTTCAGAAATAGCCCAAATATTTCCGTTCTATTGAGTCATTCTGAAAAGTTTGATTACAACTTCATTAAAAAACTCATTCGGTTACTGAAAAGTCCCTGAAATGATCAGGACAGATAGGCTACAGCCTAATGAATAATCCAGCTCCCTGACGGATTAATACAATTTTGTGGGTGGAGGCTTGGATGGAAGATTCACATACATATCCATTTTATAGAAGTAAGTTGGGATTGTTTGCATTAATTTCATTTTTTCGCCGGAGGGGCGGTCGCCTCCTACGACCCCCTCCCTTTAATCCGCACTTGATAACAGCTAGGGAATGCAATCCCGATTTTGCGGGATTACTATACCATGACTGTAATTTTCATTTTTATATAAGGTAATGTTTTAATTATGAATTAAGGTAAAGTATTAAACCTGATAGTGCTTACAAACTTACTTTTTCCCTACTTTTCTCTATTAAAATTAATTTTTATTTGAATGAAATATCAATCCTGCGTGAGATTGCGGGATCCCGCTGGATTGACATTTCATTCAAATAAAAATTAATTTTAATAGGGGAAATTGGGGAAAAGTAAGTTTGTAAGCACTATCAGGTTTAATACTTTATCTTAATTAATAATTAAAACAATACCTTACATAAAAATGAAAATTATAGCCATGATATAGTAATCTTGCAAAAGCAGGATTGCATTCCCTAATCACACCCTGAGTCTGTTCTTTTGTTTTGGCACTTAGTTTTCTTTCAATATTTTGTTTATTTCTGGATTCATATTCTTCAAATAAAGACAAACATGTAACATTACTGGTAAGGAATACATTTTCTAAAGGCCATAGGTGGGTGGTGGAAGGATCTGGATACCCCCCTCCTCCGTTTGTCCGAGCTTCGCTTTTAGTCAACAAAAAGATAATGATAGATCCTTTCTTTCTGTCTTTCTTTTATTTAACATTCCGCCTTTCCCACCTTTTGGACGATCCCTGAAATTTTTTTCTGAGTACTGAATTATTTGTTCCACAGTATTGTTGAGTATACTCTTGTGTGTGTCCCTATTGATGACTTTAGAATACTCATTCAGTTTCGCCTACTTAATGAGTTGACTAAATAATGCAGGCATGCAACAGCCACATTAAATATATACATGGTGGTCTAAAAGAAACTTCCACTATATAAGAGTCCCTAGTGGCCGAACCGTTCAACAAATCGAAATGAAAGTTTAGATATAGTTATTTGAATGTATGGGGTCCAGATTTTAAACAATAAAGCTCTCAGAGTTACGGTTACAGTGAAAATATTTCGAAATTTTCGAATAGCATCACCCACTTTTTTCGTGCGCCAATAGATCGGAACATGGAAAAACCTTAAATGGTGTTGGAATGAGACACCTATGACGTAAATTGGAGGCGTAAAACATTTGAAAGGAAGAGCATCGTAAAGAACCAATGATAACAAAAGAGAGGAGAGGGGAAAAGACTTTTAACAAAAGGACAAAAAGCCTAATAACTTCTACAAACGGTGTAGAAGTTACAAGGCTTTTTGTCCTTGACTTTGTAATCTTTTTGCAGTAATGGCGAAAAAAGTTTTATCTTGAATTCAGGGTTCAGCGCAACCATATAGCAGGATGATACGCTTTAAAGAATAACTTTCCATAGAGCGCAATGTATTGGGAATATTTTGAATGCTCTTGCAGGAAATCTATAAATGCTACATAGGTCATTTACAATAGGGTACATAGTACTGTAGATAAGAATAACATGCAAATTTCGTAGAAATCAATGCATATTTACGTGAGTTAGATCAAGGACGGACAGACAGACAAACCGAAATCTTAAACACTTTTCTACCTTGTTCGAAAGTGTTAAAAAAGATAGATCATGGGGGGAGAGAACGAAAACTTTCAAGGTAAAGGCGCGGGGCCCCCAAAAGCGCGGGGCCCGTAGCATTTGCTACTTCTGCTATATTGTTAATCCGGCACTGCTGTCGCTGTCCTCTAACGATGGGGTTTGGGGGGAGGATGTGGCTTTTCTAGCGATGGATGTGTGGGTATCAGGCCCTGGGGACGGCGATGCCCCGGTCTACCGAACGATAAGACTGACAGAATGAGCATAAAGAAACAAAAACAAACAAAAGACCACTTGCTAAAATAAAAGGATTTCCTACACCCACAAACTTGAAAGGATATTAACGCCACCTCGACCTCCCCCTCCTCCGCACCTTTCGAAAGGGGAAGTTGAATCGAGGGGTCATTTTCCCTGGTCGCTCTCGGTATAAAACTAGCTAAAAAGAAATAGACCAGGTTACGAATAATACTATCTTTCTTTCATTTTACAAATATAATAGACAGGTTTTTTTTTTCTTTGAGAGTAGGTTTAGGGGGGGGGGGAGGGGGTTGGGAATACGTTGATACTTTATCTATTCAAAAATAGCAATACTTCGACTTACGCGAACGTGGAGTTAGGCGATTTTCAAATCTCTTGGATTCATCTTTTGTTTACTTCTAAAATAACTTCGGTATGCGATTTTAAGCGTAAGTTTTTATCGCAGTAAGTAAATTCGGGGTATGACTGTATTTCAATAAACGATTTCTCAACATTCATGCTCTAGTATATTTTCATTCTGGGAGATATTGGTTGGAATGGAGACCCCCGAATTCCTTTTCGTACATCTAACCGACCCCTTATCACGACCATAGATCGCGACGGAATCCATTACAGGCAATTTACGACATTTTTGACAGACATGTTTTTGATGCATGTGAAGTGCACCTTTGTTCGACCGGGAAAGACAAATCAATTACCTTTAGACGGTTCCTGTTTTGAAACCTAGACCAAGGCATAAATAAAGTAAATTCGGTCTAAGGGGTGAACACGTTGGTGGCAAGGTTTAGAGCGAGATTCAAGTGAAACACAATTCGAACGCTTACCGCGTCGAACAGGGGAAACATCGAAATATACCAATGTTTCTTTTTCAACTGAAACAAAACAATCGTGTTTTGATCACGTGACAGCCCGATAGGTTTGTTCATTTATTTATTTATTTGCCAGGAGAGGACAGCTCGCGTCACTGAATGTGTCGCTTAGAGCTACATATACGCCTTTCCCGGAATTTCCCGCCACAATTTGGAACCTCATGAGAAGGTGGAGGACTTCTGAATATTGGCAGCCCTCGGAAACTGCAAGCGACCGCCGAGAGGACTTAACGTGCACGTACACCGCATGTACACGGTGACCTTTAGTGGTAAGCCGGTAAGGTTTGTTCGTTGGAAGCATTCTGGGGACTGAACTGGGAACTGGGGACTGAAAAACGTTCGATTCGAACTCGATCTCGCGCGTTTCACTTGAATTTCGCCCTTAGGCTACTTTTAGTCGATTCTGAATTTCGAGAGTCGGAGATTTTATCAGCAAGCCGACATTTTTGACCACGGAAATAGGAAACCAGACCATCGACAGTAGGGGTGCTTGCTCAAATAGTGACGCCCGGTGACGTCAGAAGGGCCATTCTTTGACAGCCCGCGGTATTTTGAGGGGATATATATGAAACATCATAGAATGATCGGCCGTTATATTTTCGAGGCTGTGGAATAGTCCGTGGTGGCCAAATAAGGATGACATTTGTATTATTCCTAGCTTCTTTTGGTACGATAGTTCTGAAACTTTTGCCCGTTTTCAGTGGGGCCGAAGAATACGAGTGGCCATTTAGAAAATGTTTCAGTGTATGAGGATGAAAAAAAAAAGTTAATTGTCATTCCTCACCTTTGTGTTTTCCCTAGGGAGTACGCCCATATACACTGGAGGAACCGTGGATCTGAGGATGGGTCGAATCGGAGCCTACACGAAGTTTGGAGCAGTCTTGAACGGAACGGCGGCAGAACATCGAGCGACAAAGATAGAGGGTTCTATCGAATACGGCTTATCGTCAGGATGCTCGTGGCATTGACATTGCGGAATCCGGAATACCGAGAACGTTATCTGCGGTGCCTGATGAAGCTGTGTTTCGTGGTGGAGACCGACCCTTTCGTGTCTGCAGACGAAGTGCGAGACTTTCTCCTGCACCTCGTGGGCAGTGACTGCGATCGAGTTGGTGTGGACCGATTTATCGACCAGCACTGGTCAGTGGTCTTTGGCAAACATCCGTACGGCCCGAGGAGCTTGAAGCACCTGTCCCGATGTGCGGTGAGGACTCGACTTGTTGCCGCGGCGGAAAGCAGGTCTGCCGCACTGCCCCAATTGGTGAAGGACCTGGACATTCCCGAAACCTTGAAGGACTTCTTGTTGGGTGCTCCGGAACCGAGGACATGGTAAATCTGTATGAACGAAGACAGAGACTTGAATAAAAGTTTACTGAAAACTACAGTTTTGTTGCGTTTTCATTCATTATTTTCAGACGACAGGCATTGGCGTACTTAGGTGTAGTGCAGCCTATGGCAGACAACAAACTACGCCCGTTATCTTAGTAATCCTGACTTATCAATGTCAGAATGAGAGCTAGACAACGTTGAAATTTGTACATCCTGATGTATCATCAGCTCTGAATCGATATATTAAAGACAACTTATCAACAAAATCTTTCATAGACCAGTTTTTTAATAGTTATTAAACTTTAACTATGTATTACGCCATTAAATTCTCGCAACCAGTGGCGTAGCCAGAAATGTTTCCTGAGGGTTACGACTACTGCAACTCACATACATGAATGCATGTATGTGATAAGGGAGTGATATATTTTGTATGGCAAAAATTCCTAATGGGGGGGGGGTTAAGACCCCCTGACCCTCCCCTTGGCTACGTCCCTGTCGCAAGTGCTTTTGAAATTTGTTTTTAATGCTGGAATTGCTGGGAAAAAGAGATGAGTGCGACTGTTTTTTATTAAAAAAAATTTTCTTTTTCTTTTTTTGTTCACTTGACAGCCACTGTTCGGCCAAGGGCTTTGCGAGAAGCTTCTTCCATTCCGACCTCATCTTGGCTAACGTTTTCCATTTAGTAACATGTAGGGGAGAGCAGTGTACAGTGGCTCATTGAAGATATTTGTGGTTCAGTGAATAGTTTTCAAATGAGAAAATTATATAACCGCTTCCCTGACACATTTTCTTTTGAAAAAAATTGCAAAAAATGATCACACTTTATTATTAAATACAAGGAATCTAAACGAAACAAAATATGTAGGTTTTAAGTTGAATTTTTAATTTTTTACAGGTGTAAAAGCATTTAGTTTTAATATTAGTTTACTATCCTGATTTTTCGAGGGCAAATGGAAAAAAGTTAAATATTTGTCTTTATATGACAGTTTCTGAAACAAGGGACAGCACAAAATGATACCTGACATTCTGTACACTGGTATCTGGGCGGGAGTAGTCACGTGTTTACCTATCGTATATATACGATAGGGAAACACGCGACTACTCCCGCCAAAAGAACCGCAAAACCAACGAAACTTGTCGAACTGCCAGTTAAAGCTGAATACTTCCTTTCATTTCCTCTAGGCCTAGTAAAACCATGATAAAAAAAAATCGTACTGAAGAATTCTGCTTCAACAGTATATACGAACCCGAGATAACTCTGGATAATCAGGCAAGCGGTTAAAGTAAGTATCTGTGGGGAAAGTTAAACATCTCACTTGGATTGTGGGGGGAAGAAAGAACCATTTTGTTTTCTGCTCATCTGTGGATGAAATTTGAAGAAAATAAGACTTTGTGTTATTACACGTGACACTTATCAAGTAAATACTTGTTGTGTGAACTGTTTATATAATCTAATTTACCTTCTTTTCTATTATTTTCTATTTAAATGAATATTTTAAAAATTTGGAATTTTGAGTTGAAAAATAATACATTGGTTCAGATGGGAGACACTGGGTCACCTGAAAAGGGGTAATGTGGGTCAGGAAACAATTGTGTCCCCATTTATATATTTACTAGCTGCGTGACCATTCTTCGCACGACAGGAAACGAAAATTTTCCTAACATGTCCAATTCGAACTAATTCCAGCGAAGTGGAATCTAAAAAAACGAAATTATTTAACTCTTGACATAAAGTTTGACTTGACTAAGTAAAGCTTGACTAACAAAGATGCTGATTTTTTTTTCTTTATAAAGGTCCCCTATGGATGACCGTAAAACAACGCTGAAATAAAACTATACTCGCAACATGCTTATGTTAGAAAACGTATAAACATTTTAAAATAAGCAACGGATTAAAATGCCACTAATAATAATAATAATCGTGAATTTTTTAGTTTATTTCTAAAGAAAGTTTTAATAAAAAAGTTTTAATAGATCCTCACTTGCGAATTGAAAATCCGGTACCCATTTAAAAACTCTATCGATAGGTTGAAAAAAAAAAAAAAAAAAACCTTTTTCTTATCCTTTCTGTGGCAGAGCAACAAAATTATCTCGCGCCTTGATTTATTAATGACAGGCGTAAGCTGTCCGCGTTAATGCTATTAAATTCTAAACATTAGGTTGCATTAAAATTCGTAAAAAAACATCTAATTTACATTATTTTTTATTTTCATTTTAAAAGAGGGAGAAAGGAATGTTTCACGATTTGTTAAAATATCAAAACGTTATGACGGATAGAATTAAGACGACAGTTTTAAAATTATTTTACGAAAAAATTCGCCAAAACAGATGCTTAGTACAAAAATTCCTAAAACTTGGTAAATCATGTTAAGTGTTCAGAACAAACTGTTTTTAAAAGAAAAATTTCCCCTCTATCCGATGATACAAATGCCGTTTTGCTGCGAGCGTAATTTTCGCCGTTATTACGAATTAGGTGAGAAAAAATAAAAAAAACGCATAAAACATAAAATAAAAAAAATATCTAGATCGAATTTTGAAAAAATCGCTTCGAGGTGCAATGTTTAGAGCTTCCCGAGTACCAGATTTCGAGTTTCTAGGTGTAGCCGTTTGTCCGTAACTTCGCCGACACACACACACACACAGACATCTTCTTTTATAATAAGTAGAGAAGAGATTCTCTTTCTGTGAGTTTCTGATTATTTAATGTTTGAATAATAAAAATTTATCTAAATAAGTCTTCCACATTAGCCAGAGAATCTTCACTTTCTCAAGAAAATTATGTATAGCAAAAAATGGCACCAGAGGACCAGAGATGGTAAAAGGCTTTTCCTAACTCTGATTCAAAAGAGCAAACACTGAGAGGCAATCTAAAAAAATCAAAAATTCTTAGATACACCTCTGAAAATCACTCCAAAATGAGATGATTGAATAAAAGAAGAGTGTAGGACCTAATTATATGAAGCGGAGAGAAAAAAAAAAAATGGCAAACTGCAAGAATAGCTCAATTGAAGAAGAGGAAGAACGGGAAGAATCTTCTAGTGAATCTTACTTTGGGGATTTGGATTTTGAGGATGTAGAATATTTTAATATTGACAGTGGAGATTTCGTATTATTCAAGGTCTACGACAAGAAAAAATGCAGTTATAAACACTATGTTTCTGAAGTTGTAGGTAAAAATGAAACTGAATTTGAAGTACTTTACGTGAAAGGAATTCAGCCAGGTCATGCACTTATCTTTGATGAAACAAACATTTATACAACAGACAGTGAAAATATTGTGAGAAAATTTCCAAAATGAAATCTATTGTAAGCAAGTGTGAGAACAAAGTCGTCTTTTGCTGTAAATTTTCAGTTACATAATGTACAATAGTTATTTTAAAATATAAGTTTTTTTTTTATTTAATGCCTTTAAAAAACTATGAAACTAAAATTTGGTAAACTTAATAGGACTTAAAGTGATATTATCTATATAATTTTATTAACTAATTTAGCATGTGTATATTTTAGAAACATAAAATTAAAATTTACCTTATAAATTTTGAGCTACTTTAATATCTAACTTAATATTGTCAGGCAATAAAAAAGTTTAAATTAATCACTATCGAATGAAAGAATATTTTTCACAATAAGAAAATACCAGTTGTACCCAGTGTGCCCCTTTATGTGGTACACTGGGTCAGCAAAATGTACTGAAGTAAAATGTTTTTATACTATACAAAAACTTTTCTTAGAATTGAACTAAAATTAATTAGGATAGCCAATATATCATAAAACATTATACATTTGTTTGGTATTCTGTTTTTTAAATATCTTTAGAATTATATTTAGAAATCTAAAAAGTGACCCACTAAACCCTCGTCTCTCCTAAAACCTTAAAATATTCTTCCACACAATCACTACATCTCAGCTTGGGCATACGCCTTCATTTGGTTCCTATAGGTTTATGGCCGGCAGATATTACACACAAACCTCAGATGACCTCTATCTAGATGAATTTAATGATACTTGCCTCACTGAATAACCTATATCCCAGACAGCACAGTAAACTTGCAGCAAGCTTGATTTATCAAGTCAATAAGCTTGAAAATTCCAAGCGTGTAAGCTTGATGCAAGCTTGAATCAAGTGTTCTAGTTTGCACTTGCCCAGCTTGCATTAAGCTTGACATTTTTTCTAAATACACGGGGCGCCCGCTGGCTAACGCTCCCCACATAATTTATTTTTCCGCGCATTTCCCCCCTCTACGCTGAAATTTCAATTTAATTTAATCTGTTTCCATCGAGTGTTCGTGGCTGGAATAGAACCCGGGCCCTTTGGCTTCGCAATCGAACACGCTATCCATTCAGCCACCGAAGCATTGTGCAGCTATGACTAAAGTTTGAAGTGACTTACCACGCTGTTTTCTCGGCAGATTGATAAGTGGGCGATGTGTTATTTGTTTCTTATTTTTTTCCATAGGATGCATGAAAATTAAAGTAATGTTATGTGTGATTTAGAGACTCTACTAATAGGGAAATAAGCATAATATAAACTTAAGAGCAGCACACATTTTAAAACTTTCAGTACGGCAACACTCATGAGCAATACTGCTGGCCAAAATCGAGACAAACGACTGATTTTGAAATCAATTTCGTAGTATAATTGTATTTTATTTTGAAGAATTTCCATATTTGGAAATATAGAATGGGTTTACTTAACACAAATTTTGTGTTAAGTAATCTGAAAGGAAAGAAACAAATAGTTAAACGTTACTTCGAAATGCTATATCACAGTTGCTAACATGTATGAAATACAAACACTTTAGTCATTTTTGTAAATATTTCTTAAAATAACAAATAATTGAAAAATTTTGCTATTTTTTAACGCTAAAAATTCTCTTTACAAATGTGGTTAGTTACTTTCCTACATATTGGTATGCTATATCGATATAGAGCATTTCGAAGAATTAAAAATAAGTTTAAATTAATTTATACAAATTAAATTTGAATTATTTTCATTGTTCATACTTTATAATTAAAAAAAAATATTTAACTTCTGAATTTTTTTTATCCTTTGTAATTTTATTTTAAAATTACAAAAGTGTACGATGTAAGATTTTTGGCCCTAAAATCTGTAGGCCCTGGGCAGTTGCCCCGTTTGCCCTGCCGGTAATATGGCACTGCTAATAAAATAAAACATATCTTTTACGAACTTTCAGCAAATTTGAGGACGCGAGACAATTAATGTCCATTCTCTTTCACAGATGGCACCATCACTGCGCACTTTGCAAGCCAAAATCCAGCTTAAGCCAACCTTGCATTGCCAAGCCAAATGTCAAGCTTGATTTAAGCTTATGTGCTGTCTGGGATAGTTCAAAGTTATGTCTTCATCTCCACAGTCCATTCTTGTTCACAGCCCCAAATATTTTTTATTAAGAAACCTTCGTTCAAATAGGGCCAGTTGTCCTGCCCGTGCTTTAGTCAAAGTCCAAGTCTCGGATTCAAAAGTGAGCACAGATCCGATGATTACTTTATATAACATAATTTTGGCATTTCTTTTAATTCATTTTGATTTTAAAGATTCCTTAAGCGATGGAGTGCCATAGGTACAATCTGGGAAAAAGATATGACCGTGACTATTTTTTAATTTTAAAAATCATCTTAAATAAATATAAGTACTGGTCTGAATCGTTTTCTTTGTATTAAAATATAAAGTTTCTTCAAAAAGTTTGAACAACGGAATACCTATTAAAAGTATAAACTGCTTCAGAAGTCTTAAAAAATCTACAGTGCTTTATATTTAGAAGTGCTTTATTATTAGTGTATTAGTGCTTTATATTATAGTGCGGAGTGACAGAAAAAATCAGTCATAGAAATTTGCAACTGATTTTGCTTAGCTGATTTTTCTCTGACCTTCGAAGTTCTGAGAATATGTCTTTCAGTAAATTGTTCCATATATTTCTTTTCACGCACATGGAATGCTTACACACATGGAATCACAATGTCCATTCCCTTTCCTTCCCAATTCCAGGAAAGCTGGAGAGTTTACGTGCAAGATTTTCTGTGAACACCTGCTGGCTTGCTTGACTTGACGTGCTTTCTCCCTAATTGAATTGAAAACGAAATCTTGATTAGTTAGCAGGGATCGTGTGTGTTGGTTTATCTGTTATCTGTTAAAAATGAGGAAAGGAAAATTGAAAATTTTATCGATTCAGGAAAAGTTAGCATTAATTGAGGATGTTGAAAATAACCCTAATGTAAACAAGAAAGATAAATCATGCCAAACGCATTGATTATAAAACACTTTCCAACACATCAATATTTTTGCGTCAAATTTGGCAATGTATTTTCCTTAAATCTGGCGAGATTTCGGAAATAAGATAATGATGTATTATCACTATAAATGCAATTTTATGAGACCCCGTATAAGAGATTAGAAAAGACTCCATCGTTTAAGGGGTCAGGTACCCTTGAACGATGAAAATGGCCACGACAAATGACCTTAGTTTCAGACATGGTACCGCAAAAAGTAATGCTTCTTAAAACTTGCAAATTTCAACAGTTGTTTATAAAGCTTTTATCTACTTGTAACAGGACTTATAAAAGTTCTTCAGATTAAATTACAGTTTTAAGAATAAAAATAAAAGAGTTTGTTCGTACATATAACCTTGCGCGCAGCATTAGGGATGGACGCGAGACTGAAAATTTGCGTCTCGCGTCTCGCAAAACAGCCTAAAAGCGTTGTCTCGTCTCGCAAAATCCCTGTATCGTAATGTTCAAAATGTCTGTCTCGTCTCGCAAAAAAAGCTGTAAACCTCTCTCTCGTCTCGCAAAAAATCGTCTCGCGTCCATCCCTACGCAGCATTACAGGCAAATGATACATCAGAACGACTTAAAATTTCTTCTGTACATAGGAAAATAGCCAATGATTAAAATGACGAACTATACAGATGCTGTGAAGCTTTTTTCATAAGAAATAAGAACAAAAAAGAGAGAATTTCAAAATTTATGACTTTTTTTGCTGTAATTATGGGCATAAAAACAAAAATTATAATTTTATAAAGTTAATAGTTCGTCATTTTATGTATTTTTATGTTAGGTAATAGCAGTTAAATTTTCATCAAATTCTAGCCAACCATTACAGAGATATTGTGCGCGCAAACTGAAAAATAACTATTTTGAGAAAAATCAATTCAAAGATGAAATTCCTTTAAAACTAAGAATGAAGAACATTTTCAAATAAAATAGCAATTTATACATTCATTTACTTTCATAGTAACATGAAAACATAATTTTAATAACATGGTTTATAAAGAAATAATGATTTTTGCAACTTGAAATGTGAAACGGCATATGTATCAAATCGTAAAATTCAATGTTTCAAAAAGTAACAATATAACATACCTTTTCTTTGGTAAATATGCTTTTAATTATCGAATTTACTTTAAAATTTAAGAAAGAAGAGTTTAAACTTCTGAAAAAAACTAAAACTTTAAAATTTTCCAAAAATTAATTAGGAAAGATAGCACACATACTTTAAAAAATAATCTGCATTGTAGTATATGTAATATTTCCCTTAGAACAAAATAATGGATAATAATTTGAAATAATATTCAATTTATACATTTATTAACTTACCTCATATGAAAATATTATTTTGTCGCATTGTAATATAAAGAAATAATCACTGGCACTTTGAAAAATAAAACACGAGTAATCAAATCGCAAAATTTAACGTTTCAAAAAACAACAATATAGCATATTTTTCCTCAGTAAATACGTGCCTAAGAATACACTTCAAAATTTAAACTCCACTTCAAAATCCACCAGCACTATAGTTTTGAACTTCGTCTAAAAGAAAATTCTCATTTTGAACTTTCTCTTTCATTCGTCTATATTTCCTTGCTTCTTTTGTATTTTGAAGAAAGCGTTATTGACAGGTTGCAATTCTCGCTTCATCTAATGTTCTCAGACATTCTCGGGCGTTTTCCCCAACTGTCAAGCCAAATTGTTCCATGACCTTTATCTTGTCGCTGTTTCCCTCATTGAATAATACAACCGCTTCGTATGTTGCTATTTCAACAATCCTTCTCCCATTTCCTTGAGTTTTGGGACATAATTTCCATATTAAAGAGTTTATTGACTCGTTATTATTTTGAGTTTTGCCCCCCTAAGCATCTAGAAAGTAATTTTGGATGGGCCAAATCGCTAAATATTGGTTTGATAACATCCATACCACTCAATGGCAGAGTATCTTTATGAGTATAATTACTTACAGTGCCTTGTACAATTGCTTTATTGTAAGTGTACCACGATTCAAGTCCAGGTGGACAGAAAGTATGTAGGGGCTCAGAATCTCTAGAGCGAGTGTGGAAATAAACACCCCACACAGCTTTCCGCATTTCAATTAAATTGTTCTTATGCTGCCTGATGGCATTACCGTAATAAACGGTCAATTTGTCGATGATTTTATCAGTCAGGCGACCTTTTACCCCAACTGATTTACCATCACTACATTTTACTTTACTTTGCCGCAGTTTTCTCAAGCGTGAACCCATTCTCTTTTGAATGTGGCCCACTCATTCAATTTTTGAAATTGTTACATCTGAGCCATAAGGTTTGACATCAGTTATGGCCTGAAAAGTTTTTGCGTCGCCATCCCCTATGTAGCCGATATACTTTACGTTTCTTTTTGACTCAGATCTTTGAAAAATCCTAACCATGCCGACTAGTTCCATTTTCCCAGCAGAACCAGTATGGTTTTTCAAGCAGTCTCCTTCGTGGCTTATTTCCCATTCATCATACGCAGGGAGTCCCTTTTTTGATTTCCAAGCATCACAAGCTTTACAAAATGACGAGAGTACTTCAACGTCAATCACCTTGCCTGTTTTGTCACCAATGACTGTACATACACCAATACGGGATGTGTGGCCTCTGGTTTTCCAGGTTCCATCTCCACTAATGTGGATGCACGAGGAACCAGTTAATTTGATTTCTTCATTAGCTGCAGCATTCATACATTCTTGTGCCACTGTGCTTGTACACTTCTGTAATTTCCTTACAGTTTCGTTGTATGATTTTTTTTGAAACAGGTGTTGGTAAGTCCATGAGTCCACAAAATGTTTTCATTGCTGCATATCCCAAGCCTAAGGATCTTATAGCATACATGTACCTGTGATTTATTTCTGCAATTTTGTTAGCAGGTCCAATCATTCTGGAATTTTTGAAAGTACATAGTTCGGCACACTTATTACAGTTCATTGAAAATTTCGAGGATAATCCATAAACGATCTCTTCAGTCAGTGATACTTCACCTCCACAGGTTTTACAGCATACAAATTTTTTCAGGAACGAACAGATTAAATTAATATCGATAATTCAATATCCACAAAATGTACTTCCGTTTTTATCAACTTCAGGATTATGATCTGTGTTGATTTTTCTTCCGGAAGCACTTTCATTTAAATTTTCACTTACACGTGAACTCATTTTTCTTGTGTGCTGTGTGCATATTTCCTGTAAATTTCCTTTTCCTACTCTTAGTACCAGACGGCCTCTTAGGCTTCACACATTCTATATTATTCATAGTGTTTTACTAAAAATAATTAGATTTAGTATAAAATAATACGCAGTACGTTTTAGAAAAGAGTCGCAATCAAGAAGGAACTTGCAAGCAGGGTTGCCAGATCAAAATTCGGGAAAATAGCCAAATGTCTTCTGAAAATTAGCCAAAAATAGCCAAACAGGCGATTGCAGTGCCATCTTTTGAATTTACAAATCTTTTGAATTTACAATTAAAATTTGCAGAATTTGAAATTGGGGACATGTTTCCTCACACAGGGACGGGGGGGGGGCAACACTCTCTCAAAATCTTTTAATACATTTGTTTAACAAATCAAAGAGAAACTTCTATTTTCTGCTCTTGAATTCCGTTCACGTTCAGCCGTCAAAGAAAAACAAAATCGGTCATAGGGCAAATGAAAAAAAAAACAAAAAACAAAAAAACAAACAGGGTTGCTACTTGTCAGGGAGAACAAGGAACCTGGAAAAGTCAGGTATTTTCATTTTGGCAAAAAAAGTCGGGGAAAATCGTAAAATTTAGCCCGAAACCTGGAAAATTATCAGAAATCTGTGTTTGTAAACAATATCAACGTTTAACCTTACTTTGGGGAAGCTGGAAATATTTGAGAAGGTATCCAAAGTTTACATCCTAAACGTAAAAAGTAGTACGGATTTTTATTGCAAAAAAAGTCTGGAAAACCTAGAAAAGTCTGAGAATTTTTTTTCAGAAATTGAGCAGCAACCCTGAAATAGGTGCCTGATAATTTAATGAACAATCCCTCATACTCTACATTAAATACGAATGGACTGAGGAATTTTGTTTATGTTAGTAACATAGACAGGATTTTATTTTGAAGGTGGGGATCTGCAGCCCCTCCCTGTGGCGTAGCCAAGGGGATCTGGGGGAGTCAGCTCCAACCCCACCCGAAACTAGAGAGAACAGGGGTCGGTGCAGACAAAAACTGGGTCCGTTTTGCAACCCCAGCATATCGATGCAGTCGATTAAAACCCCCTTCTCAAAAATATAAAGGATTAAAACGCCGCTTCATTGGCATTTTACCCTACATTTTAATGTGTTTAATCAATTATTTCCATTAAAAATTGGTGTTGAAATTCACAAAATTAAGTATTGAAATTCACAAAAATAAGCAACTTTCACAAAAATGGACCCTAGAAAAAATTTCTGAATTGACCCTCGGAGACAG
>JAWZYV010006565.1:0-309873 GCA_038373885.1 Cheiracanthium punctorium | reverse complement strand
TTTTCTTTTTTCTAAAAAAGTTTTTTTTTTTTTACTAATTTCACAAGTGTGATATGAAGATACGTGGAATTGGAAATGCTGAAATAAAAGCAAAAGGTTTTGGTTCTGTTACCCTGCATCTGACTGTTAAGGGCAAGACTAAATCGTTAGAACTGTCCAAAGTTTTCTGGGGTCCTTCGTTGAAAAAGAACCTGATATCTGTCAGCCAAATTGACAAGCTTGGCCACAGCGTAAGTTTTCAGAAATCTCAATGCTCCATATCCGACCCGAATGGACACGTCATAGCTGTTGCTCCAATAATAGGTAGCCTGCTGGAATCCGATGTCGAGCCTGAGAATTCAGCTGCCAGTGCACACGTCATCACGGAGAAGCCTCTGAAGATACAAACCATATGATAATGTGGCACAAGAGATTAGGACATCAAAACGTCAAAGCTTTAAAATTGATGAAGACGAAAAATCTGGTGTATGGGCTTGAAAAGCTCAGTGGTGATCTTCAGCAGTGTGAGCCATGTGTGCAAGCTAAATTGACAAGAGCAAGTTTTAAAACTGTGAAGAAGCGTCAGTCTAAAAATCCTTTGGATTTGCTACATTTGGATGTTTGTGACAGCACAGTCAGCCCTTCGTATGGTAATCCAAGATACCTTCTTACAGTGGTAGATGACTACTCAAGATATGCCTGGGTATTTCCAGTTAAGAAGAAAAGTGACTGTTTTGAAACCTTTAAAAAATTTCAAGTTCGAATTAAAAGACAGATCAAGCAGGTACGATCTGATCGGGGCATGGAGTTTTGTTCCAAAGAATTCGACACGTTCCTGCGGGAAAATGGTATCCTGGCGCAGCGTACTAACCCATACTCACCGGAAATGAACGGCGTTGCAGAACGCCTCAACCGAACCATGGCAGAGGGTGTTAGAGCCATAAGAATAGACGCGGAACTTCCGAAAGGTTTGTGGGCTGAACTTGCCCAAACCTTCATCTACCTGTATAACAGATTTCCTCATCGAAGCATAGGTAACCAGATCCCCTATACCTTATTTTTCAAGAGAAAGTGTTCTGTCAGACATCTCAAGGTAATAGGAAGTTTAGCTTACGTATCTTATAAATAAAAATGAAATTCTGTTTGTTTGTTTGTTTATTTGTTTGTTTGTTTGTGGATTTGATTCGTATACAAATCCACAAAAATGGACCTATCGGCCTGAAATTTAGCACAGATATGTAAAATAATGTAGAATAAATCATAGTCCACTTTAAAACTTTGAAAGTCCACCCGTTCCCGGAATTTAAGAGATTTTTTATGCTCTTCACGCAAAAATCTTTCCGTAATTGTAACCCCTGTAGTGAAAAAAGTGTGAAATAAGGATCGTGGTTGCCATGTGTGGCGATTTTGCCAAATAAAATGTCGTTCGTATACAAATCCACAAAAATGAACCTATCGGCCTGAAATTTAGCACAGATATGTAAAATAATATAGAATAAATCGTAGTCCACTTTAAAACTTTGAAAGTCTACCCGTTCCCGGAATTTAAGAGATTTTTTATGCTCTTCACGCAAAAATCTTTCCGTAATTGTAACCCCTGTAGTGAAAAAAGTGTGAAATAAGGATCGTGGTTGCCATGTGTGGCGATTTTGCCAAATAAAATGTCGTTCGTATACAAATCCACAAAAATGAACCTATCGGCCTGAAATTTAGCACAGATATGTAAAATAATATAGAATAAATCGTAGTCCACTTTAAAACTTTGAAAGTCTACCCGTTCCCGGAATTTAAGAGATTTTTTATGCTCTTCACGCAAAAAGCTTTCCGTAATTGTAACCCCTGTAGTGAAAAAAGTGTGAAATAAGGATCGTGGTTGCCATGTGTGGCGATTTTGCCGAATAAAATGTTTTAAATTCTCAAAGTAAAAATAAAAGAATAATAATGATTTTTTTTTTGTTAGTTTATATTCGTAAGGTTATTTTTTTAAATTATAATATCGTGTGCATGGGAAATCAGAGCAGGAATGTAATGCTTTACACGCAAAACAATAATAATTGAAGATTTCCGAGGCTAATGTGTAAATTCTTTTAGTTTGGCGAAAAAATAAAATGGCTCAAATGCCGATTTTGTGAAAGTGAGTTCTAGCGGTTTGCACAGTTTTCGGCCTGGCGCAATTTATTGAGAGCTTAAGGCTCTTCCTCAGACAGATCGAAAGAAGTTTCCTTTCCATGTTAAGCAATGGGAATTTTATTACTTCGGTTTTCAAGTAATATCTCGGCACTAAATTAATATTTTTAAATTTTTCTTTCATTGTTGTTTTCTTGAAAGACTTCTCACCTTTTCCATCTTTCAGATTTTAGAAATATTGCTTTGATGTATTTTTTATTTAATATTAAACACAATCATCTATCTACAAAGACACGAATTCTGACAGTCAACTGCGATTTTCTCAGACCAGACTAACTTTTTTGAAATTTGGTAAAGATAGAAAAATTGCAGTGCACTTTGCCTTTTCAAATACATAAGTATTTTTTATCTAATCCATAAATTTGATTTTTAGCGATTTATTTACACATTTTTGATGAAAAATTTTCAGATGTTTTCCACCCCCACTTGCCCACCTGTTGCGTTACCACCCGCAGAGAGAAACGGGGAGAAGGAGGAACTTGATTTACGACTCCTCGCAGAAAAACTCTCTGTTTAAAGGCTTGGTTTGTATTGAAAAGGAATAGATTTGTTTCGGATGGATGATGTAAATGGAGGGACAATTTACATTGCACAGTACGGAGTACAATTTCCACTTATATAATATTTAAAAAGTTTAAATGCACAAACTTTTTTAGGTGAAGCAGCTTCAACCTAAAATTGTAGGAAAGTTTATTTCTCTTTTGTAATTCCATATATATCGAAGTTTCCTTCTGATGTTCGGTAATCAACTAAAGCACTATTCATTACGCTCATTACCTATATATATATATATATATATATATTTTACTTGTATATAATTTTTCACACAGCTATATAAAATGCTAAAGAAAAGGACCTTTAGTATATAAGTAAAGGTTAAAAAGAAATATAAGTAAATAGTATTATCCAGTAAGTAAAAACATATTGGACTAATTTGTATGTGTGTGTGTGTGTATCTATGCACGCGCAATCGAATAGGCAAACTCACATCATCTAATCCGAAAGTCACTAGTGACCAGAGTGTTTGACAAATTTTAATCGAACTTGGCTATTAATCATCCGCATCTTTTTTTTTTTTTTTTTTTTCCCTCTGTAATTCCAACTTCCAACAATGTCCGCCTTCTTTTCATACTACCCTCTGATTGCAGTTCTACATCTTACGTTTTCGGGTCCCAGATGTATGTTTATACTTATCCGTTACAAAAGCTTCATTAGTAATCAGTCAAATATATTGGCGCCTTTCTTTTCCTTTCTGATTGCATGTTTAAACTTTAGTACGTGAATGCGTCTGTGTGATCCAGAAGAGGTTTTGGAAGACAGAATTATTTTATTTCCCCGTGAGACTTGTGCGCCAAAAATTCGCAACATACGTCCTCTAGGAGTGGAATTCGAGGCAATTGCCCCTCCTCCCCTCTCGGTGGGTCGGGTCAGGGTCAGCTTGATGGGACCCCTTTTTCGTATATTGTCCCAGGACCACAGTATAGCTTTTTGAATAACTCAAAATGAATCCCGATTTAAATATGATGACTTATCAAAAATGAAGGAAAAACATTGTTTACGCATCGAAATTTTGAAGTACGGACGCAGCTATAACGGGCATTATTTATTCTGTTGGCTAAAAGGGAGGAAAAAACAGAATATATTTAAAGAATTTGTTCATATTAACCATTTTTAAAAAATTCTCTGTGGTATTAATACATCCAAAAACATACTACTCACAAAAATATTTCTAAGCCGATTTGAAATTTCGCAATCAAATGAAGTGTTTAACTAACTCAAAAGTATTAGAATTTGCTTTTAGGATCATATTTAAAATTTTCTGTGCATTTAAACTTCTTCAATGTTATATCAGTGTAAATTTTACTCCGTGCTGGGCAATGCAAATTGTGCTCATTGATATTTAATTAATTTAATTGGGAGGATACAAAACTGAAACGCCCGACACGTGAAGATGCCTCTGATTACAGGATCTTGGCTCACAAGCTGATGAGCTGATTTCAGTGCAATTTATTTTGTTTCAAAGCTGATTTCACGAGTGTTTCTTAGTTACATTGGACGATATTGATTTCAACATATTGAGGCTTTTTTTTTTAAATATAAATGCTTATTTGCACTTGTTTTCTAGGTGTGGTTGATTACATTCTTAATAACTAAAGCAGCCTTTTATTAATGAATATGTCATTTTATCTCTCACCCCCTTTATTGAATTGTCTCAAAAAAGCGACATAATTTTACATATATTTACATACTATTAGTTCGCAACAATTTTAATCCATTGTTACAATATTTCGTAAGGTGTAGATATGCATCCCATGTATTTTTCTATAAATAGGTTACAATCATAAAAATTTCAACATAGGGTTACCAGGCGAAAAGAACGAAAGGTGAGAGATAAAATGACATAGTTAATTAATATCGTTTTAATATGGCAATAATGAAACTAAAAAATTAGGGGGGGTCATAGGGGTCCCCCTGACGAGTCTCGAACAGCCGAGTTACATATATATATATATATATATATATATATATATATATATATATATATATATAACTAACAAGTAAAACACAAAACATACTACAAATAAGACATATCTCGCATAAGAATATAACAGCTATTAGCAATAATTAGAAACCAGATTTTGAAGCCAAATAAAGTGCAAGAATTATTGTGATAATATAATGGAACGGAAATTATAACCACTGTCACCATCGTCAGGGGCCACAAACAGTGGATTATAATTTACAGCAAACCAAATAGTAGGGTTTCGGTTGTGTGGCATATCAGAAGAGATATTAACTCCACACATCTGGGCCCTACCCTAGTATAGAAAGTAAAGAAGAAATCAAAAAGATAACAAAAATTAGAAATATAATTTTACATACCAGACCTTGAGCACAATATATATATATATATATATATATATATATATATATATATATACACACAGTGGAACTTGCCTTATGTGACTACCCTCGGAATCAACAAAATTGATCATCTTATAAAGTGGTCAACTTACAAAGGTTGCAATGTGCGGTGATTAGAAAGGGAAAATTTACAAAAGTGGTCAGTATAGACTTGTGGTCTCTTTACGAAGGTGGTCACTTTAGGAGGTTCCACTGTGTATATGTAATGCGAGGTATATCTTATTTGCAGTACATATTGTGTTTTACTTATTAGTTATATATATATATATATTATATATATATATAGATAGATAGATAGATAGATAGGAAACTCGGCAGTTTGAGCCTCGTCAGGGGAAGACCCCCCCCCCCTGAACCACCTAATTTTTTGTTTCATTATTGCCATATCAAAACGATATTAATTGACTATGTCATTTTATCTCTCATCTTTCGTGTATTTCGCCTGGTTCAAGTTAACCATTTGCTCCCCATTTGTGGAACAAATTAGAAATGTTGAAAATAACTCTTGAACAACAATCAGGGAATTTAGATCTGAACACAATGATAAAACAGATCTGAAAAAACTTTGTATGAACTTTTTTGCACATGAAATCAAATGCAACAAATGGAGTTTATTTCCAGATAGTTCAATTATTTTGCACATCTGGGGCTGCAAGTATCAGCACATTAAATGTTTTGTAAGTAGTTTATGCGAATTTTATTAAAATTTCAAACCTTCATATTTTTTCCTGCGAATTTTTTGTTTTTATTTGCGAAAATTCCGTACCGCTAATTATAATTCAAAAATTCTTAAAAATATATAAATCTAACAAGTTTTTTGTCCATTTTTTGTGGTATTATTCTTGAAAAGATGGTTAGATTCTGAAACTTTCAATACTTTTGGCCAGTAGTGTACATATATAGTCTGGATTCTATCTGTTCTGGATATATTTTTTTCCAGAAAACACACAGTTTGCAAAATTTCGAAATCGGTATCAGCCGAGGTCAGAAAAGTTGTCACTTGGGTTGGATAATAACCCTGTAATTTATTTCGAAGTTCGACAATGTCTTCCGGTGGCGCCAACGCCTTTAAATTTGGGAATTAGGGCCAAAATAAACATTTTCTTCCCGATAACACAATTTTTCCGAATTTTGAAATCGATATCAGACGAGCGCGGAAACTTCTTTATATGATACACTCTAAAAATAAGAAGCATTTTTACCGCAGAACTATTAAAGATTTCCAAAATCCGGTAAATTTTATTTTTGGAAATGCTTTCGCTAAAATACCCGATTTTAAATGAGCCAGTGCCATCTGAAGATATTGTCCGTTTTTTTTATTTTTAGGAGGGGAGGGGATTGAGCAGTTACTTACTAACCCAGGAACAACTTTCCAGCATTCGGCTGATACAGATTTCAAAAATCCGGTGAGCGGAAAAAACGCCACTTTTAATAGTTTTATGATGTAACATTGTCGTTATATGCTAATCGATGAGGAAAGGAGCGTAGCCAGAATTTTTTTTCGGGGAGGGGGGGTTGTATGAGATATAATTTTGTATTGATAAACTTAATTTCTTTTCAAAAAAAAACAAAAAAAAGAACACGATTATTAGCCAACCCAAGAAAAAACTTTCTGTACTCTGCTGATATCGATTTTGAAAATTCGCAAAAATTGTGTTTTCGAGGGAAAAAAATTCCTATTTCGCCCCAAATTGCCACTTTTTAAAGTTATTATATATATATTAAAGATCAGAAAACAAAGTCAAGGACTAGGAAGTAGGTAAATTTGTATTATACACGAAAATATTTTACACAATCAATCGTGTAAACTATTATGCATATTTTAATTTGTCGCAACTGCATACTTTTAATGAAAGTGTTTTTCAAAGCCCAGATTTAAGCAATTATGTATATAAGGAAGTTTTAAAAAAATGTATTATTTTTGTGTCACTTTTTCATCATATTAACCAAACTAGAAATCAAAGCCCATTGTGGAGGCAAATACAACGGGCGCTTGAAAAAACATTCGACGAAAATGTCTACACTGAATACATTTAGTCTTCGTCTACCTAAAATAAATAACTTCCTATTCAATTTTTATTATACACCCAAATCGAATTTCATCCTCTTCTGGAAACGCGCGGAAACTTATGGCATTCAAAAGATTTCGTTTTGTGTTCACAGTCATTCGCATATCCATGCAGACGATTTATTTGTGAAAAAATAAATAAATAAACTATGTAATCTAGAAAAACAATTTTAAAGGAATGAATCACAATTTTCCCTTCAAAGGCAGATAGATAACCGTGACGTGAATATGACAATTTTTTTACACTTTGAAAGTCTAATTTTTCACTCAAATTATTCGCTTTTTTGAATCTCTGAAATAAAATGGAGCTGAAAATGGCAAAAAATCTCTTAAAAAAAATTAGGGAACCGGTGGGTTTTCAGATTTTCAAAGTAACAGGGATTGTTTTTATATTTTTATACATAGTTATGAAAAATTTCAAGCGGATCGTATGAATGGTGTGGGTGTTATTAGGCTTTTTCTGGTTTTTAATCTTTTTGAAGTAATGGAGGTAAAATATTTACATCGAAGTGGTTTGCCTGGAATCTTTACAAATTGAGTCAGCCAGTCAGGGTTCAGCGTAACTATATAGTAGAATAATTACGATGTAAAATTTCTCATATCCGCGCTTCGATATTTTCTTTTAAAATGTTAATTTTTATAACAACACTTTACAAATTGCAGTCTCCTTTGCAAATTAAATAAAATTTTTATTATACTTGTAATTTATCATTGAGTATCCTGCAATTTAAATCTGTTCGAACCAGTGGCGCACCCAGGATTTAGTTTAGGGGGGGGGGGGGGGGGGGGCTGGGCTACATAATATTGCTGAACTCAGTCATAGTGATCTCGGTTAGTTACAACTCTCTTATAACGTCAAAATATTCGGTATTACTTGACTGTCCCACAGAACATAAGCAATGTAACTCATTATAGAGTCATAAATAATTATCTGATCTTTTGAGCAACGTTGTAACCGTGTGTAAGAGTGTTTCAACTAACTGTGAGCATTTATTTAAAAACTTTATTGGTTAGAAATAATTTGAGGACAGTTAAAAAAAGAAAGAAAGAACTAAAAAAAATTATTTCATTAGCGACAGTTTTCATTTTTTAACGCTTTTCACTTCTAACTTTCTACCTTTAGGGGGGCTTCAGCCCCCCCCCATAGCCCCCTCCATGGTTGCGCCTATGGTTCGAACGAATACACTCAACTGAAAATAAATTCTGCTCAGGCAGCGGGGGCATGTAGACGGAGGTCACAGGTCAAAATCTCCCAACCCGCCAACGGGTCATAAATTTCCCATCAGTAACGGACACGCGAGCTATCGCATTTCGCGATAGGAGCTTTTGTGAGGGGGGTAGGAAATTGTTCCTCAAAACGCGAATCAGAAAAATTTCTGTCTGAGGAGGGGCCTTAAGGAAATAGATTTTTGAAAACAAGTGCAAAGGTTTTATTAGAATACAGCGTTAAATTTTAATGATCCGTGAAGAAATAATGCAGTTATTAAGGGATTTCAAGCGATCTAACTTCACAATTCTCGCCAATTCAGTACATTGATTTAAGTTGGGGGAATTCCGCCAAATTTCAGAAAATTGAAATCTTCTCATTTAGTACATCAGAGTAACGATGAATAAAACACATTATAGTTGATAATTTAAAAAAAAAAAAAATCGGCTGTATTAAGGGATTCCAATTTTGAAATAAATTGGCGGTCGAACCATTTCCCATATTGATTGCTGCTAAGTCAATGCTTCGAATGATTCCCTGAAAAAACTCTTGCAAAATGGCGTATGTTGGCACTTTGGCGAGGCTTAGATTTGAAACTGGATTTTATTTGAGACTGGTATATATAATAACACTGGTTATATATAAAAATGAAAGTTGGTATGTGTTTATGAGGTTGAAAAACTCCAGCACCGTTGAGCACCGTTGCACGATGAAATTTGGTTCACCTAAGTCTTTTATGATGGAGAAGGTTTTTATGCTATTCGTTTTCCTTGACTTGCCACTTGGTGCCGCAGCACAACGTTGAATTCTATTCCATTTAGCCGTTTGCTATGCGAATATCATCCAACCGATTTCGATGAAATTTGGTACACGCGAATATTAGAACACGGAGAATATTTTTCACTATCCATTTTGCTGTAACTTGCCGCTAAATGGCGCTGCAAAGCATCAACTTCTATACCGTTCGACCGATCAGCATAAAATTTTTTATACTTACACATTTGAGCACGAAGAATATTCTAACTGCGTTCCTTTTGATGTTACTCACCACTAGATGACACTGCAATGCATTATTATTTTAACTCGCCACTAGATGACGCTGCAGCAGGCCAAATTCTTCACCATTCAAACGGTCGCTATGAAAATCAGTATACATAGCTATTTGAACAATGAGAATATTTTGGCGTTATCCATTTTGCTATAACTCGCCACTTGACGGCGCTGTAGCAAATCATTACTTTATTGAACCACTAGATGGCTCTGCAGTGTATCACTTCTTGACTGTGCAAATAATCGCTATGAAAATAGGTATACGTAGATATTTGAACACGGGGAAGAGTTTGGCACTATCCATTTTTCTATAACTTACCACTAGATGTCGCGTCAACACATGAACTTCAGGACTGTCCAGCCGATAGTCATGAAAATTCGTATACATCGATATCTGAATGCGAAAAATATTTTCGCCGTATCCGTTTTGCTAAAACTCGCCACTAGATTGCGCTACGCCGCATGGCCTTCTGCATCGTACAAAAGATTGCCTTGCAATTCGGTATGCATGATTATTGGACACAATATAAAGCGATATCCACTTTGCTATATCTGTTTATTACAATGAATAGTAATCACCACAAATCGTAATATCAAAAAGTCCATTCATTCCCGTGCGAAGAACGGGTACTTCAGCTAGTACATCAATAAAAGTAAAAGGGATAAACTGGATCCCAAAGCAGAGACTGGTGTACTGATCGGGTATGCACGCTACACCGAAGGATATCGCATCTGGATGCCTGCCCTGCCGAAGTCTGTGTGCATCGAAGAAACGAAACATGTGAAGTTCAACGAGTTAATCAAAGGCTATCGTAGAACGAACCTGGTGGTAAGTCCCTCTTTACCTTATGTTGTTCAAAAGGAAGATGTAGAAGAGAGCACTGGGAATCAACGTCAGCATTGCCGCAACATATCCTGGAAACGTGAAGAGCACAGACGGAGGTCTGGAAAGACCAAAGGTCCATATGATATCTATTATTTTGCACCTGGTTATCCCAAAAGGCTCAGAAGCCTGGCAGATGTTCGCGAGTATTGCGAAAAGAACGACATAATTTTTGATGCAAATTTCTTCAATTTTAAGCACATTCCTGAATCTGAAGTTATCCCCGAAGATGACAACCTCCCTCATGAACCAGCTAAAGCGGACGATTCCGAGACTGATCAAGAAGAGTTCCGGGATGCTGAGGCATTCCATGCTGTCATCGACGAGCCTTCATCCTATGAGGAAGCCCTCCAGTCACCAGCAGCCGCCCAATGGAGCAGAGCCATGGCCGACGAGTTGACTACCTTGAGGACTCATGATGTATACAGCATTGTCCCTCGTCCCTCGGACAGAAAGGTAATCGGCTGTCGCTGGGTTTATAAGTTGAAAGAGGACCATAGAAATTTTTTTTAATTTAAAGCGTGCTTAGTAGCGCAAGGTTTGAAGCAAAAAGCTGGTATTGACTACCATGATGTTTTTTCACCTGTGGTGCATTTTGAATTGATTTATTTTTTCATAAAACTTTTGGTTATCTCCATGAAATGGGTTCATAAGCATATTGATGTTAAATGTGCATATCTTTATGGCAAGCTAAATGAAGAAACCTTTCATGGAGATACCCAAAAATTTTGAATGTCCTGTAGATGTTAATTCAGAGTCTCATGTATTAAAATTAAAAAAGGCCTTATATGGCTTGCATCAAGCCGGCAGACAGTGGCATTCAGAATTGGAATCCACTTTAAAAACTTTAGGATTTTCTAACTTTTTAAACACAAATTGTGTGTATTTTCTAAATTGTAAAACTATCATTTTAGTCTATATTGATGATTTAATAGTTTTTTCAAAGTCTGATTCTGAGATGGCTAAAGTAGTAAATCTGTTAAAAGCACATTTTGAAATTAATGATTTAGGTCCAATTAGGAAAGTCCTTGGTATTGAATTTTCATATTTTAACAATAAATGGAAGCTACATCAAAAATCTTACATTGAACGTTTAAAAGAAAAATTTAAAGATATCCATTTTGTAAACACTAAATTGCCAATACCTCAAGGTCAAGTTATTAAACATAATGAAGGTGAACCATCTATTGAAGGAAAATTTCCTTATCGAAACCTGATCGGATCATTGCTCTTTCTCGTAACCCGTTCAAGACCAGACATTCTTTTTTCAATTACCTCGTTAGAGCAGTATAATTCCCATCCAACATCAGCTCATTGGAAATTCTTATGTCAAGTATTGAACTATGTTATTTCAACTAGTGATTACTGTATTCAATGACCATAGACACCTCGAAACATTTAAGCGCATTTGCTGATGCTTCGTGGGCCTCCGACCGCGATGACAGACAGTCATTTTCGGGTTACATAATGTTCTTTAAAAATATCCCTATCTGTTGGAAAACCCGAAAGCAGAAGTGTGTCGCATTATCGACAATGGAGGCTGAATACATAGCCATTTCAGAAACGGCAAAAGAACTTATTTGGTTACAAAATATTTATGAAGAAAGCAGTAAAATATTGAAATTAGATTTTGAAAAACCCTTAATGTTTTCCGACTCTGAAAGTGCAATCTACTACACTAAAAATAACATAGAAAACTCTAGGAATAAACATATAAGTATTAGATATCATTTTGTGAAGAACTTTCTTTTAGATGGACATTTTAAACTTTTAAAAGTTCCAGGTAAATGGAATGTGGCTGATCTACTGATAAAGACTGTCAGTAATGATACATTGGTTAAATATTGTAACCACATTTTTGGAGAGAGGAAGAAAGGGGGACTTTGTTGGACGTTTCATCTATTTTAAATGTGTCTTTTTAAAATAAACTTAACTCTGCTTAAACTAAATATTAAATCGTAATTATTAAATTTCATCAGTATTTTAAAAATACACTCATGTCCATAAATTAAGGATAATTCAGAATCACACAGAAATTGATCTCTAAAATAAAAATTTCACCTGTGGAATGATCACACACATCTTGAAGAGGAATATGCAAATTACAGGAAACCACCAGATGGCGTGGATGGTACGTCACAATGACGAGAGTGTAAGAGAGGGGTATATAAGGAATGGTGTCAAAGAAGTAAAATTGTTCACAAGCGCTGTGAAAGCCTTTCAGTGCAAAAACCGCATAGTTATGGCACAAAGGAGGCATTTGGATGATGTTTTACGTGGCAGAATTATCGGACGACTGGAATGTGGACATACCCAGCTGGAAGTATCCGAGGAACTTGGAATCGCCCAGAGTGTCATCTCCAGGCTTTGGCAACGATTCCAAGATGATGGTAATGTGAGTAGACGTTACAGCACAGGTCGCCCCCGAGTTACAACGCCGAATGAGGACCGCTATTTGGCAGTTACTGCCAAAAGAAACAGACGGAGTACAGCATCAGACCTGTCTCGTCAGCTCTCTTCAGCTACCGGTACGACAGTTTCAAGGCAGACCGTGTACAGACGCTTAGGGCACATTGGCCTATATGCTCGTAGGCCTGTCAGATGTGTTCCACTTACCGCTACTCACTGTCACCTGCGATTAACCTGGAATAGAGAGCATGCATTGTGGACACCGCAACAGTGGTCTTGTGTGATGTTTTCCGACGAGTCCAGGTTTAGTTTGGAGTCTGATTCTCGCCGGACATTCATCTGGAGAGCGCCAGGTACCCGTTACCACCAAGAGAACGCCATTGAAAGACACCGTTACGGTGGTGCAGGATGGCTCGTTTTGGGAGGAATTATTCTTGGTTCCAGAACTGACCTGCATGTTCAGAGTGTAACGATGACAGGCCACATCTATCGGGATGTCATTTTGGAACAACATGTATGTTTGTTTCGGGGCACCATGGGTGCTGAATTTGTGTTTATGGATGACAACGCCCGTCCTCACCGTGCAAACATTGTAGACGAATGCCTTCAATCGGAGGATATCACCCGTATGCATTGGCCAGCATACTCACCGGACTTGAATCCAATAGAGCATGTGTGGGATATGCTTAGCCGACGAATTGCAGCCCGTCAACCCCCTCCCACCTGTCTACCAGAACTTCGGAGTGCATTGCTTGATGAGTGGTGTAATATTCCCCAAGATCAGATTGATCATTTGATACTCAGCATGCCTAGGCGTTGTCAGGCCTGTATTGCATCGTCCGGGAGACATACTCTGTATTAACCATCCTACTAACCATGTTATACTGTTTTTTGTAAATAGGTTCTCTTTTGAAATTTGGTCAAGGGAGTAAAACTTGCAATTTTTATTAATTATGTCAAACATATAGCATCTTTTTTGCTCTTTACTTTTTGTTTAATAAATAGACTTTACAAATAAGTCAAATTTGTTTTGCTTCTTTCTCTTTCTTTGCCTGAAATTCATTATCCTTAATTTATGGACATGAGTGTAGTTCCATTTTTGTAAAAACTAAACTTTTCCCTTCTCCTAAAACTACTTAAACTAAGTATAATAGCCAGAGGCGGCATAAGGCGTGGGCGGTGTGGGCCCCCGCCCACGGCCTCGCAGTGCAAAGGGCCTCGCGCCTCACAGCCGAAAATAAATTTGAAAAAATATTGAAAATTCAAAAGTTCACGCCACAAGGTTTTTCTTATAATAAATATATTAGAATTAATTCTCAACTTAAAGATATTCCACTCTTCGGCGCACGAAATGAATGTGAATGATATAATCTATATTTCTGATAAACTACTTATATTATGTTATAAAATTAATTAATTATAAAATCTCATCTCTGTCATTTCTGATCATTCGTTTATGTTTAGTCTGGACCAACAGCTTAATGCCAACTAATGTTGCCAGAGACCGGCATAGCTCGGGACTTCCCCTTATTAGAAAGCCAATCAAAGTATCTATCCCATGCAGACGCATTCTTGCTTCATGTTCCTTTAGAATAAATAATAGTGGGTAAAATCATACAACACGGTGCCCCTCATGTAAACACGGCGATAGCCGCTGGAGCTTGGCGATCGCCAAGTGCGAGCGCTACGGATCTTGGCGCCAAGCCACCCTGGCGACCGCCAAGCTTCAACGGCTATCGCCTTCTTGTGACGAATAAACACAAGTATTTACTACTAAAATTTTTACAAAGAAACACAAATTCTAAGTAAATGACACTATATAAAACAGTCAAATCCACAACAAAACATTAGAAAAAGTAGATTAAACAAGCACTTACCTCAACTTTCCCACCTCATTTTTTAATGGAAGGACCGGGAACATCCATTACAATGATGAAATTCCCCGAGACGCTCACTAACTTACGAGAAAGGGTCCGTAAAACGGAATCAAAAACACAAGGAAAATCCAACACAAACTTATTTCACTCAGAATCAAAGAACACCAAACTTCAATCTTCATGCAATTAACACTAAATGAAAATTCTATACTTCAAATGCACCGCATTTAATTTTCAGAATTGCCAGTCAAATTCTGATTAAAAAAAAAAAAAACGATTTTCCATACCAACATGTGATAAAAAATCCAGACGATTTTCAAGTTTATGACGTCAGTTTTACATATGTTCTGCAAGGGCGGAACCAGAAACTCTTTTGGAGGAGTCCGCAAATTGTGAATATTCATTTTATCTAGTGTAAAGCCTGCTAAATATTGGTAAAAGCCCCATTTATGTAGTGTAAAAACATTTTTCTTGGAGGGGGCGCGCGCCCCTCTGCGTCACCCCCAAAAAAACATCAGTGGGTCCGGCCACCGCCTCAAAAGGGCCCCCTCGAAAATATGCTATAGCGGGCCCCTCTGCGAGACCCAAAAAAACATCAGTGGGTCCGGCCAACGCCTCAAGGGGGCCCCTCGAAAATATGCTAACGCGGGCCCTCTGCGAGACCCCCAAAAAAACATCAGTGGGTCCGGCCAACGCCTCATACGGGCCCTCTCGAAAATATGCTAACGCGGGCCCCTCTGCGAGATCCAAAAAAAAAACATCAGTGGGTTCGGGCGGGCCCCTCTGCGAGACCCAAAAAAACATCAGTGGGTCCGGGCGGGCCCCTCTGCGAGATAAAAAAAAAAACATCAGTGGGTCCGGCCACCGCCTCAAAAGGGCCCCCTCGAAAATATGCTAACGCGGGCCCCTCTGCGAGACCCAAAAAAAACATCAGTGGGTCCGGCCAACGGCTCAAAAGGGCCCCCTCGAAAATATGCTAACGTGGGCCCCTCTGCGAGATCCAAAAAAACATCAGTGGGTCCGGGCGGGCCCCTCTTCGAGATCCAAAAGAAACATCAGTGGGTCCGGGCGGGCCCCTCTGCGAGACCCCAAAAAAACATCAGTGGGTCCGGCCACCGCCTCAAGGGGGCCCCCTCGAAAATCTGCTAACGCAGGCCCATCTGCGAGACCCAAAAAAAAAACATCAGTGGGTCCGGCCACCGCCTCAAAAGGGCCCCCTCGAAAATATGCTAACGCGGGCCCCTCTATGAGACCCAAAAAAAAAAACAGTGGGTCCGAGCGAGCTCCTCTGCGAGATCCAAAAAAAAAACATCAGTGGGTCCGGCCACCGCCTCAAGGGGGCCCGCTCGAAAATATGCTAACGCGGGCCCCTCTGCGAGATCCAAAAAAACATCAGTGGGTCCGGCCACCGCCTCAAGGGGGCCCCCTCGCAAATATGCTAACGCGGGCCCCTCTGCGAGACCCAAAAAAAACAGTGGGTCCGAGCGAGCTCCCCTGCGAGATCCAAAAAAAAACATCAGTGGGTCCGGCCACCGCCTCAAGGGGGCCCCCTCGAAAATATGCTAACGCGGGCTCCTCTGCGAGACCCAAAAAAACATCAGTGGGTCCGGCCACCGCCTCAAAAGGGCCCGCTCGAAAATATGCTAACGCGGGCCCCTCTGCGAGACCCAAAAAAAACATCAGTGGGTCCGGCCACCGCCTCAAAAGGGTCCGCTCGAAAATATGCTAACGCGGGCCCCTCTGCGAGATCCAAAAAAAAACATCAGTGGGTCCGGCCACCGCCTCAAGGGGGCCCCCTCGCAAATATGCTAACGCGGGCCCCTCTGCGAGACCCAAACAAAACATCAGTGGGTCCGGGCAGGCCCCTCTGCGAGATCCAAAAAAACATCAGTGGGTCCGGCCACCGCCTCAAAAGGGCCCGCTCGAAAATATGCTAATGCGGGCCCCTCTGCGAGACCCAAAAAAAAACATCAGTGGGTCCGGCCACCGCCTCAAGGGGGCCCCCTCAAAAATATGCTAACACGGGCCCTCTGCGAGACCCAAAAAAAACATCAGTGGGTCCGGCCACCGCCTCAAGGGGGCCCCTCGAAAATATGCTAACGCGGGCCCTCTGCGAGACCCAAAAAAAAAAAAACATCAGTGGGAAGGGCCCCCTCAAAAATATGCTAACGCGGGCCCCTCTGCGAGACCCCAAAAAAAACATTAGTAAAAGTTGAAGCAAATTAGAATAGTAGACGAAAGAACAGGAAAAAACGAAAAATAACAATAACGCATGCGCAAAACGCAAATTAACAGCTTAGTGACGTCAAATTGAGCAAGCGAATTCGTTACATTCATCTGCTTACGTCACACAGTAGCTAGATTAAAAAACAACTATTACGCATGCCCGAAAGTGCAAGAAATTTCGCATCTTTCAATAGTTCTAAATTATCCAATTTACAATATTTGACGCATTATCATTCCTTCAAAAAAAAAAAAAAAACGTCGCCAAGCTCTACACATTTCTTTATGGTTGCCAGTCAAACAACCATCGGCAGGGTACTCTACTAACGTTGAACATCGCTCACGATGTCGCCAGAACCAAGGGGCACCGGATACGGAACATAGACCTAATAGTGTTACATATTTTTGAAACGATAACACGTGCTTAATAAGTAGAAATTCGGTTTGTGTCGTGAAGAAAAATAATGGTACCTGTGTTTATTTGTCAAGAATGAGGTAAGAAATATTTATTATACTTACACTCATGTTTTTATAGTTTTCTTTACAAAAAATTACGTGACCAAAAATTGCGTTTATTATTTGTTTTATATATTCTATTTGTTGCACTAGAATCCGCCTTTTTTTAAAAAAGTTCTTCCATTATGCGTATAACGTAGTATATTGTACTAGCTGAAGCACCCGTTCTTCGCACGGAATGGATATTGTTAAACCAGCAAATGCAAATGGAAAATAAGTATATAAAAACACACATATTTTGGATATACATTTAATCGTCTACAAAAACTGTTTTACAATATTTGTCAGGGGTATTCTAACTATACTTAATTTTTTAAATGCTGTTGCAATGTGCGCCATATTCCGCGAGTCGGCCGTATTCGTCGTCTAGCTCCATAAAATACTTCTTCAAAATCGAAATCTATGTTAAATCGCCTGCTAAAACTGTTTTAAAATCTTCGCGAGGCATTTTCCAGGAAATGTGAAAAGAACGTTTAAGAATGTTTGGGGCCTTCACCCCTGTTTGCATGGGAATTCTAAGAAACCCTGAAAATAATTTTTAGGTATTGTTGTTAGTTCTATTTTAAAGAAAGAATTTTACGTCTATCGCTTTTCCTCCGAAATATGAAGGAAAATGTGAAAAGAGCATTTGGAGTCCTCACGCCTGTTTAGGTACGAATTCTAAAAATTCCCAAAAATGACATAATAAAAGCATATAAAACATTATTTAATACGGCGGATTAATTAGTTAAAATTTTTTATTTGGGAATACCCATACCTGCCAACCTAAGAAAATTAACATCAGTAAAATTATGTCCTCATTTCAGTACATTTTTACCTCCCATCAGTAAAACTGAGTTCATTTATTTTTTTGGTACTAATAATTTCTGCTCTTGTTAAGCTAAGTTTATTTCTGGTCAAAATATTTTTTATTTTTATTAAATCATTTTCATTCATAACTGAGCCTGCTCTACTTAGTGTTAGTTTTCTTACCTGGTTTAATTAGGGAGGGGGGGGGGGTAAAAATTTAATTTAAAATAGGAATCAGTTTTCATCCTTACGGAATTAAAGCTTTAAATGAAAGAGTTCTAAAAGAAAAATATTTACTCACAAGAGCGATGGAAAAAGATTGAATTCAAAATCTGAACATGCCCCATTCAATAAAGTGTTTTTTCTTTGTTGGTTTCCTTGAGAGAGGAAGGGGGGGGGGGGGTAAAAATTATTTTAAATTCAAAATGGGAGTCAATTTTTACTCTTATGGCATTGGATATTTAAATAAAGGAGTGCTGAAGGGAAAATATATATTCTCTAGACGGATGGAAGAAGATTGAATTGTATGAAATTGCGAACTTCGAAATTAGCCGAGCAATCCGTAAAATTACTCCTCATCTCCGTACATCAGTAAATTAATGGCAAAATCCGTATATTTTACGGATAATCCGTAAAAGTTGGCAGGTATGGAATACCTTATTCCCCCGTACATGATATATATTTCGGTTACACACATAACCATCTTCAGTCGTTTCTGGATCTCTCACTAATGGCGGCTTCTTTTTATATCTCTTCGTTCTTCTTGAAAGTTCGATGAATGACGTCATCCCATAGGAACAAATTTAAATATATAGCTAAATTAACGAAAGAAGAAAAATTTTACAACCACAAACTTCAAACCATGTGCTCTCCGGATGATTACCGTTTAAAAGTCAATAAAATAAACAATTTTTGCAAGAAAGAAAAAGAGATTTACCACAATAACCACTATAAAAAACTTAACTTTTGGATGAGAAATAATAAATGCTATAAACAAGGTCAAACTAACAAAGAAGATCAATTCATTAATCTATCCTCCTTAACTCTTACGCAACAGCAAAAAGCCACTCTAAACCTAGGTCCCAAATTCATTCTAGATGACAAAATAGATATCAATGATACCGTTGTGAGCATTGAGGCCGCCATTATCTCATTACCCCCTCAGATAAACAAGCCATCCGTATGCATGCCCAACAAGAAATGAATAAAAAACTTAAAACTACTGTTAAAGATCATGAAGACCGTAAATGCCTCAGCAACCTAAAGAAAAATAACAAGATCGTTTGCTTAAGCTCTGACAAGACAGGAAAGATTGTTATTCTAGATAAAAAAGATAACCATGAAAAAATGGAACAAACCATCAATAGTCTAAACGTTTTACATCTTCCCAAAGACCCCACCACGAAAATCAATAATAAACTAAAAACTTTAATAAAAAATGGTACCTGGCCGGATCAGAAAGGTCCGAACTATAACAATACCGCTAATTTCGCCCCACGGATTTTTGCTAAATTTAAAGATCATAAAAATCCCCCCTCCCTTCGCCCAATCGTGAGCAAATGTGAAGGCCCCACCTACACTCTTGAAAAATATATGAAGGATATACTGCAAGAAATTATACCCCCCTCTAACAGCACTCTAACTTCCACCGACGATTTCATTAAAAACATCCGCGATTATAAACTTGATGAAGACGATATTATGGTAAGTTTTGATGTTGTAAATCTATACCCGTCAATAGATATTAAGGAAATGAACCAAATTATTAACAAACAAATTCAAAGTAGTTTTAAAGATATAGACATAATTAACACCCTAACTAGTGCAATAAATCTAATTTTAAATAATTCATATTTTCAATATAATAATCACTTCTACCAACAAATAAAAGGAGTCCCCATGGGCTCCCCCATATCCGGAATAATTGCCGACTGGAAAATGAGAATCCTTGAAGAACAGATTAAACAGACACACAATAATACCATCAAACTTTGGCTTCGCTATGTCGACGATATCTTTGCTATCCTTACCACCCACAATAATGAAGAAAATAATTTGATCAATCAACTTAATGCCATAGACCCGAACATTAAATTTACCTACGAAAAAGAAATCAATAATAGCCTCAATTACTTAGATGTGAACATAACCAGAAACAATAATCTCTTTGAGACCACCATTTTTCGAAAACCTACTTGTAATACTAATATAGTAAATTTTAAATCTAAAACCCCTTTCAACTATAAAATTGCTGCTATTCGTTCCTATATTGACCGCGCTTTCAAAGTGTGTTCTAACAACGACCTCCTTCAAAAAGAAATTGCTTTCATAAAGAAACAATGTCAAGATGCCCACTACCCTCGAGAAATTTTCGACAAAGTTTTCAAAGCTAGGCAACGTAAATTAAATGTTATAGACAACCGTCAAAAAGATAAACCACGTTTTACTACCGCTATCCCCTTTAGCCGAGGGATAGCCAATAAACTTTCTAATATCGCCAGTAAAAAGAACTTCCGTATTCCAATTAAACCTAATAAAACAATCTTTCAGCGCATTAGATCGGAAAAAGACCCAATCAACCCCATCGAAACCGCAGGGATCTATAAAATTAATTTTATGTCAAACGATACTAATAAAGAAAATTGCTACATCGGCGTTACAAAAAAGGAAAATTAAAGAGCGAAAAAACGAACATTTTAAAGACATTAACCTCCAGAAACAAAGTACCGCTCTGGCCCGTCTTGCATTGAAAGAGCCAATTACCATTGATTTTAAAAATATTAAAAAAATAGCCAACTTTAAAAATAGTATATATGACTACATTCATGAAAGCTTAGAAATAATGACGACAGATGGCAGCATCAACGATGCGCTTCATACAATCGACCAATCATGGGATGACGTCATTCATCGAACTTTCAAGAAGAAGAACGAAGAGATATAAAAAGAAGCCGCCATTAGTGAGAGATCCAGAAACAACTGAAGATGGTTATGTGTATAACCGAAATATATATCATGTACGGGGGAATAAGGTATTCCCAAATAAAAAATTTTAACCCAAAAATGACTTTTAGATATTTGTATTAGTTACAGTTTAAAGCAAGAATTTTTCGATTATCTCTTTTCTCTCCCGAGATATGAAGAGAAACGTGAAAAGAACGTTTTGGACCCCCATTCCCGTCTGCGTTCGAATTTTTAAAAATCGCTTCTTAAATGACGCCTCGGACACGAAAGCCATGAGCTCCTAAAATTTCATATCTGTATCTCCTGTAGATTCGGCTGAGCGATGATCGTCAGTCATTCATTCAGTCAGTCAGTGTGTCAGGACATCTCCCTTTATATAGAGAGATGCATTTTTGCATGCCGTGGAAAAAAAAAAAAGCATGCTGGTGGTTCGTCACGTGACTCATTGAATTAAGATTTCATAACATAAAATGAAACCGTCTAACATTTATTTGAAATTCGCCTGTAAAAAAGGATAGGTATCTGATATTTTATTTATTAAAAACTGCCTATTTTATAAGTTTGCGCCATCTGTTGACGACTCTGTAAAATAAAAACTGAATTGTATTCTTTTATTCGGATAAAAGTAGATTTTTTGTACATTATAGGAACAGTGTTAATTTTTGCACGATAAGAAGTAGAATTTATATTAATCCAGCACTTTAACTGTCTTTATCCCGAATTTCACTCAAATCTGTCAAACCGTTTCAGTCAGTGGAAGAGTAACAAACATACATACAAACATTGACATTTATATATTAGTAGGATAGGACTGTACGTATTATGTTAGTGGAATATTAAAGTAGGTACAAAGTAGGTAGGTAATATGCATTATATTCCTCCAATTTTTATTCGAACGAATTAGTCCACTTCTGATATGTTAATTATACCTAAGGAAGAAACAAGTACCTACCTAGAAATGTTATTATTGTTTTTGTTTTGTTTGTTTACTGGTTACGGATACAATATTAGCGCATTCTTCATAATTTATCAATCATGTCAGGCTTAGGCACTAAGAGAGATAGAGATAAAAGGAGAAAATGGGAATCTGGTTCAGCAAAAAGAAAAAGAAAAGCGGAAAGAGCTGTATCAAACCAGGTTTTAAGTTCAGGTATGACGAGATTTCTCAATCGAACTGAATTTGGTAGTATAGAATCAAATGAATCGGTTGCTTCGACTTCTCAACAACATGTATCTGTATCCGAGAATTCGGAAATTACTCCAGATGCACTGACTATCGACACCGAATGACGAAAATCAGAAAGAGAAATAGCTTGCCAATCAAAATCTGACGCTGAAATTTCTGTGTTCACTTTGAGTAATATAAATCACGATCAAGAAGAAAAGATTGAAGTAAGTTCTCCACCTGTTAACAGAGATCCCAATGATGTAGTGAAACAAGCATTTGCCAGTTTTGACCCGGGATTGTGGACGTTTCCCATGACGGATGCTCAGCGTCATGATATAGTTGAAAGCGGTCCCACACAGCAGTTAAATAACAGTGATGAATATTATCCTCAAGTTGATGATCATAGACACTTTTCCAATTTTCATTTCTCAAGAAAACTAAATAATGGTGAAACTCAGCATCGTCGCTGGAACATAATCAAAGATAATATTGTTGCGGTATTCCTCTGCTACTCCTGGGGTTCGTCGTTCTAAAGTCCTGTTGGTGTAAAAAGTTCAAGTAAAAAGTCACTTGTCAGGATGGAACACAAACTTTATTTCTTCTAGAACTTCGTAGAACAATCAGCTGCACACAATTCACAAGCACAATCTAGCAGTAACGTGCTTTTAACAATCCGCTTGGATCAGAAGCTCTCACAAATGCTGTATTTCTCACACAAAATAAGTCACTTTTACAGGCTAAAATTCCGTGGAAATATTCAAGGGATATAGTACACTATCCCTTAAGACACAGCAATGAAGAATTTACACACAGCACTTTAAAAACAGCTTCACAAAGCAAGCTAAAACACAGCTTCTATAGCACTATCAGTTCACACAAAACAAGCTTACTGAGAGCTCTTCACACATTGAATGTTCAACTCTCACTGACTCCCTTCGGGGCGATGCCCGCTTCTATAAATAGCCGACGCAGGAGGTACAAGAGGTTTCCAGAAAAGTCAATTTCTCGAGGGTTCTACATAAAGCGTGAATTTTGATTACATCATAGAAGAGAAATGTTAGGTTATTATGCGTTTTTATGCAGGAAAAACAACTTCCAGGCCCCATTGGGAAAATCGCGCCAAATGACCAAAAAGTCGCCAAGCTTGGCGACTTTTGGCAAAATATCGCCAAATTTGGTGCCAAAAATAAGTCCCCAAAAGTGAAGAGATCTAAGCTCTAGGACTAATATTTCTCGAGATTTCTAGAAGCCGATAGAAAAACATATGGGAAAGCGAAACCTCCGTATCTCCGGTTCTAATTGGCCGATTTTGATGCAACTAAAAGCAAAATTTATCTATTTGAAGCGTAGAATACGAATTTTAAACCATTTTAGGCCCCGGAGCAGCGGGTTGCCCCGAAAATTCGTAACAATATTAAAGCTTACTATGAAGCCTTTATCAGACACAAGGTGGGAAAGCAGAATCCAGACGGTGAAGGCCGTATTACTGCAATTTGATGATGTTGTTGAATGCATAGAAAACTTAAAATGCCAAACGGAACAATCGGACACACTCAGTGATTGCGATTAAATGAAATGTTCAGTTTGGAATTTATCAGATCATTACTTATATGGTATGAGTTATTAACGCGTGTCAATACCATAAGCAAATTATGGCAATCTGCACAAGTCCATTTAAGCATTACTCTTGAACATTTGCGTACATTTTGTTACTCGATCAAAGAATATCGACAAACTGGATTCGAAAAATGCTTGTCTGACGCTCATCAGTTTATTAAGAAAAGCAGTTATGATTTGCCAAAAGATTTTAAAAATAAAAGACTAGCGAAAAAGAAAAGGGTGTTTGATTATGAAGGCAGCGATCAACCTATAAAGTCTGCTAAAAGCCGGTATGAAACAGATTTTTTTAATAACTTGATTGATTCTGTGAAAAGTAACATGGAATCGAGATTCATGTCTTTAAATCAACATTTTTAAAATTTTGGTTTTCTGTATGACCTAAACAAGTTTTAAAAAATTCCAAAAGAGCAAATACTGAAAAACTGTCAGGATTTACACACAGTCCTGCAAGTAATTGAGAGCAGTGACTTCCAACCTTATGAGTTGTATGAGGAGTTACAAAATATGATCCCAAATTTACCCAACTCTATTAAAGACGTGAAACATCTGCTCCAATATATCATAGAGAATGATTTGAAAGAAATTTACCCAAATGTTTACATTGTCATTAGAATTTTGTTAACAATACTGTAAGTACTGCTTCTGCTGAAAGGAACTTTTCAAAATTGAAAATAATAAAAAATTATTTAAGAAATACTATGGGCCAAGAAAGATTTTCAGCATTGGCAGTTTTATCTGTTGAAGCAGATATAGCATCTAAGATAAATTACGAACCAATCATTAAGGAGTTCAGTAAAACCAAAAGTAGAAAATTTCTGTTTCTTTAAATTTTTCATTATTTTTTTCATTTTTGTTTAATGTTCCAAAGAAGTATAAATAAAAATTTAGGTTTGTTTCTTAATGAATAAAAAAATTTTTAATTTTAAGTGATTTTTTATTTTATATTCCCTTCTTCTTGCACCATCAGAGGGTCTTGCGAAATGTACCTTGCCTCTTAGAAGAAAATATTCGCATTTTGCCAGCAGTGGTGATTTAACACTTGAAATTATGAGACATCATTAAGAAACCAAAAGTTCTTTAATTAAAAGAAATATTATAAAGTTCAAATACATTCACGCTCGCTGAGCGTGTTACAGAACTAGCATACACAGAAAATACAGAGGCTAGAATCGAATAGCATGCCATAGAAATGCAATAACGCGCAGGCAAAAGGAACCACATTATATACGTACATTACAATTCACATGTGCAACAGTTAATTTGCATAAAACAAAGTTCTGACCGGCCAATCAGAAACAAAATATCTCCGTTACTATGGAGATATGCTGCGGCGATCACGGCTCATGAGAAAACCGAAAAGAAGAACCGCGGGAGAAAACGTGACGTCACACGGCGAGCGAAGTCGCCGACGATCTTCGGCGAACGCCGGAGAGGGGAAACAAACGCGCCGGAGGCTAGCAAGCGGCCCCCTCTCATGCACCGTGATCGCAGCAAAAAAAAAGTACATTATCAAAACATGAAAAAAATTCAAAATTACTTTCCCAAAACCTTTACACATTTAAATTCAAAACATTTTAGTATATATTAAACGATGCAACACAATACAATACAATAAACCTTATTAGACATATTCTGCAGAATTATTTACAAACACACAATTTTTTTTTTTCCACAGACCACAAATATTCCTATGCAAGAAAACAATATATTATACACTTCGTTCAAATATAACCTCCCAAACTTATTCAGTCCATGTTTGTGGAGTAGCTTCGTAAATACATCAGCTAAGTTCTTTTTACTATGAACATATCTAAGTTCAAAAAGTCCATCATTTACTAAATCCCTTATAAAGTGTAGTTTTACGTCAATGTGCTTAGATCGAATATTCTCAATAGGCGATTTTGCATATCTAATCGCGGCCTCATTGTCACAAAATATCTTATTGTCTTTTAATTGTAATTCAGCAATTCCCAATTCATTACATTCATCTAAGATGTGTTTTATCCAACTAACTTCTTTAGAAGCTTCCGTTAAAGTAACAAATTCCGATTCCATGATAGAAAGACTTACAAACTTTTGTTTGAACGTACGCCAAATTACGGCGCATTACTCATGAACAGCAATATCCCACCCATAGAAATGCGATCATCTCTATTGGATGCGAAGTCTGAATCACTATAACAGTTAATTTCTACATTAGTTACATCTGACAAATTAAGTTTATAATCTCTTGTATATTGAACATAACCCAATAATCGCAATAATGCGTTCCAATGCTTTACACCGGGGTTTTCTTGGAATTGTGCTAAAATATTTATAGCATAACAAAGGTCTGGTCTCGTACGGTTCGCGAGATACGACAAACATCCCACAACGTTTCTATATGGTAACTTTAACATTTCATTTCTTTCCGATTCTGATGCAGGACTGTCCATCTTTGACAGGATACAGCCTTTAACAATGGGGAGAATTGATAGTGGGAAATTAAAACTTTTGTATTGTTCGCAAATTTTATCTATGTACTTGTGTTGGTGTATGTATAACTTTCCAAACTTTTCTTCAAATTCAATTCCTAGAAGCATTTTTGTTTTTCCTAAAACAGTGATATCAAATTCATTTTTGAACAAACTTACAATGTGGTTGACGCAGTCCAATGTCTTTCCAAAAATCAAAATGTCATCGACATACACAAGAAGAACAACATTATCACTATATACGTATGTACAATTACTCCATTCTAGTCTTTTAAATTTTAATTTTTCTAGTGTTCGGTCAAGTTCACAAAACCATTCTTTACCGCTCTGCCGTAAACCATACAAAGCTCTTTTAAGTAGGCAAACGTGATCAGGATGGTTGGGATCTTTGAATCCCTGTGGCTGATACATGTAAACTTCTTCCTGTAGAGGTGCATATAAATATGCACATTTAATATTGATTTGACAGTAACACCAATTAAAGAAACATACAAGAATTGAAAAGAATAGTCCGATTAATGAAAAATTAACTACCGGACTAAAAACTTCGTCATATGTGTCGTTTCTATATTGCACGAATCCTTGCACTACAAGTCTGGCCTTATATTTTACTATCCTATTATTTTCTTCACATTTTAAATTATATACCCAGCGGTTCCCTATAATTTTTTTATTATCAGGTTTAGGGACTAGTTCCCACACATTACGCACATGCATCATCTTTAATTCTTCGGCCATAGCACACTGCCATTTTTCGACTTCCGCAGACGACATACATTCATTATAATTACTGGGAATTTTTATTTCTATATTAAGCGCTTCGGGTTGACAATTGTCCATTGTTTCATCTAAATTTATTTGATCTGTCACTTTTCCTGAATAAGTGTTCTTACCACTAAAATCAAACAGATTACTATCAAATTTAATGTTATGCGCTTTACAGTATTTCTCTACCTCATTACCGGATCTTAAACGCATATTTTTACCCTCAATGTTATAATAAATATCAACTCGCGTTCCATCATTTCGTGGAACTGCACATCTAATCCAAATGATGTTTTCATCTGGGGGGAGGGTGATTTCACCATGCGTTTGCTCAAGACTGGTTAAATCCATATCATTTTTTTGAAAATATACAAATCTTTTATTACTCTAACTGGGTTCCAGTTCGGCTTCCACACACTTAATTCTCTCACTAAATTTAACATTTGATGTTTCTATTACTTTATTTTCATTTTTGAGAAATATGCGATAACCTCTAGTATCCGACGCATACCCTACCATTATGCCGGTTTTTGCTTTTAAACTTAATTTATTTCTTAAATTCTTCGGTGTGTTTACATAGGCTGTGCAGCCAAACATTTTAAAGTAAGAGACTACTGGTTTTTTACCTGTAAAAAGTTCGAATGGTGTTTTATCTTTATTTTTATGACAAATTCGATTCCAAGTGTGTACGAAGCATTGAATTGCTTCACCCCAAAATTTATTACTTAAACTGCTGGCATGAAGCATAGCCCTAACTGCGTTCATCGCTGTTAAGTTAAACCGTTCACTAACACCGTTTTGTTGTGGTGTGTAAGTATTTGTTCTTTCGGCATGAATACCCTCTTTGTCAAGAAAATTTTTAAAGTCTTTATTACAAAACTCCATTCCATTATCTGTACGCACATTTACAATTTTTAAATTTAATTGCCGTTCCATTCGTCTTTGGTATTTTTGAAAACAATAAAAAACTTCAGACTTTTTCTTCTAAGTAAAAACAGTTACGTGCCTAGAATAATCATCAGTGACAGTTAAGAAATATTGGCTACCGTCAAGTGACGCAACGGGCAATGGCCCACATACATCAAGATGCAATAATTCAAGCGGTTTCGAAGATCTAATATTCGATATAGGTTTAAAACTCTTCCTTCGCGCTTTAGCTAGTTTACACGACGTACAAGATTCTTTATTGATTTTTAACGTGGGTAATCCACGAACACTATTATTTTTACTAGTATGCACTAAATAATCCATATTAGCATGATTAAACCTGTATTGCCAAAGGGCTAATTCACTGGTTGTTTCTGTTGACAGATTATACATTTTACTTCCTACCTTTTTGCCATCCGTTTTATTTTTAATGTAGTGCGAGGGTTTGAAAAAATAAATACCATTGGTACGTTTGGCATAAAAAATTGCTTCACCTGCTTTATTATATACCCAAATTTTACCGTTTGTACCTATAAACTTTGCACCAGCACTTTCCACCTTCAAACCAGATATCAAATTCTTAAGCAATTTCGGTGAGTACATCACATCCGTCAGCTTTATAATATGTACTTTTCCATTAAGACGTACACCAAACTCTACAGTTCCAACACCTTTTACCTCACTTTCTAAGTTTCCTATCGCGAGAGACATTGTGGTGTTTTGTACTGGTTTATACAGTAGAGCGCCGAAAATCCGGACGCCTAAAAACCGGAAAGACCAAAAAACCGGACATTTTTTGGATTTCAGTTTTTTCCCTTCCCTCAAAAAATAAATAAATAAATAAATAAAAATAGATAAATAAATAAATAAACTACAGGATGCTCAAGCATTAGACTAGTTTGTTATCATAACAATAGCGTCAATATATATATATTATATATATATAGTATATATATATATATCCAAAACCTCGGGATATAATCTGACTCATGACCTAACTTTCCTTCTTTACATTCCAAAGATTTAACTGTTATTTCTAAACAGAAACGCAGAAAGGGGGGTGGAGACACTTCCTGTTAGTGTAAAGCATTTAAGCTTTAATAATCGGTAGAGATATTATTTTTAATTTAATGTTATTCTTTCTAAGGAGGCAAAGAAATTAATTAAACTCTTTATAACATCATTCAAGTCTGCAGTAAAAACATACAGTAGCGTAAATACCATTGGAAGCCTTGTTTAAAAAAACGCATAAATAAAAATATCAGTAAGCACATGCAATGAAGACAAGAATGTAACAACTTGTTTGGAAAGCGAAAGCTCCAGTGACAGACAAACCGGCTCCAGTCACTCTGGTGAAGGGGGGAAACGTCTGCGCACCCACAATCAGTGTTTTAGTGCATGCGATGGTGATAAAAATTGCTGTTATATCTTTTTATCCTTTGATACTGGAAGATTTTTTTTTTATTTTAAGTTGTGACTATGTTCACCTTATTGGGCAAGCAATATATACGGGGCAATTAGTAGGGCGCTTTTTTTTTTTTTCCTTTTCTTTTTTTTTTAAAGTGAATTCAATAGAACAATTTCTACAGTACAACCTACGGATCGCGGCGATTTCGAAAAATGTTATAAAAATACATAGTTCACGGCGAGACCCCATAATCCATGACGTAACCGCTACTTTTTTTTTTTTTTTTTTTTTAATGACCAATATTCCGGAAAATCCGAGAATCCGGAATCGCCGTAGTCCCGTCCATTCCCGATTTTCGGCTTTGTACTGTATGTGGAAAATAAACTTTTGTTGTTGCAGAAATGATTAGATGCACCTGTATCAAATACCCAAATTTTGTTTATTACTGCATTAGGTTTACTAGCTTCAACATTAAGGAGATTTTCGTTTACTTTAACATCACAATAATTGCTAGATTTTACTTTTCGTTTTGTACCACTTTTATTTCTATTAAAACTAAGCTTTACTCTGCAATTGGCTATTACATGTCCGTATTTTTTACACCGGAAGTAGGGACCTAACTTGTTGGGGTTTTCATTTTTATGTTTTTGCGTGTCCTCAACAGTTGTGGATAACAAAGTACTCTCGTAATTACTTGTGTCCCCCTTCACTTGACGAATGCATCCCTCCTCTACAAGTAGTTCGTCTAAGATTTTCTGAAAGGTAAAGTCTTTCTCTGGCCAACGATAAATCGTTTGTACTATATTCTGAAAGTTAGAATCTAAATATCGAATGAGCTGAAATCCCTGATATAACTCCTCAACAGGGTGACCTAAGTCGCATAATTTAAGTACTGTTTTCTTTACTTTAGCAGCAAATAATCCAATTCCTTCTTCAGTAACATAACGATGCGAGAAAAATTCATCTAAAAGTTGTATAGTTCTAGCTCTAGAAGAGGGTTCGAAATGCTTTTTAAGCGTGTCCCATGCAACATCACCCGAATCTACCGTAGATATAAGTGAGCGAAGATCAGGGCTAACACCCAGATATATCGTCGAATATGCCCTCGCTTTACGCAAATTGTAGTCTAGTATTTCCTTTTGTGTAGCTTTATCGTCTAAAGCGGGTTCAGTTTTATCAATAAATTTCCAAACTCCCCTTTCCATTAACAAAACCTTCATGTCATCTTTCCAGGTGTTCCAGTTCGATGCATTAAGCATCTCTATTTGGTTGTGACTTTCGTGAATATGCGAGCACATTATTACCACTTTACAACACTAATTTACAAGAAGTATAATAAACACATGCATATGATGAAAATTTAAATATAACTTACAACACAGGAGAGTCCTATTTCATACTGATGAAACCAAAACATTACTGCAAGGAAAAGTTCCATAGTCTGCTAAAAAGCTCCTTTAAAGCTTGGCTGAAATGCCGATATGCTCGGCTCCCGTCGAAGCAACTCAATAAAAGTCCATTTCCACGCAAGGAATAACACGCCAGCTTGAAAACTAAACACTAAACCGGGGATTCGAAAGCTTGACTGGTGACGGAACTCTTGAAGGCACAAGATGATGATACTTGTAGAATACGACAACAAGGATGATGACAAAAAAAAAACACTAGAGCCGGAACACTTGCTTCATAACGCCGCTACACTCCTCGGTGAAGACACCTCAGTAACGCCGAACAACGGAAAACACCGGCCGGGGCTTGAGTTGAAAATGACAATGTGCATGTATGCTGTCATTATTAAAAGTCAGCAATGAGCAGTTTTACAATGGGATTGCTCGGCCCATAACCAAAATCTTAGAAGAAAATATTCGCATTTTGCCAGCAGTGGTGATTTAACACTTGAAATTATGAGACATCATTAAGGAACCAAAAGTTCTTTAATTAAAAGAAATATTATAAAGTTCAAATACATTCACGCTCGCTGAGCGTCTTACAGAACTAGCATACACAGAAAATACAGAGGCTAGAATCGAATAGCATGCCATAGAAATGGAATAACGCGCAGGCAAAAGGAACCACATTATATACGTACATTACAATTCACATGTGCAACAGTTAATTTGCATAAAAAAGTTCTGACCGGCCAATCAGAAACAAAATGTCTCCGTTACTATGGAGATATGCTGTGGCGATCACGGCTCATGAGAAAACCGAAAAGAAGAACCGCGGGAGAAAACGTGACGTCACACGGCAAGCGAAGTCGCCGACGATCTTCGGCGAACGCCGGAGAGGGGAAACAAACGCGCGGGAGGCTAGCATTGCCCACATTAAATTCCGGTCTTGCGCCGCCACTGATAATAGCTTTAGTTTTAAAATATAACTCAAAATACTCAGCTTAATTTTAATTGTATAACCTGGAAACATCCCGGTTTCTTCCTCTCTCACTAAATGCGTACTTGCATGGTATTGTTTACAAAATGACTGGATGTGTCGCGAAAAACTCAAAGTTGAGGTGTTCCTCGTTTGCCTGTAATTTGGCATTCAGTAGTTTTTTTTTGCTCGTTCGCACTTGCGAACAATTACGATATTTTGCATATGCAAATTTTGCTTGAGCTAGAATTAAATGTCAACATATGCAAATCTTTTGACGTATTTTGCGTGTCGCGTTTTGATTGGCTGCTAGGTATGTAGCTTAGTATATAAGCTCGGGGAGTTTCGTATCTCCTCACTTCTTGTTTTTCAGTTCAGATCGGGATGGTCTGTGACTAGCAGCTCTCCTGCAAGGGTTTGTAGGTGTTATGGCAAGTTGCCATGGTTAATTGTTAAGTATCAATTTTTTTTCCCTAAAGGCAAGGGGTCTTAAAAATTAAAATGAATTAATTAAAATGAATGAAAAATTAAAATGAATTAATTAAAATGAATGAAAAATTAAAATGAATTAATTAAAATGAATGAAAAATTAAAATGAATTAATTGAATCCAAAGTTTAAAGAAATTTTGATCATGTATCCCTAAATCTAAATATCGCAACGTTTGACAGCTACCTTTTGGCATCCAGCTCATTTAGTTACAAGTATAGCACATATTCTGTAAGTGTAATTTGGAAATGTTGTATTTTCAGGCAAATGTTTAGAAAAATAAAGTAAATGTTTTTTTTATCAAATCTTGTCTTTAATTCGGTTGAACAGACAGCAACCCTTCAACCACATCGCATCCAGAAAAGTCAGTCACAGAAGCATTTTTATGCACTTTGAAATGGTTTGTGACACGACATGGTTGACCGCCTGGTATTTATTCAGACAATTACTGTTATGCCGTTGGTGCCTCTTCTTATCTTAAAACTTTACTTAAATTAGCGCAAGATGCAATAATTCAGAACTATTCGTTAAACCTTCACCTCTTGTGCCACTTCCTCATCGGGGTTCAGTTACATCACTTCCACTCACATTCTACCGAACTCATTGCTAACCCAAATCTTAGTCTTTCTTACAGGTTTAACATTTTTGGAAAACTGCAGTCGGCTGTCTGGCAGAGGTGGAAGAGAAAATATCTATATTCCCTGTGCATCACCACTCAGCCTGCTCCAGACGACTTCATGAGACTGGTCACCCCGAGGACTTGCTCCAGGAAGCTTCTAGCGTCCGTTCCAGGAGTTTACTCGCCTGCCTTCAATGACCTCGCCCCCCCGGGAAAATGTTCGGAAAGAAACGCCTATTCATTTATAGACGGGTTTTCATTCAACTTGAAATGTACACTTCCGAGAAGAAAGTTTTGTGAGAAGGGAAGTGGCAACTCTGCTTTTCTCCCAGAATCCTTCTCGAGAAGTTTCAGTTCTAGTTTGCATTCGCAAGGCAGATTTGGACTGATTATTTTGCGGTAGTAATGCATGTATTGTTATTCAATTCGGCTGTGCTAACTAAAATTTATTCGAAATCTATTCATTTCTAAATAAATATAATTTTCATTCATTGCATCTATTCATTTCCAAAAAGTGCTGATTTTATTCTTTAGTTATTTGTGTAATTCTTGTGGCCAGTTATCGGTTTAAATTTGCAGTCTGGAAGCGTATTGGATTGGGGTAAGTACCGTTCGAAATTCTTTATTCAATTTAAGTAAATATTTATTCCCGATCTTTTCTTCAAAAGCAATTCTTTTCAGTCGCCCTCCTTTATGTTGGCAAATATTTGTCAACATAACGATCTTTTCTGCTTTATAGTTTTTAGTTTGAATTAAACACTAAATTACATTTGTTCCAGTGTAGTTTAGTATTTTTTTTTTTTTTTTTGGGGGGGGGGCGGTTTATACAGCGATCGTATGCATATTTTAAGACTACTTTTCATTGATAAATAATACACTGGTCAATAGCATGTGATCGACGATGGTTTTAATGGAAATTTTCAACACATCTGTAATCCAGAAAAATCTGTAATCCAGCACTGCGTCATTCCTGCCGATGCCGGATTATCGGTGCTGCACTGTATATTATCTATATATATAAAAGAGAAGAGTTTGTTTGTTCGTTCGCTATACACGTCGAGACATTTCGACGGATCTGGACCAAATTTGGCATGCTGACTAAATAGGACAAGAGAAAGCTAATGCCGTAAAAATGAAATTAATCGGATTAATAGTTTTTGAGTTATTTTATATTTTGTAAGGTTTTTGGCCCTTTTTCTCGCATTTTACGATATCGCGAGCTAAATTTCTGTCCGAATACTATTTTTTTTTATATCATTGGAAACTACCGAGTTTTCTTTTTCAAATACAATTTGTTACAAAATCGTAGTTACATTTGCCGATTTTTGGGAATTTTTTTAAGGAGATACTGTTTCGAAGAAAATGTACTGCTTTTAAAAATATGCTATTTTTAAACTGTCGTATCGAAAAACGTAATGGGCAAAAATTTTCCATCTTTTTACCGCTGATTGAACATGTATTTCTCCGTCTTTTAAACTTTGAACCGTGCGGAAATGTTTGTTAGATTTTTTTATATGATTTTTTTTCTGAAAAGATCGCATATTAACATTCTCTCTAGAATGTAAGTTCCGGATCCGGAAGGAAGGCAAATTCCCCCACTCGGTTGTTCATTTTCAAGGTCGTTCTTCTGACGTCAGGTGAGCAAAGGAGAGACAGGGGGGGTGGGGAAGGGGAGTGGAGTGGAATGAAGAGCGCTGCATTAGGAAATATGAATTTTTACATTTCCTCCCCCCCCCCCCCCCCCCGAGATAAATCATTTAATTTTTTAAAAATAAAACTAACGAATTTTTAGATTTTTCCCTCTCGAGATAAATCATTTATTTTTTAAAAATAAAACTAAAGAGGTACATATTCCCCCCCAGGAGTCTTGAAATTCCAACCTTCTGCAATTTCTTTTTATTAATTGGCAGTACTGTTGATGTTTTGATCATGGCTCACATGGCCAGTGAGCCATGTTTTGATGATCAAGCGATTGCATCGCGTGACGAGAGGGAACAGAACAGAAAAGACAAGTGGTATACGATTGAAAGCTAAGTGAATATTTGATTTCAATTATTATTCTTTTTTTTTTTTCCATGTGCACCTATTTATTCGCAGAATATTTTGATATTTGATTGCAATTATTATTATTATTTTTTTTTTTTTGGAATATTTTTATTTCAACGGTTTTATCGTTATCATAAGCGATTAGAATATTTTGATATTTGATTGCAATTATTATTATTTTTTTGGAATATTTTGATTTCAACGGTTTTATCATTATCATAGACGATTAGAATATTTTGATATTTGATTGCAATTATTATTATTTTTTTGGAATATTTTTATTTCTACCATTTTTATTGCTATAGCGAGATTCGGATATTTGATTTAAAAGGCTTTATCGCTATCATAGGCGATTACTTTTTCATTTTAAAATTGTGATTTTTGGTGAAGCCTGCAATTATTATTGTTAGTCGAAATATCAGTTAAATTTTTAATTGAACTTTAGTTGTTTAGAGATTCAGATATTCTTTTGTACTCTGCGCTTTTGTATAGTTATTTTTTAAGCATGCCACCTAAGAAACGTGCATTTTTTGGAAAATCTGCTGCAGCCAAAAGAGTGCAAGCACAAAGAGCAGCTGCAACAGAGGAAGAGTATAATCGAAGAATTCAAGCAGAAGCCAAAAGGAGTGCTGCTAGAAGGCAGCGTGAAACTGCTGAAGAACAAGAGGCAAGAGTACAGGCAGAAGCTGAAAGGAGTGCTGCTCGAAGACAGTGTGAAACTGCTGAAGAACAAGAGGCAAGATTACAGGCAGAAGCCGAAAGGAGTGCTGCTCGAAGACAGCGTGAAACTGCTGAAGAACAAGAGGCAAGAGTACAGGCAGAAGCCGAAAGAAGTGCTGCTCGAAGACAGTGTGAAACTGCTGAAGAACAAGAGGCAAGAGTACAGGCAGAAGCCGCAAGGAGTGCTGCTCGAAGATATCGTGAAACTGCTGAAGAACAAGAGGCAAGATTACAGGCAGAAGCCGAAAGGAGAGCTGCTCGAAGACAGCACGAAACTGCTGAAGAACAAGAGGCAAGAGTACAGGCAGAAGCCGAAAGGAGTGCTGCTCGAAGACAGCGTGAAACTGCTGACGAACAAGAGGCAAGATTACAGGCAGAGGCCAAAAGGAGTGCTGCTCGAAGACAGCGTGCAACTGTACAGCAGCGTTATTTGCATCCTCGGGGTATCTTGAGTACCGTGTCTTGCAGTTTAAGTGCCTTTAACTATAATTCAGATTATGATTATGCATCTGAAAGAATTGTGAGTATAGCTTCAATGTCAGTAGTTTGTCGAAATTGCAGTGCTAAAAAGTGGCCTAGAGAATCACCATGCATGTGTTGTGGCAATGGAAAAATTCTTTTGCCTCCACTTGCAGATCCTCCTGAACCCTTAAGGAGTTTTGTCACTGGAACATCTCCTAATTCTATACATTTCTTAAAAATTATTCAAGTATATAATTCCACATTTGCGATGACTTCATTTGGTGCAAATATCATTAAAGAAGGAGGATTCATGCCAACATTTAAAATCAAAGGCCAAGTGTATCACAGATTAGGTTGTTTTCATCCTTTACCAAATACAGAATCAAGATATCTTCAATTGTATTTCATCAGTGACATGGAAAATTAAGCACAAAACAGATCAAATCAAAGCCCGTTGACAAAAGTGGAAGTTATTGGACAACTTCAAGATATGCTACATCAATATAATCCATATATTCAGAGTTTTAAAAGTGCGTCTGACATTGCTGATAGTACAGAATACAAAGTTATTATAGATGCTGATAAGAAACCCTCTTCAGATCATGCAAGAAGATTTAATCTTCCCCAATGCAATGAAGTTGCTGTTATAATTGCAGGTGAAGAGCATGGCAAAAGAGACATCGTCCTTAAAACTCGAGACCATAGGCTACAATTTATAGATGAAATTCACAGATCGAATGATAGCTTGCAGTACCCGTTGTTATTTCCATTTGGAGAAGATGGATATCACTTTGATATACCTCAAACGGGTATACATTTCAACAAATCAGTTTCATGCATGGATTTCTATGCTTATAGATTTATGGTTAGGAGCGATTCTTTAAATTATTTGTTACTGTTTAGAAATCTTTTTCACCAGTTTGCTGTTGATATGTATGCAAAAATGGAGTCTGAAAGATTACATTATATTAGGACACATCAAAAAGAATTAAGGTGTGACTCATACATACATTTGAGAGATGCGATTAATAATGATGCAGTCGCATCAGAAGTGGGACAACTTTACATTCTTCCTTCAAGTTTTACTGGAAGCCCACATTACATGCATGAAAGGACGCAAGATGCCATGACATATGTTCGCACTTATGGTAGACATGACCTGTTCATAACATTTACATGCAATTCTAAATGGAAAGAAATTCAAGACGAATTACTACCGGGACAAACGTACATTAACAGATATGACCTTACTGCCAGAGTGTTTCGATTAAAATTATTAAAACTAATGGAAATGATAACAAAATTAAATGTTTTTGGAACAGTTAGATGCCACATGTACACTACTGAGTGGCAAAAGAGAGGATTGCCCCATGTTCATATTCTGCTTTAGCTTCATAACAAAATTCAGGCAAACCAGATTGATTCGATTATTTCAGCTGAACTTCATAACCCCAACACAGACAAGAATCTATTTGAAAATGTAAAAACTCAGATGGTACATGGCCTATGTGGAGCTTTAAATTTTAATTCGCCATGTGTGAAAAAAAACAAATGCACAAAGCGATACCCAAAACAGTTTTTACAAGATACTCAAACAGGAGAAGATGGTTATCCGTCATATCGCAGAAGAAAACCGGAAGATGGAGGCTTTAAAACACTGATTAGACAGCATGAAATTGATAACCGATGCATCGTTCCTTATTGTCCACTCTTGACAAAAATTTTTAATGCGCATATTAATGTTGAATTTTGTAATTCTGTCAAATCCATAAAATATGTATGCAAGTATGTTAACAAGGGTTCCGATGCAGCTATGTTTGCTTTGCAACAAACTTGCATGATGAAGTAAGTAACTTTCAACAGGGTCGTTACATAAGCAGTAATGAAGCCTTTTGGAGAATCTTTGGCTTTCCTATTCATGAAAGATATCCTTCTGTTCAACAGTTGGCAGTCCATTTAGAAAATGGAGAACGAGTTTATTTCACAAATGAAACAGCGGCTCAACAAGCTTATGTGCCTACATACAACTCTCACTGCTTTTTTTAAGTTATGCCAAGAAGACAGTTTTGCTCAGACTTTGCTGTATCTCCAATTACCTTCTTATTACACATGGAACAATAAGAAATGGAGTAGAAGAAAGAGAGGAAGTGCAGTTGCAGGTTATCCAAATGTAAAATTAGATAATGCTTTAGGTAGAGTTTATACTGTTCATCTGACCAACCATGAGTGTTTTTTTCTTAAGAATGCTGTTACATGAAGTTAAAGGGCCTAAAAGTTTTGAAGATCTTAGAACAGTTGATAGCGTAATTTTTAATATATTCAGAGAAGCATGTTACAAGCATGGATTACTCGAAAATGACAGTCAGTGGGATGCTACTTTAGCAGAAGCAGCTGTATGCCAATCGGCAAAGCGTCTCAGAGATTTATTTGCTATTCCCCTCAAAACCTGTGATGTGGGTAGCCCTTCAGAATTATGGAACAAATATAAAGATGATTTAGCAGAGGATTTTAACCACCAATATCAACTCGCTAACCCAGACTTGGAAGTAACTTACACAGATGAAATATACAACCAAGCTTTAATTGCGATAGAAAACAAAATTGCTTCACTGGATGGACCACCAATTACTTCATATGGTCTCCCACAGACCACTAGAGTAGAACTTTCAGGTTTACCTTCTGAGTTAATGAGAGAGACATCATATGACATCAACTCCTTAACACAATATGTTAATGAAAATGAGCCGAAATTGTTACCTGATCAAAAAATAGCTTACGTTGCAATTCTTAAAAGTATATCTCAGAAGAATGCAGGTATTTACTTTTTAGATGCACCTGGTGGTACAGGAAAAACATTTTTGTTGAATTTATTACTAGGCAATGTACGTAAACAAAATAAAATTGCTATAGCAGTTGCTTCTTCTGGGATAGCTGCTACATTGTTGCCTGGAGGTCGAACAGCTCATTCTGCATTCAAACTTCCTTTGGACTTAGCACTGAATGATGAACCAATTTGTAAAATTAGTAAAAATTGTGGCATGGGAGAAGTTTTAAAAAGATGTCAACCGATAGTCTTTTATGAATGTACAATGGCCCATAAAAGAGCATTGGAAGCCCTTAATAGAACTCTACAAGATTTTCGGAGCACCACAAATTTGATGGGTGGTATAACTGTAGTGTTATTAGGCGAATTTCGTCAGACTCTGCCAGTTATACCAAAAGGAACTAAAGCAGATGAAATTCGGGCATGCCTCAAGTCCTCCTATTTGTGGAAAAATATCAAAACATTTCAGTTAAGAACTAACATGAGAGCAAGAATTTATGGCGATGGAATTTCAGGAATGTTTGCTGATAACTTATTACATCTTGGCGAAGGAAAAATATCTATAGATTCAAATAAAAAGGTGAATATGTCTTCAATTGGCACTGTAGTTCGTAGTGTTAGTGATTTAATAGAAAAAGTATTTCCTAATTTTAGCTGTCACTACACAGAAATTTCCTGGCTGTGTGAAAGAGCAATACTAGCACCAAAAAATGTTACCGTTAATACGATCAACGAACAGCTTCTCCAGAATATTCCAGGAAATCCTACAATTTACAAATCCATAGATACAGTTATGAATATAAATGAAGTCGTGAACTACCCAACAGAGTTTCTCAATTCTTTAGAAGTTCCAGGACTGCCTTCTCACAGACTGCAGTTAAAAGTTGGAGCCCCAATAATCCTACTCCGAAATTTAGATCAGCCAAAGCTCTCTAATGGAACCAGATTGATAATAAAATCATTGCGTCCTCATGTCATTGAAGCACAGGTACAAACTGGTTGTGGGAAAGGTGAAGATATTTTTATTCCTAGAATGCCATTAATTACTTCAGAGGTGCCGTTTCAGTTTAAACACTTGCAATTTCCAATTAGATTAAGTTTTGCAATGTCGATAAATAATCACAGGGGCAAACTTTGAAAGTTGTATGCCTTCAGTTAGAAGAAGACTGTTTTTCTCATGGTCAATTATATGTCGGGTGCTTGCGAGTAGGAACTGCTAACAATTTATATCTATACTCTCCTTCTGGAACAACAGGAAATATTGTGTATCAAGAAGTATTATAAAATTTCATAGTACACCTTGCATGCCTTGGTGATGTCTTGGGTGGGATTGCAGACAGATTTACATTTCTGTCTATACTATTTCAAATTTATTTTTTTCATTTTTCATAGTATAGGTATACATGCAATCAGTGCGTGTAGCCTGTTGCATGTGTCTCTGTCTATACTTTCTAATTTCTGATTTATTTTTTTCATTTTTATAGTATAGGTATTCATGCAATCAGTGCGTGTAGCCTGTTGCATGTGTCTCTGTCTATACCTTCTAATTTCTGATTTATTTTTATAGTTTAGGTATTCAAGCAATCAGTGCATGTAGCCTGTTGCATGTGTATCTGTACTTTATATTTTATGAATTTATTATTTATTTATTTTTGCAGTGTAAGGGTGGATGTTACAAACCATTTTTATAGTTTGGGACATAAACCGTTTCACTGCATTCTGTGGAGTGATTTGTGAAGCAGGGTCCACGTCCCTCACTCTGGTAACTGTGCAATCCATACTAATTGATTGCACTGGCTAATAGCTTCACTTTTTTTTATATTTCGGTCCTTTAAATTGTCAAACTTTATTCATGATGCATTTGCTGATTTTCACATTCACGCTGTTTTATTAAACTTTAAATTAGCTTCCTTAAAGTAAGATTTTACGCTTTTATTTATTTTGTTATTTTTTAAAGCCAATGTTTTGCACATGTGTGCCATTGTTTACATTCGGCAAAGCTGTGTGCTCTAGAGTTGGGACATTTTTTCCGATCAGCAAAGGCGAGGGTGAAAGAGAGCGAGGTGGGAAATCAACCCTGCTAAATTCCCTTCCTTCTCTTCTGTGTCCGTGTTGCTGCAGGAAGACTTGCTATTATACCGACGACTGGACTCTTATTTGTTTTTAGTAACTGCATAGGTATTAGCAATAAATGACTGTTAGAACACAGACATGTAATAGGGGAGAAGCCTAGCCACGTCCAATTCCCGGTAACCTCTGTACGCTATCAGATCAGATGCCGTTTTCATTTTTTTTATCATTGCTGTGGGAGGATTCACATTCCTTCCCTTTAGAATCTATATTTAATGTCAATGCACATCTCTCTTTCATTGCACGGGCAACGCCGGGCCATGCTGCTAGTATATATATATACAGGAAGCTCATTATTTGTGGAACAAATCTTGTAATGTTTCTTTCTCCAGTAAAGTCAACTTTCTTGCTGTATTGATAATATTTTATTTTTTTATAAGCCTCCCCCAAACCTGGGAGGGCATTGTGACACATCCTGTATGCTATAAAAGAAACACTTGTATATTAAACCTTGCAGTACTTTACTTTCTGAAGTTTCAAACCATATGAAATATTAAATATTGCTCAAAAACAAGCTAATTAAATTAATCAGGGCACAAACAAAGTTTAATAACAGTTTCATAAATTTTAACCAAATATTCGGTATTCGGCCGAATATTCGATTAGAAATTCAACCGAATATTCGGTATTCGTTATTCGGTAAAATATGGTATTCGGTGCATCCCTAATATTTTATAAGAAATGCAATGCAAAAATGTATAAAAGAACAACAAAAGCAACTTTATACTTGCATACTCTTGACTTATAATACAGATAATACAAAACAATGCAATTCTAAAAATGTTAAATACCTTAACCCCTTCCCTGTTTTGCCCGTACGCCGTACGTGCAAGGGGTTCGTGCCTTAAATGATTTGCCCGTACGGCGTACGGGCAGTCTGATTTCTTTGTAGTTCTCGCTATTTTTGCAGTATTTTTTTATTTTTAATGTCAAATTTGTCGTACAGATGGCGGTAGTTACCCACAAAATGCTAGTTTGCAATGTGCATTCTGATTGGTTCAAAAGCGCGGGCTTTTTTTGCATTATCTGCGAGTTTTTATCTTTGAGTGTTTTGCGTCTTTTTTACACATCATTTGATAGTCTTCATTACTTATATATAAATGAATTTATCTTTATCATAAAATAATGGATGATTCAGAATGTATGGAGCTAATTTGTGATTCGGAATCAGAATCCGAAATATCTGTAAATGAGTTTGGAAGTAGTGAAAGTTTTCTTGATGACTGCGACACTAGTGACTCTGATAGTAGTACAGATGATTTCAGACAAGCAAGGCAATTTTTTGAAATTAATTCTAATAATCCACCCGATCCACCTCCTAGATTTGCTTTCATTGGAAATCCAAAAATTAACGTGAATATTGATATAGCTAACGGTAAACTCCAGTTTTATGAAGCTTTCATTGATGATTATTTGCTAGACCTGATTGTTTTGGAAACAAATAGATATGCTGAGCAGTGCATGCAAAATAGTGTATTTAGTAGGCATTCCAGAAGAAAAAAATGGGAACCAACATCGAAAGATGAAATACAGGTATTTTTTGCTTTGATTATGCTTCAAGGTATTATGAAAAAGCCAGTAGTAGAACAGTATTGGAGCAAGAGGCATTCTACATCTACACCGTTTTTTCCCAAAATAATGTCATATCGTCGTTTCCAGATAATTGATAGTTATTTACATTTCTCAGATAATGAAAAATTTGACATAAATTCTCATGAGTGCCCAAAATTAGTCAAAATATGGCCCGTTCTAAAGCATTTGAAAACTCGGTTCCAAGAAGTCGTTACCCCTGAACGAGATGTCACCATAGATGAGAGTCTTATGTTATACAAAGGAAGGCTGAGTTGGAAACAATATATTCCACTAAAACGATCAAGGTTTGGAATAAAAACGTACATGCTTTGTGAATCAAAGACTGGATATGTATGGTCTCTGTTAATATACACAGGAAAAGGAACTGTGTTTGGTGACAGTTACAAACATTTGGGCAAATCGTCGCAGGTTGTAATGACACTAATGCAACCACTTTTACATAAAGGATACTGTCTGACAACAGATAACTTTTACTCATCACCTGAATTAGCAGACGTGCTCATTAATTGCTGCACAGATATGTACGGAACATTAAAACTTCAGAGAAAGGAAGTTCCTAAAGAATTGTTGAAAAAAAAACTTCAAAAAGGGCAGATAGTCGCTTACCAGAGAGGTAAAGTGTGTGTTATGAAATGGATGGACAAAAAACCCGTGTCTCTTTTATCTACAGTACATAATCCAGAAATGGTTCAAGTATCCACGTCCAATAATGAAATGAAACAAAAGCCGAGAGTAGTCATGGAATACAACAATACAATGGGTGGTGTAGATCGAATGGATCAGAACCTAAATACTTATCCTGTGATAAAAAAAAGGGGGAAGAAATACTACAAAAAAATATTTTTTCATCTTCTAGACATCAGTTTATGGAACGCTTATGTGATGTATAAAAAACATGGCGGTAAAGATACAAATTTACAGTTTCGATTAGACATTATCGACCGACTAATTGAAAGGAATGCAGCAGTAGGAGAAAGGAAAGGTCGACCTGGTTATTTACCAACTCCACTACGACTGACAGAGAGACATTTTTTAGAGGTAATTCCATCTACAGAAAAAAAACAAAGACCCGCAAGACAGTGCTATGTGTGTTCATTGAAAAAAAATGACAACGGCAAAAGAATTAGAAAAGAGACTAGGTATTTTTGTTCGGACTGTGACGTGGGATTATGCCTCTCGCCCTGTTTCAAGATTTATCACACTAAATCAGATCTTTGAAAAAACAAGGTAAGTAGATGTACTTTTATTATTTGCAATCGAAAATAATTATGTAGTAATTGAAATCGAAAATAATTGCGTAGTAATTGTCTTTTTTTTATAGGCACAACTGTAAATGTAACTTCCCCGTCAGGCGCACGTGAGTGAGAAAAGACAACTTAAAGGGAAAACATTGAAAACAAAAAAGTTGTTATAAATGCTTAAAATAATTAGAAATATTACTTTTAATAACATTTTCCAGCTTACAAATGTAAAATGAACAAAAATATGCAATAAAAAAATGTGACATTTTTTGGATCGAATTCGGGAAAAAAATGAAACAGGGAAGGGGTTAATAAGAAAGAATAAAATATTTTATTCTTTAGAGGGTGCTTAGGATTTCAGATAGTAATACAAAAATTTTAAAATGTACTGAAATACTAATTTGTTTTTATCATTTTATAGCAGGATTTCTCGATGTCTAAGATATTGTGGGAAGTGTACATGGAGCCTTTTGCTGTATTCAAAACACGTTTATAGTTTTTTTTTTTTTAAACTAGATAATGCCCTTATCATATAACTGCTTAATGTGCATATGAATTATTTGCAGACTTTTACTGATGGGCACGGGGTGCAGCTATAATGTTGATTTTAGGCTTCATCTAAAACAAATTTAAATTAATTTCTTTTCTAAAATTCTATTGCCCACAGATATGTCTCCAGGTGTAATAAGCTCAGCACTACTATCATTCATTTCTTTGTAATGCACCAGTTTTCATCAAGGGACAATTGACAAATATCTGCAGGGCTGCCAACCTCTTGCAGCCTACATGTGTAGTAAAAGCCACAAAAATGTGTAGTTTTCAAGTGGTCATATGTAGTAACACGCGAACACCCTTTCACTAAACTTTGACTGAGATATATATATGCATGGCATAGTATACATATATAAAACACACACATATATAGTAAAAAATTTTTCCTTTTAAGGAATTATGTAGGAAAATAAAATCCTACTAAATAGCAAAATTATTCAAAATACCCTAATACAATTATGACTTTTATCAATGAAAAACATATAAAGGAATAACAATATTTTCTGTTCTAAACAAAATGAATAATCAAAAACAATATAAACTTTAAAAGTAGAAGCAATAGATAAAATATATGGTAATGCTTGCCTTAAAATAATTTATTTTGTTGTTAGCAGTAATATAAAACTTTGAATGTGCACAGTACATTTTTAAAGAAAATTTTAATGAAATTACATGAATTTGTAGGTACTATTACATTTTATCTAGGTCTGTTAATAATGCACTTTTGGTATAGCCTAGGCATTTTGTGACACTGACATTAAAACACACTCATATATATTATACTCTTGTTCATGAAAATTAAGTGGAAAAAATTTAAGAGTACAAAAAAAAAATCCAATAATTGATAAAATCAGTAATATTAATGCTATAAGCAGATATATTTTCCAGATTACAAATTTCTTTTATTAAGGGGAATTATGACATTTTTTCATTTCAATGCTCTACAGTAGCATATTTAGCCCTTATAAGTTCTTTTGAAAAAGTTCTCTCATAATACTTATAATTTTTATTAAAAATACTCACTTTCTGAACAAGCAAGGCATTTAGTGTGCTTGTGCTCAATGAAGCTCGAAAATCTGTCATATTGTTTCGAACTAAACTGAACACTCGCTGAAGCATTGCTTTGCGGCATGAGTAAAATTGCTGGCATGACTTTTGGGAGTAAATTAAACCTACAGGCTCCATTTTCATCTTTTATAAGGGAAATTTTTGCCCATGTTGTATCAGCATTAGAAAACAAAATATCTGGCTCAAAAACAACTATTTGGTAGCGTGCAAACTCCATTTCCAGGGTATCAAATTCTTCTTTGGCCACTACTTGTATGGAAAGATTTACAAAATACTGCACAGATGAAAGTCAAACTTGTTTACGAAGCTGTATGTCGGCTATTTCTGCATGTTGCAGACACTCATTATTCAAAGGAAGCTTGTTAATGGTGTGATTGCATGCCGCTTCGTGGAATTTTCTGACCAAAGAAAAAAATGTCTTTTTTGTTCCTCACTTACTGGAGCTTCAGCAAGATATGCTCTTGCTTTGCTACCAATAACTACATTTGTGTTTTGATATTTCAATTTTTGAAATTTCACTTGGGTAACATCATGTAATACTTCTGGTAAAGTTGTCAGACTGGCAAATCTTAGCAACAAATTAGTCAAGAAATGATTAAGGTATCTTTTAGTTAGATGTATCAGTAGGGCATCACTTAGTAATTTTAAAGTAGTTAAAATTGGCAAAGTTGCCTGTAAAAAAAGCAGGTGCAATTTTGTATCAGAAGACTGCAAACTCTGTTTTGCATTAATAAATTTCTTGTCTTCACTAGATTAGTCTGTTTCTGAACACAAAAAAAAAACTGTATGATAGCATCTCACTGTGCTAATAATCTATTCACTACATCTAGTAATGACAACCATCGTGTAGATATATATTTCAGAACTTTGTAGGCTTTAACCCATTAAGCACCAAAGCTCCCATTACGGGAACATCTATTATATTTTTTTTTCTTAAAATATTTTAACGCAATTTATGAAATACACATTTTATATAAACATTTACACTATAGGGTGTGTTATATATTTTTATCGGAGCAATGTATTTTAATTTAATGTTTTTTTTCTAATTTTTAAAAAGTAAAATTTAGTCTTTATGACTGTCTTATATAAAACTAAAAAATAAATAAATAAATGGTCACTTAAATGTTTCAAGTAGAATGCATATTTAAAACCAACATCTTGAAGAACAACATTCTTAAAATCCTGCATGAATAGATGCCTATAAAGGAATGTTATAATCGCTTATATTTTTTGTTATCACAACGGGAGCTTTGGCGCCCTCCCACTAGTTAAGACTTTCCAGTTTGATTTTGCTACCGTTCAACAATAAAGAAAGGTTTGGCACTTCGCAGGCTGGTTATTTCGTACATTTATAGTATCAATAACAAAAATAATTACTTTATATATACAGTTTTGAGCAGCATTTGCATAAAAAAAAGAATTGCTGTACCAAAATGGAGAAACACATTTATCCCCATAAGATGCCAAAGCTCCCGCTACAGGAACATCCTATATTTCCTAAATGCTTTGAGTTTTAAAAAAAATTTCAACTGTTCTATAATAGAGGCATGCAATGTATGTAAAAAATGTATATACATTAAAAAATTTCTATCTGATTCTTATAGCGGCGTTTAATGGGTTTAGTTCACACATCTCTTGACAATCCAACAGTCTTGTCTTTTCAAACTTCTGTCAATATAATAATAAATATCTAACAGCAAAGACTCAACTTTGCAGTTGACTTTTGGGCAGAAATGTGAGATGGGATAAGCAACCTTGAACAAAAATATTTGGGTTCACCTTTTTTATGCGAGCTTCTACACCATTTAAGTGCCCAATCATGGTGCTTGCGTTATCACATCCAAACACAATGCAATTTTCTCATGGAATTTCTTTTCTCTCCATTTCCTTGTTAAGCATCGTAAAAATTCCAATGCCAGTATTGTCACTACTTTCCAAGATAGATAACAATGTAGTAACAATTTTTTGCATGCTGTTGTCAAAATCTGATACAATTTTAAACCGGGCCACTTTTCTGAATAACTTCGCTTGAACTTTTGATCAGGAAGCTTTGTCTATTTTTTTGGCAGGTTTGGCTGACATAGTAAACATTAAATAATTGTAACTCCATTGATATTCAACCATAAACTAAGATTAAAATCTTAAAACATTGGACACCATAAACAATTTAGGAAACTCATAGAACATTCAACATCCAACATACGTCAAAAGCATGTGAGTGATGTGAGGCAGCCCATGTGGGGATTGGGGCTAAGATATGCAAGTTCAATCAAAAGACAGTCTCAGTGATCTGTGAGCGCACCTGCTATTTCAACCAAAGGGAAGTACAAGAAATCCTGGCTACTTATGCCCAACCAAGGAGAATAGAACTTAGAGGATGCACACACCAAATATTTCTGCTGGCTCCGAGGTTAAGTAGAGGGTGTACGCTATGCAGACGATGCAGGCAGGAAACAGCATTCCATATTCTTGCACTGACGTCATGATTTTTTTTACGATTATAATGCAAAAGGTGCGTTTTGACTGTAGACTTTCTTTTAAGTAAGGGGAAAATAGTTTTTAATGGGTGAAGTGTAGTACGTAGTACAGGTAAACAAATGTGTAGAACTTAGCAGACCTGTATCTGTGATTGACTTCTCAATCGTCCGACAAAGAATTTTTTAAAAATCAACATTATCTGTAGTTAGAAAATTCTTAGACTGCACCACCCACATTATTGCTACATATATTTATACAAATTTTTACTGAAATGGTCTCTAAGAATTGTAGAGCATAGAAAGAAAATCAAGCATGTAACTTGATGTACTCCCTCCCACATGTTACCTCTATGTAAAAAGAACTTAAAATAAATAAATAAACCATTCTGACACATTCATTGCTAACAGAAGAAACAAGCAGCTATCTGAGCTCAAATAAGAGGAATGAAGCACTAACTAAGCAGTTGTAGGGTTGAGAGAAGACAATTTCTCCTTACTCCATCTCCTCCAGCCTTCAAAAATAAGTAGCATACCGTTAATGCCTTTGACAGACTTATGTTTAGCAGATATAAGCACTGAATGTATTAAAATCTAATAAAGCACCAGAAGCAGCACATACAGGTGATGCCCTGATTTTGTATATCATTACATGCCAACATTCTTTTTTGGAACATTGCATTTTTATGTAAGATTGAGAAAAGATATCTTGCTATTATTTGAATTTCTTTTATTATCTCTTAATTTATCTTTTGGTAAGACAATAGAGGAATTTTTGGGAATTTTATAGAATATTTTTTCTTATGTACTGTAAAAATTATAAAAAAGTCAATTTTTAGAAATTTTTCTGGGCTGAAATTTTTACATTTGAAAAATAAATAATGTATCAAAAAATCAATCAGACTTTCAGTAATAAGCAGTATTTTTTTCAAACTGATAGATACAACAGCTTAGTTTTAAAAATATATTAAACATGATGCTCCAAAATAAGAACACTGGCATGTAAAAGGCTAAGAATCACTAAAGATCGCAACAGATGGTGCGACAAATGACATGATACATGCATCTTTAGATGACATATGCAACACTCCTTCTTTCAAGAGTACCTTGTCTCCTTGTTTCAAGAGTTCAATGTGACCAGCATTGATGAAGACAGCAATGAACTGAGTGTGCCAAAATACATTTTTTAAACGGTTTTAATTTGGTAATTCTTTTAAGTTTTAACTATGGTTTTTAAACACTATATTTTTTAATTGCTTTTAATACTGAATTAATGTTACTGTTTTTTATATTATGAAACCTAATTTAAATATTTTTAACTGATGCAGTAAAATCATTTATTTAAACTTAAGAACTATTAAGAATATACGGTCTTTAATTATATAAATGTGAAATGTTATTTTTGCATACTTGACTGGGCATGCAATATATATATAATGCATGTCTAATCATAATTTTGAAGTACCTTGGACATACCAGGCAATGGAACCCAACATTGAACTATTTTTAAAAAAAAAGGGGGGGGGGACAATTTACTTTTATCAATTTAAGAACCTAGGTATGTAAAACAAAATGTATAAAAGAGTGTCATTTTACTTTACTTCTTACAGTGAAATTACCTTTTACAAAATTAAAAACAGAACTTGAAAATCTGCATAAAAAGGTAAAACCAGCATAAATAATGTGAATACATGGGCACCGGCAGAATATTTCCCAGGGGGGGGGGGGACAAAGACTACTTCAACATATGGTTACCATGTTGGAAAGAGCAAAAAAGCAAGGGAAAACACTGCATACAAAAATCCAGGGGGGGGGCATTGCCTCCCCCCTTGCCCTATGCTGCCGGCCCCCATGTGTGAATATGCATACATATATAATGCATTTGTTGAAGTTAAGAAAATTTTGTCAGATTATAATATTCATCTAAAACAAAAGAACTTGGAACAAATTACAAATATTAAGAAAGGTGAAAGAAAATTTTGAGTATATTAATTGTGGTGCCATTTTATATATTATTTATGAGGTGTCCACAATTGAGGACCTTAATTTTGAAAGAATATTACAAAGTAAATATTCTTTTAAGTTGACAACGGTTGTGTACATCTTATGAAATTTAATGAGGATTTTTATTCAATTTATTTTATTAGAAATTTAATCTTTGTCATAAAAAATATACATACATGTGAATTCAAGTTATTGAATCAGGACAGAAAGAGTTAAAATGATGTGCATATATATATATATATATATATATATATATATATATATATATATATGTTACTTATACTGTCTAATTACTTTTAAGAGCAGCATCCTTTTTACAAGAAGATTTTAAAGTCTGACAGGGATAATGCTTTAATACACATGAAAGCATATAATGTAAATATAATGAACCAGTCAAAAATAAGGCATTTTAATGAGAAATTGAAAAAAAATTTTTAGTTAACAAATTTTATCCCTTGATGAAACAAAAAATAAAAACTTACAGCACTAACATCTCTTTTCTTCACTAGCTTTGAAATATCAACAGAAACTCTAGGGGGAAAAAAAAAGAGAATTTAATCATCATGAAATTTGCAGCTGAAAAAAAGGTAACTTTCACAATAAACTGTAAGATATGCTTGTTACTGCTTATAATTCAAGCAAAAATAAGAGTACTATACAGGGTGAATTTGACATAATCTGCCAAACGAGAATGGGTGAAAGAGCAGCCCATGTGGAACATAAAACACCCTAGAAACCCTGTCCTATCTCTAACCATTTCTGAGTTATGTTGGATAGAAGGAAATCTTTTTTTTCAGACGGTATAACAAAAAACAGAACAAATTTGGGAGGTTTCTGGAAGACCTACATTTAAAATAAGCACATATATAGAAAGAGCAGAAAAAATCCTATGAGGTGGCACCATTTACATCAGGATATCTCTATTTTATGAGGAGCTACAAGCGCTGAAACATTGGCGAAATTAAAATTCGAATTGTAGCGAAAAACTGTAACCAGCGATTCTCCAAACACCCTTTTAACTACAAGCAGTCAAATGTCCCAAAAACTGGTCCATTCCACAAGCTTTAAAATGAGTCCACAATAAAGCATATTTCAATGCTAGATCAGGAGATATGTAATTTTTTGTTTGCAATACATCACCGAAATCGTCATTTCTCTAATAAGGCATTCGAGGAAATTCGCCAAACGAATACTAGATACTGGGTAAATCAGACGTACACAAATCTGTTACTAACCACATAATGCATAGTAAGTGTTTTCATCATACTAGCAGATGTGAGATATGCATTGGTAATTTCTTTGCATACTCCTTTGTGGAAGACGTGGGAAACATCATACTTCTTTTGTTTCCATTGTTGTATTTCTAAACTTTATAAAATGCTATTTTTTTTTGTTTGTTTTTACAGCTTTTATCTTTGCATCTGACAAAACAGAGGCTCAAGCCAGACACGACATTAAAAACAGGAAAGACCATGGCACCTCTTGAGTCTTTATTCAACAAATGCTGATTTCGGTGATGTATTGCAAACAAAAAATTACATTTCTCCGGATCTAGCAAACCAATATGCTTTATTGTGGGCTCATTTTAAAGCTTGTGGAATGGACCAGTTTTTGGGACATTTGACTGCTTGCAGCTAAAAGGGTGTTTGCAGAATTGCCGGTTACAGTTTTTTGCTACAATTCGAATTTTAATTTCGCCAATGTTTCAGCGCTAGTAGCTCCTCATAAAATAGAGATATCCTGATGTAAATGGTGCCACCTCATAGGATTTTTTCTGCTCTTTCTACATATGTGCTTATTTTAAATGTAGGCCTTCCAGAAACCTCACAAATTTGTTTTTTTTCAGACGGTATAACAAAAAAAAAAGAATTTCCTTCTATTCACCAAAACTCAGAAACGGTTAGAGATAGGACAGGTTTTCTAGGATGTTTTATGTTCCACATGGGCTGCTCTTTCACCCATTTTCATTTGGCAGATTATGTCAAATTCACCCTGTATACCATAAAATCCTGAAAGTAAACCCTTCCCTTTTTTGAAAAGCTAACCAGATACATTTTGGATAGGGGGTTATAAATCGAGATTTAAAAAAAAAAAAAAAAGCTATCATAAAAAAAGGTTTTTAGCATTGATTCAGAGTACAGAAAATTTATGAGAAGATAAATAATAAGAATAAAACAACTATTAAAAGCATATATTATAAATGATAACTGAAAAAATTAATTAATAATAACCCTTATAATTCAGTAAGAGATAGCATGGTGTTGCCATCTTTCAACAAAAGAACTATGGTGACGAACATGTCATCCCAATATTTCTAAATTTTTCAATTTTATAGCTTCTCCAAGAAGATATTTTTTGACACTGGATAACAAGTTGCACACTAACTATTACGGTATTAACCCGAATATAACTTGATGTTTTTTGTCTGATCATTCATCATTAAGAACCTGACTTGCGCTAAATTCAAGGTCTAGATAATGGATTTTCTAAATACATATCTGAAAAATTTTGGGGTCCCATTATATTTGGGCTGATACAGTATACAAGAGAGTGACTAATTTGTTTTCTTCCAGAACGAAGATCTGAAATGAAGCTGGAAACCAATTACATAACATGAACAAAACATAGCGGAGTTGACCTTGAAGATCAAAATCAGATTTGAATGACAACAGTTAAAGTGAGAGTTACCCAATCGCGTGCAATAACATATGTTTTCTAAGATGGGTAGGGAAAAAAGAAGGGGGCTTATATTGGAGATAATAAAATGTAGGGAATGCAATCCTGATCCTGCGGGATCCTGCACAAATTTTTGCAGAACTAGTCCTGCAGGATTACGATCCTAGTCTCGCAGAATTGACACTGAGAAATAAATTATATTTATTACAATTTCAGGCTGCTTTCCCAATCAACAGACAGAGAATTTTTGCATATTTATGTCTCTTATGTAACAATAAATGAATCAATAATTACAAATTTTAATTTTTTTTTTTAATTATCTTCCAATGGGAGTCTGGATCAAGCATCTAAATCTAAACATCGTAGTCTAAATGTTTCGCAAACTTGAAACAACATGTAAGTAAAGCATTCCGTTACATTTTTATTTATTTTGGGTTGCCAATTAATGTGGTTTTAATAACTATGTGTAGTAATATGTTTGATCAATTACTTTCTGTTTTGTCTATCTCCAAATGAACTGGAATATTTCATACTAACTTATCTCTTAACGAACAGTCACAAATTAATTATAAGTTTTCATTTTAGTTTTTAATTTTTTTAATTTACACTTTTAATTATTTTACTAAAATTAAATCTAGACTAGGAAATAATTCGTTGGATTTGTTCGCTTTTGTACGTTCTTTTTTCAGTATCTAAGAAAATAACGTAAGTATGTGACTGTATCTATAAATTGTATATTTCTGTAAATTCCTCATTTTTAGCAACTAACATAAGACATAACTTAGTATATTATTCCGAATATTATAATTTTCATAATTCTGTAAATTATCTCATATTAGTTATTACTATTAATACATAGGGCTTAAATTTGTACTTTTTTCTATTTTTCCCTGTTGAAATTAAGTCCTAGCTAAATGAAATGTCAATCCCGCGGGATTGTGGGATCCCGCAGGATTAATAAATCTCAATCCCGAAATCCCACAAGATGGAAAACAGTGCGGGATTGCATTCCCTAATAAAATGATTTCACTTTTGGCGAGAAAAGGGAGAGAGCTTATATTCGAGGGAGCGGGGGACAATTAACAGCAGCTCTAGATAGGACAAAAGTATCTGACAGACCCAGAAGCAGAACTTTTCCTGCCAATCTTCGATGGCTTTTTAGGCACTGAAAATAATCTGCAGCATAGTTTCACAAGACCAGAAAAAAGGTTGTAGGATTCAGTAAGCATATTTTATCACAAGCTTAAATTTATCTAATGTTAGTTAATCAGTCAGACATGATCAAACTAATGGAAATTTACATATATAATTTACCGAGAGTAAAACATAACCTGTTTCAGTCGTTTTGGTCAACAGACTTACATGAATAAAGAGAAAATCTTTATGTAAGTACATATTCTTAAGAAAAACATTTCTGGTAGGTTTTGTCAAATTTTACAGCAATATTCTATTGAGTAGGACAGTGTAAAAAAAAAAAAAAAAAAAAAAAAAAAATTCTAGATAGAATGTAATAGTTACACAGCAAAACTTTTTGTGGCATTCTTAGTTTAAATTGCATAAAAAGCAAGAAATGAATCATCTGTTTAATTATCAGGCCCCAAAACCACAGCATATAAATTCTTATACAACATCGAATTCTTGCATTTCAAGAAAGCAATTTTATCCAGCTGTGCAGTCATTTCAATAAACAATTAAAAGAGAACGCAAGATTTCCCTTTTGTGTCTGCTATTTGCATACATTTGATGCCTGGAGTATTTTTGAAACAATATATTGATTGAAAAACTAATTCCTAGCAACTTAGCTAGATCATCAGGCAAGCAAAATGTAAAACACATGTTGAACTGGTGTGAGAGAGGGAAAAAATATCGCATTCTTCCGCATTTCCTAACACAAAATGTTTATTTTGAGTATTTGAAGAGGAATTTTTTTCATGACAGTAAAAAAGGAATCCGCACACAATACTCTTATGAAAATAATCTGCAGACTGTAAAAAAAAGTCTGTGACCTAAGTCTCTCGTCTCGCATTTTCTGCTACGGGGCTGACAGAAAAGATACGTTTGTATTGCAGAAACTGCCAAGAGTTTGGGTATCGATATGAGAGATGTCAGCCTAAGCAGAATTTCAATTCACCGACAGAGAATCAGAAATAGAATTGAACAAGCCAACAAAGTAAAATCACAACTACAAACTAATGTTCCTCTAATTGTACACTGGGATGGAAAACTGTTACCAGAACTAACTTTAACTACCAAAGAGAAAACAGACAGACTGCCAATTTTAGTGTCCAGAAATGGGGTTTCGCAGTTAATCTCAGTTGCTAAGCTTCCTTCAGGAACAGGTGAAGCACAAGCACATGCAGTTTACGAAGCTCTGAAAGAATGAAATATTGCTGACAAAGTATATGGAATGAGCTTTGATACAACTTCCACAAATTGTGAAAAGGATAAAGGTGCTTGTGTTCTTTTAGAGAAAAAGTTGGGAAAGAAACTTTTTTCTTTTGGGTGCTGTCATCATATTATGGAGCTTATCATTGGAAAAGTTTTTCATATTGCTTTAGGAACTTCTTCATGCCCAGAAGTACCTTTATTCAAACGTTTCCAAGATTTGTGGGAGTTCCTAAATAGAGACAAATTTGAAGCAGGTGTGAAAGATGATATTTTATCCCTTGTGCAAGATGTAAAAGATGATATTTTAGAGTTCGCTGCTAGACAAGAATTACCACTTATAACAAGAGATGATTATCAAGAATTTCTAGAACTTGTTACTATCCTTGGGCGGATACCTGCAGAGGAATTTGTTTCAGGCATCCAGGAGCAATGCACCATGCTCGTTCGATGTCTAAGGTGATATATTCTTTGAAGATATATATCTTTAAATCCCAATTCAAACTCACAAAAAAGGAAGAATGTGGTCTACGCGATATCTGTGTTTTTATAGTCAGAGTGTACTTTAAAGTGTGGATGACTGCTTCAGTTACTGAAACCTCGCCATACAATGATTTTCAAATGATGAATAGTATGTTAGACTAGTCCAAGATTCATAAAGGAATTTCAAAAGCTGCATCAGAAAAGTTTGCAAAACATCTGTGGTATTTGTCTGAAGATCTTTCTGCACTGTCCCTTTTTGACAGCCAGTTACCTCTTTCGACAAAAAAATGGGTAGTTGAAGCCCTAAAATATCAAAAAGGCACGAAGAATCTTGAGAAAAGGATAACAGTTTCCCTTGAAACTTTCCATGAAAGGGAGTTTGAGGAATTTGTAACCCAACAGTCTTTCGAGCTCTTCAAAGTAACGAATATACGACATGGATTCATTGGCGTAACAGAGGGGAGGCTAGGGTGGGCTTAGCCCACCCTTGAAAAATGTTAACCTTTTTCCGATAAGTGGTAATAATTGACTAGTTACACCAAAAAATTCATTAATGTGAAAAGTTGGAAAAAACGATTGCAAAAGATCATACTGAAAAGTTCTAACTAGCTGTTTCACTTCTAGCAATTTTTTCGAGGAAGCAAGTTCATGCAATTCCACTCCCCATTCTGAGACTGAGGGTCAGAGGTCAAGGAAACTCCCTTCTCGGGCCCATCTTTTAACTTTTTTTTTCTCTTGCTGACCGGGGGTGGGGGATTTTCATTGGAATGACGGAAGGGAGCGGTGAAGTATGGTTTCACACATCAATATCTACATCAACATCACTTGGCTTAGTAGACTTTTGCTATGTGCCCATGCTTATCATAAATATGCTTTTACCGGGACTAGAATAGGAGCGAGGCCTGACTATAAAATATTTGCACCCAGGACGCTTTTCAAATTTTAGGTACCTGCAAATAGCTGCCTCATTTTTGTGCCCTTACATAGCTTTAACCACAATTTTTTGGCCTATTTTTATGTGTGCCCGGGGCACATGCCCCATGGCCCCTGCAATAATAGGCACCGGGTTGTAAGTTCCAAAAGGAGGTTGTGGGTCAAAATCATATCTGCGGTCATTAACAGTTCGCGAGAAATCATATTTTCGTATACTGTCCACATTTAGGAGTATCTATCTTCTTTCTGCAGGTGAAGAGATTTCGGCACTGGCAGTAGCGTAGCCAGTGGTGGATTTTGCTCTTGAGAGGCCCGAGGCACAATTCAATTTGAGGCCCCCCTCCTCAAAAAAAAAAAAAAAAAAAAAAAAAAATCACTAACTCCTTTACATTATTACTAATTATTTTAAAATGTTTTAATTCCTTTTATATCTAGTTTATGTCTACAAACCAGGGCCTGACTTTCACTATAACACTTTTGTGCCCAGGGCACTTTTCAGATTTTGTGTCCTTTAGCTAGCTCAATTTTCGTGCCCCTGTGTATCGTGTTAAACTCAATTTTATGGCTTATTTCTCCATGTGTGCCCAGGGCACGTGCACCAAGTGTCCGTCCGATAGTCAGGGCCTGCTACAAAAGGAGTATTAAAATTTTAAAATAATTTTTATGTTTATATTAGGTTGTAACGAAAGTTTCCCGCCACTGTGTTGTGAAATCTGTAAAAGAAATATAGTTATCATTTTGAGTACAATGTGTCTCAAATGGAACTATCACTCTAGCTGATTAGAAGCATCATTTACTCCCAGTTCTGTTGCAAAAATTTTGCTACAGAATATCATTGAATTATGTGTACAGCTTTAAGTACTATTGTTGTATCATCTGACACTGTGCAGGTTTGGTGCCGAAAGTTCAAAAACAAGGACTATGACATTCAAGAAGCAGAGAGTTCTGGCTGGTCTATTGATGTTGATGAGGCCAGCCTGCGAGAACTTGGGGACGAAGATCAGTAATTAACCACTCGACAGTTATCTAAGGAGTTAGAAGTTAGTTTTTCAAGAAGACTTGGCGGAAAACTATCGTTACAACCTGATAGATTTGTTCATCTTAAAAAACATTTTTTATCTCAATAATTTTTGTACTACGTTTCACTTTTCATGATTAACACTAAATAAACACCAGCATACGTCTAAGTATAACCCAGCAATGGCAGTTTTATATTGATTATTTTTCACTGTTACTTAATTACGTCGAATTACTTTTTGTGGATCACTGGCATATGTCTTGCTTCAGTCATGAAAATTTTGACTACTTAACAGGTACTTTTGAAGGTCAGAACAAGGGAAACATAATCAGAAATATGACTTTGACATCACAAAGTTCAGAAGAATTCTTTACTTGGATAAAATGAACCAAAAATTTAACATTCCTTCAAGAACATATATTTATAAAAATTTAAATATATTTATATATATATTTTTTTTTTTTTAGAAAGTGATTGTATCAATCTTTCAAGTATATTAGGCAAGTTGGAGTGTATAGGCTGATTATTTTACCAACTATGCGAAAAATTCCAGAGCTGGGGCTCGAACCCAGGACTACCACTTAACGTGTGGGTGCTCTACCACTGAGCTACTCTGGGACGATTCCCAGATGAAATTTCTCGCTTTTGAACCATTGGCATTTATCATCTTCCTCTGCAAACCACAGATGGAACAGATGAAACAATTAATTTGCGACAACTCCATTACGCCGCGGAAGTTATTTATATTTTTTTAGAAAGTGATTGTATCAATCTTTCAAGTATATTAGGCAAGTTGGAGTGTATAGGCTGATTATTTTACCAACTATGCAAAAAATTCCAGAGCAGGGGCTCGAACCCAGGACTACCGCTTAACGTGCGGGTGCTCTACCACTGAGCTACTCTGGGACGATTCCCAGATGAAATTTCTCGTGAGAAATTTCATCTGGGAATCGTCCCAGAGTAGCTCAGTGGTAGAGCACCCGCACGTTAAGCGGTAGTCCTGGGTTCGAGCCCCTGCTCTAGAATTTTTCGCATAGTTGGTAAAATAATCAGCCTATACACTCCAACTTGCCTAATAAATTTAAATATATTCATAAATTTCCCGTTTGGAACTGCAAAACTAAGCAGTTTAATAGTAAAAGTAAACTTTCTGTTTAGTCTAATTTTTGTGTTTATTGAAAAACTGTCACTAAGTTTAGAACTATTAATAATGAGTAATTAGGAATGAATAATATATATATATATATACACACACACACACATTATTCTATATTTTAAATAGAATGGAAAAAAAACTACAAGAGAAATTTAAAAAAAAAATACTTTAAGTAGTTAAAGTACAAAAAATATTATTGACTTAAAAATAAATTCCACTTTATAATGGGTAAATGGGTATGCTCTAAGCTTCGATCCTAGGTTTATTATTAATGTTTAGCATTTTCATCTGCGACTATAAAATACTTGCCGTATTTATAATATAGTTATCATAAATATTTTTTAGTTGAAAACAAAAAATTAAATTAATCATCGTTTGTTTTTTTAAGTTTTTAATTAACTGTGTATGACATTCCAGTTCAAAATTTGTCTATGAATTTTAACCCACTATCATCTGATCGAGCTGAAACTTTGCATGCATGTGAAATTTCGGTGACACTAACTACTGCTTTCTTTAATTTTTCAATACTTTTTTTTAACTATCAAATATCTTCTCCCAATCCTCCCCAAAAAGTGTTATCGCACATGTATCAGCTCATATCTTTTTAATTATTGGTCGGCAATTTTTTATCATTGCATACTCGTAAAGTTTCGATTCCAAAAAAAGATAAAATCGGTTATCCCTAGCTTAAATTTTTAATTTTTAGTGATTTTTTGAAAGAAGATAAATTATTGTTTCCAATTTCTTTTACATCGTGACAACCAACAACAATTATATATTCTAGATATATTTGAAAATTTCTCTGAATACAGAGTGTCCTTTCCTAAATCATTTAAATGAAGAACGGATGAAAAATACAAAATATTTAATTTTTGAAAATTTTTTCAATCTCAAGCTGTAGAATAAAGCGGTTCAGGCTTTTCTCTTTTAAAATGAGAAATATTCTTATCAGACTGTACACTTTTTGATTTGGGGGGGGGGGGGGCGGCAATCTATAAAGCATGTGTATTTGAATGTCCTACTGCAATACTAGCTACTGAGCCGCAATCAGATTCAGTGCGGCCCAACCAGTGGCTGAGCACATAGCACTCTAAACTGGGAGACGGAATGTGTCTGGTTCAAAACCAGGTCGCATCCGCCAACCTAACCGTTAGGAATTTTCCGTGGTTTCCTCCAAAACTTAGCGTAAATAGGGGTTAGAATCCCTTAGAAAGACCCCCAAGGGGAGCACCCACACCCATCGGCATAGATCCCACTTGTAGATAATTGGCCGTAATCCCCCAACACAACACAACTAATTGATTCCGGATAAGAAAAAGGCATAGGGACCCTCTGCACCTGTATTTTTTGAGATGAAATATAGTGAGCAAATTAAAACAATGCAAAAAATCTAGGAATTTTTCTTGGAAATAATGGACAATTGAGGGCCCTAAAATTCCAAGGAATGTTGCATGAAAATACCAGGAACTTTATTGAACAGCTCAGGAAAGATCCACTGAATTGCATATTGTTCAGTAAAGTTCTTGGTATTTTCGTGCAACTTTCCTTGGAATTTAGGGCACCTCAGCTGCCTATAATTTTCAAGGAACACTACTGGTATTTTTTTTTTAACAATTCTAGTCATTTTTAAGTGAACTGTCTGTTTTTTAAGGTCGTGAGACCACTATTCGGTTAAGTGACGGGTTGAACGAAACAGTAAAGTTTTCAAAGGGAAATGTATACTTTCTGTATAGTATTTGTAAGTCTAACTTATCCTTATTTCCTAGGAAGGTTTCTGGATATTTTTACAGTGAAATACGGAATTAAAGCATCAATTACTTATAAACTAAAAGTATCCGTATTAAAGTATTAGTTTAGATTATGGTCCAATGCTGTGAAGAGGAAAGGGAGTTACCAAAGAAAAGATTGTTCAAAAGCGCTTTCGACTCTAGAAGCAATCCTGAAACTATGAACAAAGTAATTCTAGTAGTTATGTATCTTGAACAGATATTTACATATAGTTTTTTTCTTTCTGAAAACCGAATTTGGAGGCCCCTTAGAAATATGAGGCCCGAGGCGCGTGCCTCATGCGCCTATTGGGAAATCTGCCACTCAGCGTAGCCAGGATTTTATTTCGGGGAGGGGGGGGGCTGTATATTAAATTGTAAGCTAAAGTTCAGTTGTAAGCTACATATAAAACTGTAAGCTAAGTAAAGGGTCCCATTTCGGGGGGGGAAGGTGTAGCCCCCTCAGCCCACCCTCTGGCACTCGGTAGTTAGGAAATGGCAGTGACAGATACAGAATTTTTTTAGGGGAGGGGCTAATTTCTAGGATAAAACTCATTTGACCTAAACAATAAGTAAGAAAAATGTAACATTAAACCAATATAATTTGCTTTGGGAAGGGCTAATTGTAGCTTATTTGACATGCGGAAAATGTACAATAAAGTAAAATGTTGCATTTATGCTTTTTTTGGGGGGGGGGGATGAAGCCCCCCCCTCCCTAGCCCCTCCCCTGGACCTGACACTGGAAACTGGCTGTTCAGAATTTTTGGTAGTTTCATACTAGGATTAGTTTTGCAGGAAAAGTAATGTGTGCAAGATTAGGACTAAATTATGCACTTAATTGTATTCGAGTTACTGCTATAATTTTGACCAAATTAATGTTAAAAGTTGTAGGGGTAAAACCAACTGATAAAATTACTGATGCTTTTGCCAGTGTGTCACCAACCATATTGAATATCTTCTAGTGGGAATTGCAGCCCATCGTCTAGATGTGTATTGTTGCTGACAGAAAACACTTTTAGCATAGAAGGATAAATGAGTTTAAAGTCAGGTTACATGCAGTTTTGGAAAATTCGACCAAACAAATGTGCATTTCATGCATAGCATTATTGTGAGGAACTAATGAGAGCCACGTACAAATTAATCTTAAGGTGCCTTTTCTTACTAAATCGATGATTTTAACAACTTTATAGATGACTTTTCCCGTATCTCGATTGTTTTTGTGATAAAAACGTTAACTCCGAATTTATTCCAACAAGTAGCGCTGTAAGCGCCACTTGTTGCGCCTTGCTTAGCGCAAGGCAACTTTACTATACCCAGAGCTGCTAAGTCTCCGGCTTTTTTCGGGAGATTTCCCACCACTAATTTTTACTTACAAATTTATGCTTAAAATAAGTCCAAATATTTAATCCAAAATAAAACTGTCTAAAAATTGTGGTGGGAAATCTCCGGGAAAAAGCTGGAGACTTGGCAGCTCTGTATACCTAGATCCTACTTTTATGATTATAGCTCTTGCTGTTCAGAAATTATTGCCATGATCGTGGACTTTAGCCGGCACACTGTAGCTAGGGGGCTAGTCCAGGGGGGCACACATTTGCTTAGACCCTCATCAGACGTTTAAGAGATTTCTAAACGTTGGTGCCCCTTGAAAGCTGCTAATTGGGCAGAGGACTTTTGAACCATTAATTTAAGATGCACCCATTAACCACCTGCAAACGGTGGTCTTCGGTGCTAGGTGGAAAAGCGAACACGCGATCTGGCAATCAAATCACGAATGTCATGTATTTTTGTCCGTTCTTTCCAACATCAGACAAAAAGAGTAATGTGTAATTTTTGTATTTTAAATTTGAATTTTTTTATTTTTAAAAAACCCTTCCAAGAAATACTTTCTTTCTCTCCTCTCCCCTCACAAAAAAAGGTTTAAATTTTTCAACCCAAACCATTAGCATTAAGAATTTAAGAAGTTTTAAAAGCACTGTAACTAGTTTATCATGTTCAAATAACATCTGTTAACTTCAGGCTTCTTTTTCTAAGAATTGATAAATTTTATAAGAACAAAATTTTTACTGCTTAACGACAGCAGTGATGCTTCAAAATGTTTTTATTTATTAAAAAGTAAACAAGTAATGATTTTTCTCCCTGTATGGTCAAATTTTTTAACCGAAATTTTACTGGTTTTAATACTACTGCAAGAAAATCGGACAACTTACCATCTAAACATTAAATAAATGTACAAACGTCGTGTTAAATATAAAAACTGTTAAAAAATTGCTAACTTTAGTTGGTAAACATAAATTAACATTCCTGATTATTCTGAGAAAAGCAGCATTTTAAAACCAAATCAAATGTCCAGATTTTTTTGTCAAGAAGAAGGAGGATTTTCTTTTGATCAACTTAAAACTTTAATAATTAAGTGTGATAAACTGTTGTTGTTTCAAATGCCCTTTAGCAATCGCGGAGCTGTGACAGATCCCCCAATAGGACGGCGATGAGCGAAAGGGAGCAGTTTCCATTTTAATGAGCTCCAGGGGCAGGAAGTCTGATCTTAACTCTGGGGTCTCATAATTTTGAGCCAATTCCAGACGATAGACTTAGCACCTGAAATCGGCACCCTCAGAGGTATCATTTAAACATGGAGGACTTTGGACCCATTAACAGATTTTAAATGCACCAGTTTAGTGACTAGTCCACTGCGTCGGTCCGTAGCCAGATGATTCAACAAAGGGGGCAGTGCCCCCAGTATGAGTATGCATTTTCAATTGTTTTCTTCTCCCCCATCCTCAAAGGTCTTTAAAGTGTTATAAAAGCATGTTTTTGACTACTTTATTTTTTTATTGTTTTTACTAATTGCTTGTGTTAATAAAATTTCAGTGGTGGCAGAATGTCCTTAACAGTGAACACGCTCAATGCTTTCTGGTTGACTTAATTTTTCGTTATGAAATTATCGTGATATCTTAAATACTGTGAGTGATTCTGATGTGTTTTAACACTTTCAAATAAGGCTAAAGTGTGTATGATATTTTTGTCTTTCCATCTGTTCTATCTGTCCATCTATGCTCTAACTGCCGTAAATATGCATCAATTGCTACAAAATTTACATATGTTATATAATGTATGCTGTATATAAGATTGATAACTTTTAACAGGTGCACTCAAAAGAATTTGATACATTATATTCTACGGGTAGTCGCAGGGGGGCGGCATTTCAGTTTTTCATTTGGGGGTGCGAGATTCGATAAATTAAAATCCAGAATATGGAATAAATAAAATGTTTGTCAAATTTGGGGGGGTGAGATGGCACCCCTTCGCGCCCCTTATTTGCTGCTCCTGGGTAGTCGCATTCTTCAAATCGTACTTCAGAGATGTTCGGCTGTTTTAAATGAAACAAAATTGGTTTATGTTATTAAGGATTACAGAACAAACCTCTCCATTGAAAATAGTGTCTCCCTCATTATAGTTCTTTTACTGGAGCTCCCAAATGTACAGTCGCAATGGAAATTTGTGAAAAGGAAATAGAAATCAATGCCACCTGGAATTTCTTAAAGACCATTTTTATCATGAAAATTGCGATTTTGACATATTATTCAGAAAAAGGGCTATCCGATAGATCATTTAAAATAATAGTCATTACAGAGCCCAAGACGAAATTTAGGTCCGTTTTACAGTCCCTTCACAAAATTACAATCAATTAAAATGCCCCCTTTGCAAAAATAAAATATTTAAAACAGGGGCGTAGCCAGAAATTTTTCATGGGGGGGGGTTAAGACTACTACAACTCATATATATGTATGAGTGTGTGTGATAATGTAGTGAAGAATATACATTTTGCATGGCAAAAAATTTCTCATGGGGGGAGGGGGTTATGACCCCCCTAACCCCCCCTTGGCTACGCCCCTGATTTAAAAAAACTTTTTATTGGATCTTTACCTCTTGATTTGTTTTGTAAATTATTTTAAGAAAAAAAAATAACTTTTACAAAAGTTATGAAAATTCACAAAAATAGACATTGAAATCCACAAAAATAGATATTGAAATTCTCAAAAATGTGACCCTGGAAAAAATTCCTGAATTCCTACTTTATGTTTGCTATTATTTTAAACATCATTATAGATATTTTAAAATTTTAAACATCAATTATATGGCCTAGAAATCAAACGTGTAAACACCCTTTGTTTTTACAGCAGTTAAAGCACGGAAGGACAGACAGACGCACTTATATCATAAACACTTTTCAGCCTTGTTGGAAAATACTGAAGGCAAATGAAAATCACTAACAATATTTAAGAAAATACTATAATTTCTTAGTGAAAAATTCAGTCAACCATAAAAATTAGGCAAAAAAATTGAGTGTGTTCCGGACTTTTTGCCACCACCATCATTTAACTCCGGTTATAATGAACTCCTGGGGACCGGCAAATTTCGTTCACTATATCCAAAGTTCACTAAAACCGATGTCTCCCCAATGTTAAACAATAAAGCTTAATACAAAACTAGAAAATAGTATTTTATACAAATACTGAATGTTTATTAAGTATATCAAACATAATTGCATTTATGGTTCTAGAAATATTTGTTAAGTAAAATTAACACAATCCCATTTATGATAATACTGTACATTCCATTTAGTGGGCTAAAGATGCTGTCGCTTTTAACCTGTGATTGAGAATGGAAAATGAAATCTTCTAAGGTCAAGAGCGAAATTTCCACTTTTGGTTCACTTTCAAAATCACTGTGCTTTTGTTAATGAATACTTTTAAAAATTAGAATGCATTGCTGCAATGAAAAAAAATTTATGATCACCTCCCACCCCTTCCCCTTGTTTATTATAAGTATGTTAGCAAGTAGAGATGAGACGGGCTCAGCCGAGCCGAAAGCCGAGCCGACTCGGGCTCGGGCTCTGTAATTCACGATTGCGTTCGGGCTCGGGCGGGCTCGGGCTCGTGAAAAATTTCTCCTTTGTTGAACATACTCCTTTAAACAGATTTTAAAAAGTTATTCGTGGGATAAATAGATGTACTTATTTAAAAAAATAGCGGCACGGGGGACTAGAAGGTGTGTGAAGCTCCAAAATTTATTGTATCCTATTAATGAAGTAGTTAAATTTATTTGTCTTTAGCTGAAATTTCGGGCTCGGGCTCCAACTTTAATAATATTGCTCGGGCTCGGGCGGGCTCGGATTAAAAGTCCTCGGGCTCGGGCTTCAAAAAATGAGCCCGAACTCATCTCTATTAGCAAGCACAGACACTGGCAATTCACAAGTATTTTGAAACAGGTTCTTGTGACAATTTTTCTCTCTACTCCAACACGAAAGAGACACTTCGCAGAAATTGTTATTTGAATTTAATTGAATTAGTATTTTAATTGATTAATTAATTTAACGTAGAAAATTTAATTGATTGATTTACTATTAAAATTCTGTCATTTTGGTATCATCAGTATTAACCCAATTTTACATGCAACTGTGAAACTTCAACCACCTTGAGGTACCTTTAAATATTTTTTTTTTCTTTCAAACTTTTCCAACATTGTTTTCTACTGTAAAGGAACAAATTTAGAGGGTGAGACTGGAAAAAATAAAAAGTTAAAATCGGCCTTTTTTGGACCACCCTAATATGCATGCATATACACATCCAGAGTGTTTTTATACATATTACTTTTTTTTTTCTTTAAATTAGAAAAAACTTCCTCCTCCAAATTTCGTTTCATTCCCTGCAGTCTTCATTTCGTGATGCTGGAACAAAAATTTCAGCATTTTAAAACGATTTTCACAAAATCTCAAAATATTTTTAAAATTCAACGCCTATAAATTAAGATTAGCAACTACCTATCATATCACCAAATTTCATATTAGTCGTTATTACGCGATGCTTGAAGAAATATAACCTCATTTTGGGAGAATTTTCACAAAATCTCAAAATCTAATAGAAATGCTTAAAAAATTGGACACCCATACTTTATGTTGAGCAACAATCTATCACGTGACCAAATTTCATATCATTCGCTTTAGTCGTTATTACGTAATGCATGAACAAAAATTCATTCAGTTTGAATCGATTTTCGCAAAATCCCAAAATCTGATTGATTTTTTTTTAGATGCTTAAAGTTTAAGGTGTGTGACCACCTATCATTTCACCAAATACCATTTTTTCACCTTTGCAGTTATTACGTGATGTGCAAACACAAATTTACGCAGTTTGAAACAATTTTCGCAAAATCTCAAAATCTAATAAAGAATTTTAAAAAATTCGATGCCTATGTTTTAAGTTGAGTGACCACCTATCATGACACCCGAATTCATTTCAATCGCTTCAGTCATTTTTACGTGATGCTCGAATACAAATTTACGCAGTTTGGAACGATTTTTGCAAAATCCGAAAATCTAATCAAGATTTTTTTAAAATTCGACACCTATGTTTTAAGTTGAGTGACCACCTATCATGACACCCAATTTCATATCATTCGGTTCAGTCGTTTTTACGTGATGCTTAAACAAAAAAAGCGTAACGGACAGAATGACAGACAAACTTTTTTTTTAGGTTCGCATCAGATTCCCGGGTGCTTGAAACAGATAGAAATCGCAAAATTTTTGAATTCCAAGAAATGTACAGACAAAAGTCTAATTTTATTTATAGATTCACATTTTAAAAGTTCGCTGAAAATAGAGTGAAGCACATTTTCTTCCTTTTTAATGCTTTTGAAAGGTTCAAGCATTAAAGTTTGATCTGGTTTTGGTCGTGAAGCGCAGGGCCTTATTATTATATGGGCAAATCGGGACTTTGCCCAGGGCCCCGACTTGAAAGGGCCCCCAATTTTAAATGCTTTTAGTGAAATATTCTATTTTATACCAAAATTTTATGAAAAATATAACAAATTTCATAGATTGGGGGCCCCCAAATCTATCAATACCTGGTGCCCCTGTTGGTCATAATCGGGCGCTGGTGAAGTGTCTTCATTATTGGAGTCAGTTTCACTTTCCTGGCCTCCATTTTTATCATCTGTTACTCTTCCACTAAGTGGTCTGTTCAAAAATTAAAATTTTCTTCAAAACTAACAAAAAATTCAAAGGTAAATCTGAAATATTCGCTACGGGAAGATCAGCTCTTTGTTACATGGAGAATGTTTGTAGTGTTATTTAAGCCTTGAAGTTATGTTTCCATGAAAAATTTCGTTATAGGGAGAAATTCATTGTAAGGAGACTTCGTTATAGAGAGATTCTACTGTATATATATAGGCTTTTGATATCATTGGAGAAAGTCTAGCTCTTGATATAGATTTCACGCTTAAGAGACATGCTTTAAATTTTTATTTAAAAAAATTGGCGCAAGGACATCTGATTCGGCTTGGGTATGATATAGATATGAAAATTGATGGGGGAGACGGTCCTTGACATCGTTTGATATTTCAGGGGATGACGACCTTTAAAGTGTTGCAGGTATGGGCAACCTTTGAAAAGTTGTGGGCCAAACTTTAGGATGTTAGCGAAGTCGCAGGCCAAACTTGCGGATTTTAGCAAAGTGGCGGGCCATATAATTGGGATTTATATGGGATGTTGAATGGTTTATATGGACTTTTCAAATGTTCCGCGGGCCGGATCAAAAGCCGTGGCGGGCCACATCCGGCCTGCAGTTGCCCATATGTTTGTTAATGTGTAATATTTCTGCCTTCGAAATACATTTGAGGAATTTGTTTCTATTTAACTTATAGAACTTCAGATTTAGACATTTTAATATTAGTCAGCACGAAATATTTGAAACCGAAAGTAGCATTCTGTTATCGGAAGTGAATCGTATTTCTGCGCATGCAAACAGGGATAGGGTTTGAACCGAATGACGTTTGTCGGACATACCCCTCCCCCCCATTGTGCCCCTCTGCAAATGTAAAAAAGGCGCCCCTTTTGTGCTCTAGATCAGTGGTTCACAAACTATGGGCTGCGACCCATTGTTGGATCACGTGAGCAATTTCGGTGGGTCGAAAAGGGTGGGAAAAATTAAACTTTAGTATTTTATACTATTTTATATAGCCTATATTGGTTATCGTTATGTAGCAGTGGGTCGCGAAAAAAAAAAAATCTAGTTGAAATTTTTCAAAGGACAAAAAAGTTTGGGAACCACTGCTCTAGATCAAGATTTTCTCAGTTTTAGTTCAAAATGGCCTCCCCTTTCGACAATGGCACCCAGACCTTGTTTACCGTGCCACGCCGCCCCTGCTCAGAGCTTAGAATTAAAACAGATAAAATTTGTTCATATCAATCACAGAAAAACATGTTAACAATGATCATAAAAACAAAAACACTGAAGATCAATTTCATTAAATATGGATACTTTAAGTAGCAACTTGTATTTAAGACTTGAAAATTGAATTTAGTTTATCATTTATGGATTTTTCTTTAACCTTCATTTAATCTCGTCATTTTTAAGCATCTTTATTTAGACCCTCCAAGGCATAGCTTGAAAACGAGCAAAATATTTTTCTTCATATTGTAGCTGTTTCAATGACAAAATTAATTATACTAAAATTATAAACGAAACCTATATGTAAAAACAATTTATTCCTTTTTTGTGTCGCAAAGAAGTTAACTTTTTGGCAGTGACTAGAAAACTGACGACCCCTGTGAACTTTAATTATGTTGGTCCAGAAGTTAAATGATTCATTTTTAAAACATTACACACTATCAAAAGTACGAATTATCAAACATTTAATGCTTTTATTATCTATCAGATTAATGAGAGAACATAGGATTTGTGTATCATTGTTTTAAAAAGTGTAATAATTATCAATATCTAATAATTATTTATATTGTTAATTTAAAAAGTTGAAGCTGTATTAGTATAGTTTACTAATACAGCTTCAACTTTATACTAATTATTATTTAGTTTATTTTATACTAATTATTATTTAGTTTATTTCAAATTTTGGGGTAAAAATCATATTTCTTGTGAATAGTATTTCGTTTATATATATAAGGAAAACACAGGAATAATCGGTGTGTACCTGTTCTCCGTACGGTAAAGATCAAACACATGGATCATCCGGGTTAATTATAACTTAACCCTGTCCGGAGAATAAAAAAATTCGGATTTTCAAAAAGAACTTAAAAATGATCATATGAGTTCATATTAAAAAGAAATCTTGTTAAAACATTTAATAATTCAGTTAGTGAAGTAAATAAAAAACACACATAAGATGTAACAGGTAAGTAGCTACGTACGTTTTGACTAAAAATTGTTGGTTAAATAATTGGAGCAGATAAATAAAACCATTAATTAATGTGAACTTATTATGCATTTTAAGGGAAGAATTTACATACGTATTTAATGAGCAATATCTAAATACATATGTACTTACATAATACTGTACAGTTCCTACATTATCACAATTTAATGCAGTTTAAGTGATCTAAAAAATATTTTCATATTTGAAAGAATTATAATTAAAGAAAACCTAAATAAAACTTGCAAGCTTTGAAATTGAATAAATTTCATGTGTTTACTTTTGTAAGCACAAAATCGAGGCGTGAATACGTATAGTAACACGTATAGTAAGAGCAAGCAGAAAGCTGTTTTGGGTCTAATATGGAAACCTTTTATCTGGCTCAGAGCAACAATTAAGGCGACAAAATAGAGGTTGAGAAAAATTGATTTAAATATTTGCACCAGTTGGCACTGGCGATGGATTCTCTTATTAATATATCCCTTTAACCCCCCCCCCATGTTTGTGTTCTGTCAAGCCTAAATGAGGGGCTTCTACCTTTAGGGGGGTTTGGGCGGAGGACATTTTATGAAAGTCTAATGCATATTCACGTAACATCTGGAGAAAATCGCCCAAAACGCCAGACCACTAGATCGACAGCCACGCGAGGAGACAGAATTCCGAACCTGCACACTAATACGCTTCCCAGTGCTCAGATTTTTATAAATTCGGCCATTCATCGGCATGACTGAATAGAAAAGAAAGACTAGAACTACTGTAAATTTACACTTCAATGTATCCACTTCTTTTTCTTTTTAATGCTTTCTACTGGGATCAAATTTCATCATGCTGTTATTCATTTTAACGAGAACTACACTCTCGTTACAATAACTGCCCAGAATACAGATGTAGGTTTAAATGACATTAAATTATGTAAAGTATCGGTATCGGCCGATACCATAACTTAAAAGTATCGGTATCGTCTATTTCTGAAAATGAATTTATAGGTAAAGTATCGGTATCGGTCATCGGCGAAAATGTGGTATCGGTCGAACCCTAATGATATGTGTATTAGTGTATTCTTTCTCATAGTAATATAAGTATAGATCTGCAAGGTAACTGGATGCTGAACCACCTTGTGGTATACCATAATTTTGTAGATATATTTTATTCTTATGTAGAATATAATTATTATAGATAATAAATTTAGAAAGATAATTGAAATAAGTTACATCAACATGGGATGGAAGCATAATATTTTTAACACAAGTTTTAAATAATTCATTAATTACATTGTAAAGGTCATTAAGAGGAATATTGTTAAATAAATCTTTAAAATCATATGTATATAAAGAGGTAATATTACTAATATTACATATTGTATTGTGTCGATCATAACTATTTCCTATTGAGATAGAGTAATCATGACGTTTTATATAATACTCATGCATAACAGACAATATTTTTAATAGAAGTTTACCTGCTGCATTACTATATGTATTACATCCTATTGTAACTGTTCGAAACTTTAAAGGAGATTTATGAAATTTAGGGATTAGTATAATGTAAGGATAGTGTAGATTATTATGTTGTAGGTTCAGAAGTTTATAGAAAGCCAGAATTTTTTTATTACAGACTACCGTGGAAAGATTAGTAGAGGAATACATACTGTTATTTACAATTGAAGAGGTTAACAAGGTGTGATATAACTGTTTACATATAAAAGCATAATTATTGGAGGATTTATCTACATAAGTAATTATGAAATGCTGCTTTATAAAGTCTATTTGAGTATGAAAATGACTTGACAGGAGATCTGTATTTTACATATTTAGCAATATTGTGATAAAGATATTGTGCTATTGAGATTGTAGAAAGCCTTCACTACTTGGCAAGTACTTTCACTTTCCAAGTAGTGAAAGCTTCAAAAGGAGTGTTGTATTTTAAAGCAGTATTATAGATGTAGTAATCTAAATCATATGTAAATTGAGTTACAATGCTACATATAGAGTGTTTTGATGGAATTCGCTGTTTAGTGCCCTTCTGCATGAGTTTTTGTAATTGTAGTGTAATTTTTGGGATATACGCCACACTTCCGTATAAGCCGGATCATCGAAAAACACAAGAAATTTGCTGGTTTTTTATTAATAAGCCGCGGGGAAAAGTTATATTGTAAAAGATTTTGCTCTTTAACTTAAAACACAGGATATGAAAATGCATTTGATACATTAATCTACACATTTAAAAATACTCATTTGTAAAACATTACTACATTAAACTAAACAAAACTACATTAAAAAATAAGTAAAAACAACTTACCAATCTTCATTTATTTTACTAACACATAACAATATAGAGTGGGTAATTTTTAATGTGTTTATTTTTAAGTGTAATTCACTATATAATAATGAAAAAAATATTAAATAAAGCATTAAGAGTTATCTAAAAAACACACACACATTTATTTCATAAAAACACTCATTTAAATCCATCAAATTTAGAATTTTTGCTGTCCGAACAAAACAAATTTAAAATTTCCATGATAGGTTCATCATTCTCTTCTTCGTCGGAATCAGAATCATCAAAGTTCTTTTTATTTATTTCATCTTTTTTGACAATGTTCGATTCGGAAAAGCCGGAAATAATGATGGATTTGTCAATGGATTTCCAGGACTCGGATACCCATTTCGCCACTTCTTCATATTCCACTTTTTGCATGTGACCAGAGTTAGTGAAGGAATGTATTTCATCCTGCATCCAATTCTTCTAATTTTGCCTCATGTGAAGTTTAAAAACTCTATTAATGACCAGATCGAGAGGCTACAACACTTTAGTCCTCTGGGAATGACAGCAAGTTGCGTTTATATTTTCTTGCATTCTGTTTTGACATAATCAAGTAAATGAGCCCTCATAGAGTCCATAATTAATAAGCCTTTTGGCTGGAAAAAAGCTCCTTTACGTTTCCTGTAAACTTCTTTCAACCAGTGCATCATTATTTCTTCACACATCCAGCCTTTTTCGTTTGTGCAAATCACTACATCGGCCGGGAAGTTGCCTTTAGGCACAGTTTTCCTTTTAAAAATTAGTAGTGGCTTTCATTTATCCCCATTTGCTGTGCAAGCCAAAACGCAAGTAAACGAAGTTTTCTCATATCCGCTTGTAATGATAAAAATCATTTTCTCTCCCTGTTTATTTAGTTCTGTTAGGTAGGCAGTCGAATGAAAGTGGTACTTCATCCATATTTATTATCTGGCAATTTGCTAAATTTTCATCCTTTATTATTTTGGATGCATCTGTCAGAAATGGCGTTTTTTTTTTTCAAGCCAGTTGTCGGGCAACTTTTGACCAACAGTCGTCCTTGAGCGGACACTCAGTTGCTTTCTGTGCATGAACCTGTAACACAAGACAGGACCACCTTGAAATTTTGTGAGTCACATTTGTTGAGCCATCATTTTGGCATGAAGCCTAATTTTAACAGTTGAAACTGTCAGTCCTTTTTCGCTTTGTTCACATATCCATTTTTCCAGATTTTCCCCTAAACTGGGAAAAGCAACTGTACCCCCACGTCGAGCTCGCTTTGTTTTTGGCATGTTCTCCAATACATCTTTTTCATACCTCCACCACCAAAAACATTTTTCATCTACACCGCATTCTCTTGCAGCACCTCTATTACCAATACTTTCTGCCTTATTAACCGCTGCAAGCTTAAAAGATGCGGGATAACTTTTTTGTGGAGCCATAAATTCAGTATTCGAAAACTTTTATAGTAAAAACTTAAAGCACTATGCAGATCACTCGATAAAAGCAGTTGCTCACTGATACGAATGATTAACCACATGAACCTCTTTCACTGCAACCTTCACATCACTTGTGAAAAATAGGATTCTTATTCCCTGTTCTTTTATAACTGTTCCTGAAATTCACACTCTCTCCAAATACCTGTTGTTAATACACCTGTTGTTGCTTTAAAATCAATGTCAAAACTGCGAGTATAATAGGAGCTGAGAACACGAATCAGAACCACCCTGACCCTCAAAACGTCGCCCCTTCTATTTATGGATTAAGATAATCCGTCTTCAACCGTTCGAGGAATTCGATACTCTTTCCATAGGCAAAAACTGTCTAAATATTGTTCAATCTGTAACCTTGATCTAAATGCAAAGAATAAGCACTTCTCATTTTGATATAGTTTAGCTTACAAAAATAAAACAAAATGATATCAAAGCCATGGGAGGGTTAGAAATCTGACCCCAAATGTTTTGGAATGCTAATAAATGTTTACATTTCTGTGTTTAAAAACTAATGTATTAATTCAAGCAAATCGCAAGCATTGTATCAGAAACGCTGCATTTTTCCTTCTTTATCCTCTCTGCAGTGTAAGGATAATTATATATATATATATATTTTTTTTTCTCCAATGGCCGGCCGCTGCCTTGGTAGGCTTTGGCCACAACAGATCGGAATTGTTGACCACTTTATTATGGGGCACCTAGTAGGTGGACCAACATGGCCCCTATGAAGGGACGGACAAATGACAACCATGCCCAGTCAGGAATTGAACCCCGACTGCCAGAAGTTAAACCCGAAATCGTAGTACGGTGCTTTACTAACCATATAATCCGGTCGGTAGGATAATTATAAATAAATTTTAAAGAAAATTTTCTCGATTTATTTACTTCTTTTTTATGTTTACTGTATAGGCTGCATCGGCAGACAGGCTGCACAGATAAAAAATAAACATTTAAATGCGTATATAAGCCGTGGCTTATCTCCTGAAAATTACGGTATATCTTTTATGATAGCGAGGTCCCCAGTAATAATGTGTCCATAATCCCTATTAATGAAGTTCCTATAGTGATCCCTATTAATGAAGTTCCTATAGTGATTGTCATTGCATATACAGGGTGGTATATCTGATGAGTTAAACGTTTTAGAAAAGGAGTTATAGTTAAATATTTTCCTACCAAAGGGTAGGGGATATTTAAAAGATTTTTTAATGTAGACATTTTTTATGGGAAAGTAAGTGTTATTAGTAGATAATATTGTATTGAAGTTTAAGTTATTGATTGCAGGATTTGTGAAAGTAATTAATAAGTTAGAATTAGAAGGTATATTATTACTATTATTAGTCAAGTTTATGGTTAGTGCAGTAGCTCGTGCAACAATGAGAATGAAGAATAGGTGAGAAAAATATCTTGTTAAAACTTGAAAAAATAGAAAAATACTTAACCTTTTCGCCGCGGCTTACTGTGGAGTATTTTTGACCCAGAAAACGGCAGAATCTGTAAGATTTCATTCCCTACTTCTGAGTTGAAGAGCACGCCTTACGCCTTTTGTTTGGCAAGTGGGGGCAGATATTACTGACTACACAAGTCCTCAAACAAAATGTAAATGTGGATGCAGCACCCCGGTCAATTAACTATCACTTTCTCCCCAGTCAATCATCTACAAACACTCTCCTGGAGTATAAGAAAAGAAATTCCCGCCTCCAGAAATTCCTTATCCATCTTCCATGATGGGTGAATGGATTTCCCGACACAAGAGGGGAAAGAAGTTTTAGGTACATCAATTGTACCAGCGCTGTTCTTCAGTCACATTTATTTTTTGGTACAACTGTTGTACCGCCGGAGTCAGAAGGTTAACTAAAAGTTTCTTTTATATATATATATATATATATATATATATATATATATATATACACACAGGTGCACAGGTAACTTTTTACCACATGGATGAATTTTTCTCTCTTTTTTTTTTTTTTTTTTTTTTTTTTGAAAGGGGATGGATCAGGGGTTTTTAAATCATTCTCTATAGGTTGCCAGTGACATTGTTCGAAGTGATATGTCAAAACTTTTAGAGGTAAGTTCTCAAAACTGCTCAGCTCGGCAATATCTTCTATATTTGGTGAGAAATTTCTAAACCTCTCTATTTTACAACATGAATAAAGGTACAGCTTGGATAATTGCTGCATGGTAAGATTTAATATTTCACGATGCTAAATATGCCAATTTGTCAAGGTCTATGCATAACAATATTTAGCAAACTATTTCAATGTCAACCTTAATGGGAAATTATAATCGATTATGTGCATGCACAAATCACCAAAGAATTAAAAGTTGCCACTGATGGCAGATATCCCTGCTGTTCTGGAATAAATTTGTTGTAGTGAAGAAATTTGAAGTTGGTTTTCTATTTTTATTTTGAAAAAAATCATACTTGTTTCAGTTTTTATTATGTAATTAATGTATGAACATTAGGGTGTTAGCTATATGGGGAAAAAATTTTATGTTATTTTTTGGGGCATCCCCCTAAAAGTTGCAAATTGACTAGAAAATGAGATCGGTAAAGTTTTAGCTCAATTGCATAATATTAACCCGTGCCGCATCGAGGTTGAATTCGCAAAAAATTACGATTTTTGCCAAAAATATGAAGTTTTTCCTTCATTTAGTATAAACTATTGGGTTGGCAACAAAGTAATTGCGTTTTTCCGTATGTCAATATTTCGCCTGGCCAAAACTACTGAAGTTAATTATGCGAAATTTGGCACGTACGTGAGTTCTTCAACATAGGTGCTTGATCAGAGAGCATTTTCCAAAATTCGTAATCTTAGGGGGGGTAAGGGGCCAAAAAGTTCCTTTCACATATCCCGCGTGATCTCAAATAAAAATAGAGATATCCGTGAAATTCTTTCTGTAAAATACAGCAGTCACGAATACCTAAAAATTAATTTCAAGACATTTTTAATATTGTCCTCTAAGGAGGATAGAAGCGAAAAAAGGGGGAGGGTAGCCATCTTTTATGGACGGAAAAAAATACTGCCAGTGAAATTCTTACTTTAAAATGTAACAAATATGAATCGTATGTTCATTCACAGCTTACCTGTAATTAAAAACTTGTTGAAAACTTATTTGCTTGAATTTTATACAAGAAAACGCAATTACTTTGTTGCCAACCCAATATTTGCTCTACAAACCTGGTACATGTTTTATTTCATAAAAAATGTTGTTGTTTCAAACTTTTACTCTCAACAAAACCAATATTTAATGGCATTCAGTGTTTTTTGGTCAGTTTATGAGTCGTAGCACCAAAATCTACATTTTTGTAAAATTAGTGAAAAAAGATAAATTAAGAATTTTAAATACTTTTGACCGTTTCTTGTATTATTTGCATCAATAAACAAAAAATAAATCAAGAATTTTCATAACTTAAACTACAATTCATGAAATATTTCAATTTATTTAGTTTGCATTTCTGCGCTTCAAAAGAAAGATCTTGATTTGTATTTCAGTTGAAGCACATCTAAGTCAAACGTTTCAAATTCACTTTAGTAAAATGCTATTTTTGTTACCTGTTATTATTTACTTTTAGAATGGACATGGGTGCCCATACGTATTGGCAAGGAGGGGCTATGCCTCCTCTAGCTCCCATATTATCGTTATGATTTTCATTTCAAGTGGTTTAACACTAAAACATAGTATCTTTCCAGTGCAGGACCCTTGACGTGCAGTGAGACTCCAAAGACAAGAATTTCGCAAACCAAGAATTGATCTCGTCAAAAGCAGATTTTAAAATTCTGATTTAGAGAGTGCTGTTGTTCACTGGGATGGAAAAATGCTTCCTCATATTTTAAATAAAGAAATTGTAGAGAGAAAAACGATTTTAATTAGCTGTGGCGATGAAGAACAGTTAATAGGAGTTACTCAGCTTGAAAATAATATGAGAATAACTCTCAGGCAAAAGCTGCACTTACAGCAGTTGAAGAATAGGAGGCAGTTGGTAAAATTCAGGCAATGTGTTTTGATACCACTGGTTGCCTTAGGGGAACGTGCATTTTTTGCTGCAGCAATTACAGGATCGAAATCATCTATATTTACCTTGTCGCCACCATATTTTATAAATCATCCTAAAATCTGTTTTGATTGAAAAGTGGGCAAAGCTACTTCTCTTCATCCAGATAATTAAAAAAAAATTTCAGATTAGGTGGTCTACGTTAGACAAGACAAAGCACAAAACTGCTATCGAAGATGAAACTATTACATAAAGAATACAGAATTTGGAAGAAATTTCAAATTTTCTTGAAGAACATTTAAGAAATCAACAGCTCAGAGATAACTATGGAATAATAACTAACTATAGAATAATAACAAGAATAACTAAAGAATTAATACAACATTATTTGATTTTTATAGGAGTCTTCTCAAATTGACATTTCTTTCAGAGTATCTGGTGCTGTTCATTATGCCAGGTGGATGTCTAAGGCAATTTATTGTCTCAAAATACTTCTTTTCAGACATCAGGTCTCATTAACAGATTTAGAAAAAGGAGCTATTAAAGACATTTGTTTATTTATAATAAATATTTATGTAAAGGCATGGTTCAACACTCCCACTCAGACTTTAGCCCCAATCAAGACATAAAATTATTGTTGTATTGTTTTTGGGGGATAATTTTTTTTTACAAATCAAAAGCAGTAATTTTTATTTTTTTTTTATTGTTTTAACCATTAATTATTTATTTTCTTAATACTTGTAATTAACTTGGAAGTTTAATTTAAATACCTTTTGTCAGGAGATATAATGGTCTGGATGACTCTTCTTCTATAACTCAATAGCTAATCTTTTAAATTACTACTAATCATCCTTTTTTTGTTGGGATCCTTTTTTTTAAAATAATTACCTTTTCTTTAAATTAATCCTGCCTTTGTTTGCCCGGTCTCCGGAGGTGTAATTTTAATTATCAGGTAATTTCTGTCGATTTTCTGCTGACTATTAAGTTTCCCTCTCTCTTCAATAGCCTAACTCATTTCTTGCAATATCTTTCGTTCATGTCCGGTTTTTAATTAGTTTTACTCTCTTCTAATTTTAATTTTTATTCCAAATTTTACCCAGGGTTGTCTCGGACGATTAGCTATCTCCCGCTAAAATTTTTGAAAGCTTAACATTTTTAAGGCCCTTTTGATCAATTGAGTTTTTTCCCCATTTCAAGATGGCCGTTCTTGCCTGCGTTTCTTCTCGGCCAGGTTGGTTTCTTTCCCGCGTGCAGTAGTTGCTGGCCGCCATTTTCTTTTTCTCGCTTCCTTCCCCCGTCGATCGAATGTTCTCGAAGTTTCCCGGCTGAGATGGCGCGCTCTGATTGGTCCCCGCGGCCGGCGTCTCTTCCATGCTCCCCAAGCGCGGGGCGAAAAAGATTCATTCTGAAAGCTGGTGTGCTGCGGGTAGGACGTGATCTCGTCCGGTTTCTTTTCATCGCATTTTTTTTTGGGGGGCCTAGCACGGCTTATCAGTCGTGACTTCATCAAGAATCAGTTTGTGAGGTTTTTACGCTAGGGCCAGAGGGCCAGCTACTCCATGATCACCGTATAAATTTTTTTTCTTTTTTGGTGCGTAAGCACCCGGTGGCCCCACCACGTTTGTTTCATGATCGTTTTTTTTGCCAGTATGCTTCCCCTCACTTGATGTGAATTGGGCTTAAGCCCCCACCCCTTTTTATTCATCTTCGACGTCCGGCTGCGATCGACTATGCGGAGATCTCCCAATTTTGCCCTGCCCGGGAGACGCTTGTGTTGACTGGAACGCGAAGTCCCCGACACCTGCAGGAGTTCCCTGACCAGAGGAGAGACCAAGATGCCGCCTCCGGATGCCATCAGTGACCGTCCGTTGGTTCCCTGAAACGTCGAGACCAGACCTGCCATTGGATCCGTGGGTGAGACCTGACCATTACTTTTTTTTTATCTGCCATTTCTCCACCACGAGCTGGATCAGCGACTTCATGCTTCAAGCTGTGCTAGAACTATCCCTTTTGTTTTTATAATGTTAAATGGGGGGGGATTAAATAACAAATGCTAAATTTTCTTTTTTAACTTTGTGTGCCATACTAATGTATTACTTCCAGTAACGATGTCTAAATCTTTTTTTTTTTTGTAAAAATCACAATTGTGGATGCCATGTTGATTTCTGGTTTGGCCTAAGCTAATCTCTGTAATTGTTTGAGTTGTTCTGCACACCAATGTATTTTGCTGCACCCTTGGTGAAAAAATTGCAAAGTTCCCTTTTTTGTTTTGTAATTTCTTTATTTTGGCAATTGTTTAAACTAACCTGTTGGATAAAAGGTGGGGACTTGTTTGCCCAAATTTTCTTTTCTTTTTTTTGATAGGATAAATAATTTTTTTTTTATAATTTTTTTTCTTTTTGCTGCAGCAGAGCCTTTTAACTTAAGTACTTGGATCCAATCAAACTACCTTTGTCATGACAATTTTATTTAAGCATTTTCTTTTTTTGTTTAATTTTTCAAGGGCTAATAATTGGGTAATTAAAGCAATCAAGTATTTTTTTGTTCCTGTGCAATTCTACCACGCGCTGTAAAACCCCTGCGCAGTGTTTACTTACTTTTTTCATTTCTTTTACTGATGTCGCGAGGCCACTAGCTGTTTACCCCTGTTATTTGTTAAATAAATTTGTGATTTGGTGATCTAATACGATGTCTCTGTGTTTATTTTACCACTTTTCTAACACACACTTCAGGCAAGGCTGAGATCATTGGGTTATTTTCTACACTTTCGGACACAACGCATGGTATAATCTTATTCTGATTTTGGTAACTTGCTCAATTTAAAAATCAAATTTTTTTAACTAAACTAAACTTTCACGGCAGTAGTAAGTAGAATACTACAAAATGGTGCCGTGACCTCTCCTTGCCAATCTTGTGTGTGTTGAATGAGGTGAAATGGATACAGAAAACTTTCATTTTTTTTTGATGCATTTTCATATCTCTTTGTAACTGGGGACTGTCTTGAGAAGCGTATTGGGTGGTAAACTTTTATTTTGGGAGTTTCAAAATTTTCTTTTTCCTAAGTCCCAGTATGGCTCAAGAAGATGGTGCCAGGGCGGCGGCATTGCCAGGTCCGGCTTTTATCGGCATGCTCCCACCACTGTCTGGTAGCAACAGCTCCAAATTTTTTCACTCCCTTTCCCTAATTCAGCCCTTGGCGGCCTGGACGGATGACCAGGCCTTGGCAGTCGCAAAATTGAAAATGGAGGGTGCTGCTCTCCAATTCTACACATCTACCTTAGAGGCAATTGAGGGTCTTACGCTGAAACAATTCAAGGACCGCTTCATGGCACACTTTGCAGAAGCGGGATCCTTGGCCCAGGACATAGAAAAATTAACGTCCTGTAAGCAAAATTTTGGGGAGACAGTGCGTGATTACGCCACTAGACTGGAAGGAATTGCCCATAAGGCCCTCAAAAATCCCATAAATTCCTCGGACACGATACCTCAGAGCTTCTCACAGGAGATGCTCCTTTCACAATTCAAAGCGGGTCTTCTTCCAAACATTAAGGCCCAGGTCGTTGTTGTAGACCCTAAAACTTTTGTCGAGGCGGTACAGGTCGCGAAACGTGTGGAAGTGGCACTCCAATGCCACCTGTCAGACATAAATGCCGTAACGGCACGTTCCCAGATGGTTGAAAGCGACTTTGAGAGGCTCCTTAAGGCCACTACGGACTCATATGCAAAAAGCCTTGAATTGCTCACCAGCCAGATGGCTGCGATGCAGGCTCAGCTATCACAAATGCAGTCGCAGAGTTTTATCCCACAATCTTTTCCTCCACAGCGACATTCCCAACCTGCCCGAGCTCAACGTAACATAACTTGTTTTTATTGTGACCGCCCAGGACATTACGCGAGAGATTGTCGAAAAAAACAACGTGACCAGGCTGCTAGATCCCAACACAGGCCTCGTCAGGAAAATCAGACTCCTGCCAATGCTTCAGGCTCTGATCAGAGTGGGGTTAATGATGGAAATTTAAACTAAGTTTGGGGGGAGGTTGGTCTGGATCGCAACACTCCATTAATTCCCCGTTTGATCCCGCTGTGCAACCTGTAGTAAGTGTGTCGAGTTCTTTACCAATAATTTCAGTTAACTTCGCCAATTTTAAGTTTCGTGCACTCATAGATTCTGGTGCCTGTGTTAATTTAATTTCTTCTAATGTTTTTAATATTCTAATTAACTTTAAGGAATTTGATAGTTCTCACCTCTCTTTAAAGGCTCTCACGGGTTTTGACATAGTCACCCCAAAATTAATTCAAACTGAGTTGCACATTTCTAACACCCCGTTTTCATGTAATTTTTTGGTTGCTCAGAGTTGTCTTTCTCCTAACTTTGATGTCATTTTGGGACTTGATTTTCTAAAGACTTACAAATTTCATATCGATTGTGACAACTGTATTTTATTTAATGATGATATTAGAGTGGTCTGGACGCATGAACATCCCCCGTTTTCTCTGAATGCTGTCGTGCCAAGTGCACATGATCATGTTGATCCCGATGTTGACTTTTCTCTTTTTGGCAAGTTACCCGCTAAGATCATTTTACCCGCTTATTCTCAAAAGAGATTTTTTGTGACTATTCCAAACTGCGATCCCTCTTTCATTAATTCTACTGTAATAATTGAACCAAATCCCGATACAAATTTAACTTCCTTTCTTGTTGCCAATGCTATTTCCACCATTAATGAAAATTGTCAGTGTTTAATTCAAGTTATTAATCTTACCCATGATTCCATTACCTTAAATAAGAATATGAAAATTGTTAATATTACCCCTATCCATTTAAATCAAGTTTCTGACGAAGTCAACTCGGTAGAACAACAAACTGGTTCAGATGATTTTAGCCAGTGGGCTAAGGACATAGATTTATCCCATCTTGACGAATCTCAACGCAATGACATGATTGCTCTTTTGTCCAAATATAAGTCTGTTTTTTCTTTAAACTCCTCCGACTTGGGCGCCTGCCCCATCATTCAACACCGTATACACCTTACTGATGACATTCCGGTTCGTTCTAAGCCCTATCGTGTCCCGTACCACCTCAAGCCTGAAATGAAGAGGCAGATTCAAACTCTCTTGGAGGCTGGCATTATCGAACCATCGACCAGCAGTTATGCTGCGCCAGTCCTTCTGGTCAAAAAAGCGGATGGATCATTTCGCCTGGTGGCCGATCTCCGTAAGCTTAATGCCAAGACCATACCAGATAATTTCCCCCTTCCGAATTTGCAAGAGATGATTGATTTTCTTTCTGGGGCTAAATTTTTCTCTTCCTTGGATTTGACGTCAGGCTTTCACCAAATGTTCATGCATCCAGACGATGCTCATCTCACAGGTATTACTACAGAGGAGGGCCTCTTTCACTTCAAACGGATGCCATTTGGCTTGCGAAACGCGAGTGCTAGTTTCCAACGATTAATGGGAGTGGTGCTGTCCGGACTATCCAATTTCCAAATCGGGGTTTATATTGATGATGTGGTTGTGGCATCAACTACCTTTGAAGATCACCTGTCTAGGCTCGAGCTCGTTTTTCAGCGTCTAACTGATGCAAACCTAAAACTTAAACCCAAAAAGTGTGCTTTGGCAAAAAGTGAAATTACGTATTTAGGACATAGAGTAACGGAGGGTAAGGTAATGCCAGATCCTAATAACATCAAATCTATTCTCAATGCTGCTGTTCCAAAAACCCGAAAACAAGTTCGCTCATTTTTAGGCCTGACTGGTTTTTATAGAAAGTTCATCAATAATTACTCCTTAAAAGCTCTCCCTTTAACTAATTTAACTAAAGACTCTGTAAAATTTTCCTGGGGGGATCTCGAACAAGATGCCTTTGACCAACTTAAGTCGGATTTAACGAAAGAGCCTTGCTTAAAATTACCAGATTTCAATAAGCCCTTTTCTATCTGTACTGACGCGAGCAAGTTCGCCATGGGCGCTGTGCTCACACAAGAGGATGAAGCCGGTTTTCCGCACCCAGTCTGTTTTGCTTCCAAGAAATTTTCGGCCGCTGAAATAAATTATTCTGTTGTGGAGAAGGAAGCCCTTGCCGTGGTTTTTGGTATTAATCAATTTAAACAGTATATTTATGGCACTCATGTAACTATTTTTTCTGACCAACAGTCACTTTCACAACTTTTTAAATTGAAGGATCCCACCTCTCGCATAGCTCGTTGGATTATGACGCTACAACAATATGACTATACTATTGTACACAAACCTGGACGGTTAAATTTAATGGCAGACTTTCTTTCTAGAGAAGTTAACGTTGTTGATAATGTTCCATTTAAGTGTGAAATTTTACCTTTGCCTAACCAGGACTTAATTAAATTACAACAGGAAGACTCTTTTTGCCAAAAGATGGCGAGTCATATTTCACAAGATCCTTTTTTCATTCATAAGTCAAATAAATTTTTTTTTCAACAAAATATTCTTGTTTGCCAATCTACTGATGCAAATTTTTCCAATATTCGACTTGTTGTCCCTCACTCGCTTGTTCAAAAAGTTCTTCAAGCCTGCCATGACAACAGAACTGTTGCACATCCAGGTCTTTCTCGAACATTGCATCGGGTTAGGCAAAATTTTTTTTGGGTAGGTCTGTACCGTAATGTAAAGAATTATGTGATGTCTTGCCATTCTTGTTTACAAAGACGTGGTTTCAAAAAAGGTCAAAAGGCACCCATCCAGGAGATCCCCACTGTTGATAGACCTTTCCAGAAGTGTGCGATTGATGCGGTTGGTCCCTTCATTACCTCTAAACATGGGAACAAATTTTTAATTGTAATTACAGATTATTTTACTAGATTTCCAGAAGCTTACCCTGTTAAAGACATACAAAGTGCCACTGTAGCTAGGGTTTTGGTGGACTTTATTTCGAGACATGGCATTATGGAGGTGCTGTACTCAGACAGGGGGTCCAATTTTCTGTCGCAGGCAATGGAGGAAGTCTATAAGGTCTTAGGAATCAAGAAAATGCACACGGTGGCCTATAATCCGCAAGGCAACGGGGTCGTTGAACGGTTGAACAAGGTTTTAGTAGACTCTTTAAGTCATTTGGTTAGTGAAACTCAGGAGGATTGGTGCGAACAGGTTCCTTTTGCTTTGCTGGCCTTTCGCACTGCCTACCACAGAACTATTCAAAACACTCCTGCTTTTCTCACCTATGGTAGAGATCTGGTGTTGCCTTATGACCTGATTTTTTCATCAAAATTCAGGACATATGCCGACACTAGATCCTATGCTCAGGAAATTGTCACCAATCTCCAGAACACTTTTCCATTAATTAAAGATCGCCTTGAAGTTGCCTCTCATAACCAAGCTAACTCTGCTCCTACAAAATTTAACTTAAAAGACATTAAAGTTGGTGACACTGTCTTCTTACACACACCTGCACATAAACCTAATTTGTCGAAAAAGCTTTGTAAATTTAATAAGGGTCCCTATCGCGTTTTAAAGCAATGTTCTCCTGTTTTATTTTTGATTTCTCTTTTAACTAACCCATCAGATGTTCAAAAGGTACATGTCAATAGAATTTTTAAAGTTGTTGATAGAGATGTTTTTCCTACTAGTAATAACAACTTGCCACACACTCCTGAGTCTGTTTTACCTGAGTCTACCCCTTTGTCTTCAACTGAGGATTGGGAAGCGAAGATGTTAAAAGAGTACCCAAACCCCTTTCTTCCTTATGATCCCACTTGGGATGACAGTTTTGGTAGTTTTCAAGCTTCTCCTATGCCGCCTGTTGTAGCCCTGTCTGATGCAGAACCTGATACTGATTTTTTTAGAGATACTGTTGTGTCCCCTGTTTCCTTTTTAAGTTCAAATGGTGATGATATTGATGCCGCAACCCCATCTTCGATTTCTCCAGGCCTGTCTAGCTCCACTAGTAGTCATGGGTATAATCTTAGGCCACGTGATCAATTTGGCTTTGTAATTAAAAAGTAGTGCTGGGTCTTTTATTTGCGAATCATTTTTTCCTTTTTGAATTTAGGTGTCATTTTAGTATTGTATTTTTTTTTTAGTGTTTGCATTTGTGTTTACCTTTTTCGTTTACTTTAAGTTTCTTGTGGGTGGGTTGTTTTGTTTACTTGTTTGTTGGTATCAATCAAATTTTACCTGCACAATCTGTGTTATATGTTGTTACATTTTTAATACAAGTTCCTATTGAAGTAAATATTTTGTTTTGGTTTGATGATTTTGTGTAAGTGTTATAATCTGATGTAGTACCCTTTTGGTAGTACAAATTGTGTATGGCTAAGGGCCATTGCAATAATTCATGTGATATATTTTTTTTTGACCTTTTATTACTGTCTAACCACATGAAAGTTTTCGTAAAATACTTTTACCTGATTATGTCAAACAAAAACTTGTACTGGAATTGTCAAATCAGTGCAGAGATTTCTGGGTTCAAACTTTTGTTCTCTCTGAAATGGCTTGAGGAAAATTTTAAAGTTGTTAACTTTGCTGGTGTAGACAATCCCAGGGCCTTTATCTAAGAAACTTGGGGTTCAAAATTTTTTTTTTTCTCACTTGGTTTACAATAAGTAATTCCTTTTGTTACTACCAACCTTCTGGTTACATTTTGTTATATGGGGGGGGTGTTTGCTTTAAGTTATTCATGCTGGTTTGGGCTGTTTTCTTAAAATTACCTTGTTTTGTTTTGTTTTCCTCTTTGGAGAAAATGATTAGTGTCCAGATGTGTTTCTAGAGCCTTCTTGGTCACTTGAATTAACCCCCATGTTTGGTGGTGATTGTTCTTGGGTCACAATTGGGCTGGTGTTTAGCCTGTTGTACTCAGACCAATTGCTGCTGGATGTGAGGTTATTCAGGGATCATTTCTCTCCTGTCTCCTAATGTTTTTACCAACTTAACCTCTAAATTAATGCATTAATTGGGTTTTTTTCATTCTCTATAAATTTGGGATTGTCATGCCCCTGTCAAATTTTTTGTTCTCACCATTTCTTTGAAAGGGGGGGGGGGTGGTTCAACATCCTAGGTACTTGTCCGCCCTTGCCTGCTAGTGGTCTTGTATTCAATACATGACACTGACTAGCCTTTTATTTACTTTTGGAAATCTCTGAACTGATTTTTACCCACGCTTGTGACAACAAACTCCACGTAGTGACTACTTATACGAGGACTTTAAAAATTTTGCTACTGACCACTTCCTTGGACTCTAAATCATCATGGTCAGCATTACGTATTACCCTTTTGTACCAAAGATTTTTTACCTTTTTGTCTTCGTTTAATGTTGTTCTGTCATGTTTTATGTCGTACTACATATATACTGTATGTTTTTGTTGTGAAGGAATGTGCAGGTAAAACTTTGCCTTTTGATTGATTTTTTCTTTATGGAATATGTAGGTATAGGGTTGAAATTTTTTTTATGTGTCCTGACTTGGGACATGGGTTCTTGATGTTTATTTGAGGTATTTTGCGTTATGCAAAATTTTTTTTTCTTGCTGCCATGGCTGGTCTTCCCCAGGTTTAGTTGTCAAAATGGTATTATACGCTGCTTCTCAAGACATTTCACCAGTGTGTTCCTGGCTTCTCAACGAAAAATTTTTTACTTCGTAAAAAATTTTTTGGGGGAGAAGGAAGGATAATATGTTGTATTGTTTTTGGGGGATAATGTTTTTTACAAATCAAAAGCAGAAATTTTTTTTAATTGTTTTAACCACTAATTATTTATTTTCTTAATACTTGTAATTAACTTGGAAGTTTAATTTAAATACCTTTTGTCAGGAGATATAATGGTCTGGATGACTCTTCTTCTATAACTCAATAGCTAATCTTTTAAATTACTACTAATCATCCTTTTTTTGTTGGGATCCTTTTTTTAAATAATTACCTTTTCTTTAAATTAATCCTGCCTTTGTTTGCCCGGTCTCCGGAGGTGTAATTTTAATTATCAGGTAATTTCTGTCGATTTTCTGCTGACTATTAAGTTTCCCTCTCTCTTCAATAGCCTAACTCATTTCTTGCAATATCTTTCGTTCATGTCCGGTTTTTAATTAGTTTTACTCTCTTCTAATTTTAATTTTTATTCCAAATTTTACCCAGGGTTGTCTCGGACGATTAGCTATCTCCCTCTAAAATTTTTGAAAGCTTAACATTTTTAAGGCCCTTATGATCAATTAAGTTTTTTTCCCCATTTCAAGATGGCCGTTCTTGCCTGCGTTTCTTCTCGGCCAGGTTGGTTTCTTTCCCGCGTGCAGTAGTTGCTGGCCGCCATTTTCTTTTTCTCGCTTCCTTCCCCCGTCGATCGAATGTTCTCGAAGTTTCCCGGCTGAGATGGCGCGCTCTGATTGGTCCCCGCGGCCGGCGTCTCTTCCATGCTCCCCAAGCGCGGGGCGAAAAAGATTCATTCTGAAAGCTGGTGTGCTGCGGGTAGGACGTGATCTCGTCCGGTTTCTTTTCATCGCATTTTTTTTTTTGGGGGCCTAGCACGGCTTATCAGTCGTGACTTCATCAAGAATCAGCATGTGAGGTTTTTACGCTAGGGCCAGAGAGCCAGCTACTCCATGATCACCGTATAAATTTTTTTTCTTTTTTTTGGTGCGTAAGCACCCGGTGGCCCCACCACGTTTGTTTCATGATCGTTTTTTTGCCAGTATGCTTCTCCTCACTTGATGTGAATTGGGCTTAAGCCCCCACCCCTTTTTATTCATCTTCGACGTCCGGCTGCGATCGACTATGCGGAGATCTCCCAATTTTGCCCTGCCCGGGAGACGCTTGTGTTGACTGGAACGCGAAGTCCCCGACACCCGCAGGAGTTCCCTGACCAGAGGAGAGACCAAGATGCCGCCTCCGGATGCCATCAGTGACCGTCCGTTGGTTCCCAGAAACGTCGAGACCAGACCTGCCATTGGATCCGTGGGTGAGACCTGACCATTACTTTTTTTTCTATCTGCCATTTCTCCACCACGAGCTGGATCAGCGACTTCATGCTTCAAGCTGTGCTAGAACTATCCCTTTTGTTTTTATAATGTTAAATGGGGGGGGATTAAATAACAAATGCTAAATTTTCTTTTTTTAACTTTGTGTGCCATACTTATGTATTACTTCCAGTAACGATGTCTAAATCTTTTTTTTTGTAAAAATCACAATTGTGGATGCCATGTTGATTTCTGGTTTGGCCTAAGCTAATCTCTGTAATGGTTTGAGTTGTTCTGCACATCAATGTATTTTGCTGCACCCTTGGTGAAAAAATTGCAAAGTTCCCTTTTTTGTTTAGTAATTTCTTTATTTTGGCAATTGTTTAAACTAACCTGTTGGATATAAAAGGTGGGGACTTGTTTGCCCAAATTTTTTTTTCCTTTTTTTGATAGGATAAATATTTTTTTTTATAATTTTTTTCTTTTTGCTGCAGCTGAGCCTTTGAACTTAAGTACTTGGATCCAATCAAACTACCTTTGTCATGACAATTTTATTTAAGCATTTTCTTTTTTTTGTTTAATTTTTCAAGGGCTAATAATTGGGTAATTAAAGCAATCAAGTATTTTTTTTGTTCCTGTGCAATTCTACCACGCGCTGTGAAACCCCTGCGCAGTGTTTACTTACTTTTTTCATTTCTTTTACTGATGTCGCGAGGCCACTAGCTGTTTACCCCTGTTATTTGTTAAATAAATTTGTGATTTGGTGATCTAATACGATGTCTCTGTGTTTATTTTACCACTTTTCTAACACACACTTCAGGCAAGGCTGAGATCATTGGGTTATTTACTACACTTTCGGTCACAACGCATGGTATAATCTTATTCTGATTTTGGTAACTTGCTCAATTTAAAAATCAAATTTTTTTAACTAAACTAAACTTTCACGGCAGTAGTAAGTAGAATACTACATTATTAGAATCGCTTATTCAATACTAAAAATTTGATAAAGAGCCTGCAAACAAAGATCTATAAAATGATAAGCCATCTTTGGTATCTTAATTTGGAGCAAGTTGCATTTTCATTTTTTAAAGAGAATATGGCAAAAAAAAGTCAAAATAAGCATGGCTGTAAAATTAATTGCACTTGAAAAAGAAACTGATGATGATGATAAAGATGTAAGAGCAACAATGTTTCAACGAAGTGGATCATTTATTCGACAAAGGAGTTGATTTTTTTATTTTATCTCGAACAGTAATTTTTTTTTAGAGATTTAATTTTAGTATGCAGTTTTTGAATACTGATCCCGATGTATGGTATGAAAATCAGTATTATTTGAAAGAAAAAGAAAAAACTGAAAGCTTTTAAGGTTTTTAATGACTCAGTTGAAAGAGGAGTAAAACGAACCCCATGCAAAAACCCTCAACTGGTTAAAAATTTGTGACGCAGCATTTTACTTTATAGATCTATGAATTTTAAATACGGGTCTTAAAAATAATGATATCAAATTTTGAGTGACGCCCTGCTGAGAATTTTAAAGATTTGTTTTTAAATTCCATTACAGTTACTTTTGTTTTATTTTCTAAAGAAGATATACGCATTTAAGCAATGCTTTTAATTATGAAATACACTGTCAAATGTATCACACTTTCACTGAGTCTGTATAATGTATTCAAATGAATTTATTTCAATAATTTAATTTATCTTTTGCGTCACGCTATCCAAAAGGGCAAGCAAAATTTTCATATACATTGCAATTAGTTTGGTTACTATAACACTAACTAAATATTTACATTGCAATTAGTTTGGTTACTATAACACTAACTAAATATTTACGTAAATTTTACTTGCCCTTTTGGATGGCGTGACGCAAAAGATAAATTAAATTATTGAAATAAATTTATTTGAATACATTATACAGACTCAGTGAAAGTGTGATACATTTGACAGTGTATTTCATAATTAAAAGCATTGCTTAAATGCGTATATTTTCTTTAGAAAATAAAACAAAAGTAACTGTAATGGAATTTAAAAACAAATCTTAAAAATTCTCAGCAGGGCGTCACTCAAAATTTGATATCATTATTTTTAAGACCCGTATTTAAAATTCATAGATCTATAAAGTAAAATGCTGCGTCACAAATTTTTAACCAGTTGAGGGTTTTTGCATGGGGATATCATTACTTTTTAAGGGTATGGTCAGAAGATAATAAATTAGTTTCAAGGGCAAATTTTGGAAGTTTGCTTGACACTAAGTTATGTAAATAAATATACAAACCTGTTTTCATGCAGTATCAGAGTATTTGATTAAAAAAGTCACAGCAAGTTCTTTTGTAACATGTAACAGAAAATTGACATATTTTTGTTAGAATTTTATAATAAGAGACATAATACTGATTATAATCAATAATTTTTTGAGTAATTTTCTATTTATAATTTGGGTCGAGTACAGATTAGTATCCCTGCCACCACCTTTGATTTTATTTCATAAATTTGCATTCAGTTTAATGCTAAACGTAAGTTAACTTTTTTACTATAATTATATAACTATTGGGCCCCATCAGTGGCCGAGTGCATAGTGCTCTGAACTCGGAGACGGAAGGTGCCTGGTTCGAAACCAGGTTGCGTCCGCCGACCTAATCGTTCGGAGTTTCCGTGGTTTCCTCCAAAACAGCGTAAATACGGGTTAGGACCCCTTAGAAAGACCCCCACAGAGGGCACCCCACGTCTCGGCTTAGAGCCTACATGTAGCTATAATCGGCCGTAATTCTAGAATAAAAACAACAATACATAACTATTCGTTCTATTGTTTTAATGCATTGTGATTCATTAATTTGCATTCAGTTTAACGATCACCGTAAGTTAAGTTTCGTTAAAATTATTAATTTAATAATCTTGTTCTTAAATAATGATAATCTAGTTACTCGTTCTATTATTTTAATGCAATGTAATCTATTAATGCAATGTTTGCTTTCACTTTAAAGCTATCTCCAAGTTAAATTTTAAACTATATTATGATATACTAAGTTTTTAATAAGTTAATGATACATCTCAAAATTGTTGATTAAATTAATTAATGACTATAATCATTAATAAAATAGAAAATTACTCAAAAAATTATTGTTTATAATTGGTTTTATGTCGCTTTTTAGAAAACTACATACCATGTTTGTTTTTTTATCAGTTGATAATTTCATTTTTTTAGAGAACGTTTAGATGAACTACCAGTTTAAGAATAAGGGTCTTGCACGGTTGACTTTCTCAGCGCTTCTGAAGCGTATTTACGTTACATCGTGAGAAAAACCGTCCAATACTCCGAATTTTTAGATTATCAGCCACCCGGTAGACCAGAACCCTGGACATTTATACTTCAGTTATCTACCATCTTCAGCATCTTATAAATTCGGCTCGGCTGGGCACAACATCTTGTTTTAGATGCCATCTCCGGCCTTCAAATGTCTAATACAAAATATAGTGCATGTATAAATTTAGATTAATTAATCAAATTTCTATCTGAAAAGTATCGAACAAAATTTTAAATCTGGTATTTAAAGGAATACAAAATAAAAGTGAGAAAAACCTAAGATTTGGAAAAAATATTGGTTTTAAAATTATAATTCAATAATTTCAATAAATTTTATATATACATGAAGAGTAAAAGAATTATTATTAAAACTAGTTAGTATGTAAAACTACTATTTATTTTCCTTTGAATACTAAATAATTATTATTAATTAATTATGTGAGCTTTCTGAAGAGAAAAAAAAATTCATTGAAATATTAATTACATATTGAATTTTCCAAATAGAATTAATAATATTAGAAAAATAAAGACTTAATTTAATTAGAAATAGCTATCAAAATACTAGGGAAACGAAATACTTAAATTAATTATTTTTTTAAATTCAAAGTCTTAACTATTTTTAATTATTAATTATAGCAAAATAAATTACAGAAAAAATAAGTAAAGTATATAATAATCTGTTATTTTTTAAAATGAAGTAAAAGAAAACCGACCGTAACACAAAGCTCATCTCGCAAATGTGCGACGTCGAGGACAGAACTCAAGTCTTTTGCTCAGGAAGAGGGAGCGAAAGGTACCAGCTGTCTAGGACCAAACTGGTTTACGATATAAGGTAACTTGTACAAATCTTGTCACGGATCTACAGCACTGTATTCCTACTCCCTGCCTTGTTTACCGCCTTTAAAACGAGATCATTTTCTGTATTTCCTTACGCGGGTTAAATAGTTCCCTCTTTGAACTGGATTAAATTAAAAAACGAGTTTTCCTAGCTTAACCGGCGACGTCACTCATCGAATTTGGCACCGATTAAAATCATATATTAATTGTAAAAAATTCGTTAGAGCAGATTCCGAGATCCAGATGAGACACTTTTGAAAATAGAAAAGTTAGCTGTATATATAAGTGCCACGAAATTTTACGGTTGGTTGGTTGGGGCTGGTTGCGTCACTAGTAGAACTGTTGTTCTACATGATCCAAGGATTCAATTCCTGTTTAACCGAGGATGAAGAACAAAAGCAGTTTTTACTATAGGTAGTATCCGAAAGTAGAAAAACTTTTCCAGACTCTTCGAAAGCCACATTATCTAAGCCTTGCCACTTTAACAAAAAATTGTGAACATTAATAATTTATTTTTTTTTATAATGTGCTTGTTTTAGATACATAAGTTTAATAATCAAATATATCTGAATGTTAGTCGTTCTCAATTTTATGCCTTCTTTGACCTTATTTTCTGTTAATTCTTTTACTTAAATTTCATTTCTTTTTAATTTCAGATTTTTTCAAAAATAAAACCTTTATTTTGCACACAAAAAATAAAGAAAAACAAAAGGAGGAAAGACGAAATAGAATTTTTTTAATTATCATAAAAAAGCCAACTTTTAGCATTCAGATCATACCTAGTCCTGAAAAAAGCGTAGATATATGCTTTTTTCAGGACTAGATATGATCCGAATGTTACCCCCTGAGCATTTTGGAAATGGGCAAATAATCTAAAGTTGTTTTCACGGTAAAATTTTCATGCACTTTTTAAATTATAAAAAAAAAAAAAATTTTAATAGGAAGATTTGCAATTATTTTTAAAAACGGCTCCTAAACTACATACAAGCTTTACTATCAAACATATTTATGATATCACAATGTTATAAATGATTAATATTATAGATGAATTGCATTGAAAACTTTAATAAAGTGGACGGGATTTGACATCACAACCGCTTGAAGGGTTAAATCTGTAAGTTTTTGCATAAAAGTGATGTGTAGCTCATCAGGGCATTTAGTTTTCTTATGAAACGAGACCAACATTATGTTCCTAGATTCAATTTTATCCATTTTATGATGGAAAAACTGCTTTTTTTTTTCGAAAATACGTGGTTTTTCAAAACTTTAATCTCAATGCGGCACGGGTTAATATTATGCAAATGAGCTGAAACTTTACCAATCTCATTTTTAAGCCTATTGGCAACTTTTTGGGGGGTGCCCCCCAAAAAATTCGAAAGTTTATTTCTTGTGACCACCCTAATGAACATCCCCCCTGCATTGTTGCATTGTGTAGCATGATCTTTGTACAGACTACAGTTTCTGAGTTCTAGCAACATCTGGTAAAAAGTAATGCTAGAATAGTAACAAAAAAAGCATCTGCTGATTGTAAATTACTTCTAGAATTGCAGAAAATTCTAAGCAAGTGGTGGTCTTGATTGCTACTAGACCAAGCAAAATATTCAAGCAACACAAGCTGGATTATCTATGCTGGACAAGCAAAAAAGTGTCTAATACACACCATGACTTGTCGGTAATTCTGCTAGCACACTGTTTAAAATGATGTACTTAAAAATGAGTACTTTATTAATGTATTCATTTTTTTAAAAATACATATGCATCATAAACGAGTACATGACATGAAAAATATAAATAACAATTCCAACTGAAAAATCAGCACGTGGATAAATATAAATATAATCCCTTATTAACTCACTGGCAAATTATTTAATAAACATTTATGTGGTGTTCAGAAATATTTTGTTGGAGTAGTTATAAGAATAAATTAGTAGCGTACTTTAAACTTATGAACAATATGTTATTGTGTACTGATGCACCGCACGCAAAAAGAAATCACGAAAACGAGTAAACCGAAGTTCTCATTTTTCTCATGATTTTTCTCTAACACTCTGAACTGGATTTCTGTGGCTGCCCAGAAGCATTGGATTCACATGGAACGTAGTTCAACTAGATGACTGACGCCCATTGCTGCAAAGAGCTCATGGTATAGCATTAGCTGCTTTTATTTGAAAAAAACAACCTATCATACATAATGCTAGAATAATTTAAAATTCACAATTATGCATCATGTGTATAAGTACAGTTTTAATATTATTTGACTGTTTCACATTACAGTTATTTCATTTTGTTTTGGTTTATTTGCATTAAGATGCCAATCGGCCTTATAATTTTATAGTTAGTACAATAGAACCTTGATTATCTGAAGTAATTGGGACCAAATCTACTTCAGATAATTGAAATTTTTGGATAATCGAGAATTCATCAATAATCATCTAGTTTAATATATAGTATCGTCATTGAACTATTATAATACTGTTAACTGTTAAATAAATTAAAATTATAAATGAAAATAAATTTATTTCTGAAACAAAAACCTGCAGTGGTTTAAATGGAAGCTTCATCTGGGGTACATTGGCAATCCTTTGCCATGCAGCTCTATCCCGAAGTTTTCTTAAAAGCATGAGTTCAGAGGAATCGCACTGTTCTTGCTGTTCCAAAGAAAGCGTTTTGAGAAACTCTTAAAAGTATCATTGTTACTGAACTTGTTTACTCCACAATCATTCTCATCTTCATCATCTTCTTCTTCTTTTGGAAATTTTCGGACTTGGGCTATTAATTCCTCATCATTGAGCAACTGGAAGCCTGCATCCTCTACGTCATAATTCAACCACTCCGTGATTTCTCTATCCCCGCAATTTTCAAAACCTTTCACTGTGCTAAAAGGCTTGAAAACTCAGCAACACCATCTATCACAAAGTCTGTAGCATTTTCATCTGTGCCAGTTTAGAACAGGGATGTTTGAAAGTGGGGAAGAGAATACTCATACCGAGAATTGAGCTTGCGAGAAGGAATTCTATAAAAGGGAATTCAAAATATTTATCTGCACTCGTAGTTTGGAAAGGACGGCTTGCATACAAAAGGAATGTGGGGGAAAAAATCTTTAAAAATGCATCTTTGTTAAGAGAAAATTTTGGATGATAGTAGAAAGTGGAAAAAAAAAAGTGAAGAAGAAACCGACTTCGGTTAACGGAGAGTTTCAGTTAATCGAGGTTCTGCTGTATTTCTTTTTGTCGATAGTACTCATTTAGTAATCTAATTTTATTTTGATATTATAAGAATACTTTTGCAGGAGAAATATTTATGTTTTAACAATTTGTATGTAATTTTCACTGCTTATTTATTCTGTACAGTCAACTAACAATAAGTTACATTCATTAGCATAGACTATGCCAGTTTTTTAGGGTTTTTTTTGGGAGGGGGGGCGACGAAAATAACATTTTAAAGAGTAAAAATAATGAAGTTTCTTTAGATTTTAAAAGTTTTAATATCAATGGCTTTCTAAACAGTGTTTGGGAATTGCTACACTTTTGACAAGTTTATCTTAGATTAATAGTTACAGATAGTCATAACATTCTGTGATCATTGTATGTCAGATCAGCATCTTGAATATAAATAAAAACTGTAACAAAACGAAATAATTTACACAAACTAATCAAATAATGTATATGCTTTACTTAATATGCATAAGATAAAGATTATTCCTAAATTTCAATCAACATGTCTAAAAATAGCATGTATAATAAGAATATATTGATTCTTGTTTGAGTGTATACAAAAATCAATAAATTCGTATTAAATTCAATAAAAATTTAACAAAAATGCACATAGCTTGGATCGAGCAGTTAATGCTAGTCTAGCAATTAAAAAAATGTATTTGTTGCTTGCGAATTACTGCTAGAATAGTATAAAGCTCAATCAAGTGGTGGTCTTAATTGCTGCTAAAGCAGGAAAATATTCAAGCAACACAAGCTGGATTATGTATGCTGGACAAGCAGAAAAAAAAAAAGTGTTGAATACACGGTATGACTTGCTGGTAAATCTGCTACAACTAGCAAGTATTTATGGTAGCTTTATGCTTTTATTCCTAGCTGTGATCCAGCATTTAATAGTCTAGCAAAGAACTACCAGCATGAATTTTGACTTGGGCAGTTCTAATAATCAGAAATGTAATAACATGTAAGTGCATTTTTCATTTTAATACACACTCAAATTACAAAAACTGCTTTATTTCCATTTATTTGTTTATTAAATTTCACGATTTTGATATTTTGAGTTTACGATAGTCAGAGGCAAGAGTGGTCCTATCTATCTTGAATTATCAAGATTCTACAGTATAATTTTTTTAATAGATTTGGAAAGAAAATAAATTTTAATTATACCCTATTCAGGGTTCATACTCATTTATTGAAATTAAATTCCCTGAGTTTTCCAGGTTTTCCAGACACATTCCTACAAATTTCCAGGTTTATCGCAAGCATAAATAAAAGGTAATGATCAGTATGCCAAATAACTAATTAACATTTATGTACTTAATACTTTGAACTTGTTACATATTCATAAACAGATATTACTAAAAATATTGAATAAAATGTTCCTAGTACAGCATGGTGAAACTTAACTAGAACTGGGAAGAAAATAAGCAATAAAATATTACTAGTAATACAAATAAGTATTTTTTTCCCTGAGTTTTCACCGAGATAATTAGTTATAAAAAAATTCCCTGAGTTTTCCAGGTTTTCCCTGAGGCGTACGAACCCTTCTATTAGAATTGATCTTGATTAAAAATAAATAAAAAATTACCTTAATTATACTGTTTGACTATCGATTAGATAAAACTGTAGACATTTGGTTTAGAGGTGAAAACGATCACGTCCATTAGTTGTTGGTGGGTGCTAGTCAGATGAGCGCTTGCTGAATTACTTTAAAATGATTTATGATTAGATATTCCAGCCATTTTACTCTTTAGGAATACCATGTTTACAAATACAACCACAAAATTCAGATAGATATTATCTAATCAATTAACCTAAGAATAAGAAATCAATGAACAAGATGAAAGATGTGCATTCACTTTGCTCACTTTCTCTCCTCCTCAACCGGTGTATTTGGATTCACATTTACTCGCAGCATGCCAATTTTCCATGCTAAACACAGTCAGACCAGTACCTTATTCAAAACATTTTGGTAAAAAAAAATTAACAACTTATGGAAGGACAGATAATTCACCAACAGGGTTTCTACAGATTTTACAGCTTTTGCTTCCCTGATTTTCCCTGACATCTATCATGATCTTCCCTGAAATTTTATCTAACATGCTTTCCTAAATTTTGCGTTTCTATTTTTAATACAGTAGAACCTCGATCTATCGTTTTTCAAGGGGTGTGTAGTAAAAAACGATGCATGCGGGAAAACGACGAATCCGGGTTAAAGTCAAAATAAGAAGAAAACAGTATTTATGAATACACACAATGTATGCAGTATACCAAAAATACTAAATTTGTTGCCAAACTGTAAAAGAAACAAATTGAAGTTGTGTAGAAATTAAGTGATACTTATTTTTACAAAATCAGTAATTTTTTTCTGCGTTTTTCATTAATCTTTTAATTAAACAAAATTTTCAAGATTTACAATGTTTTTTTTTTTTCTTTTTACGTATATTCATGTTTGTATATAAAAGTCATACAATTTCAAATACCGTTATTGCGTAGGATAAACTAGGCACTAGTGTCGGCTCTGTCTCATCGGCATGAATATTATTCTCAGCTTCTTCGCGATTGCGCATTTTTTGTGTGACATTTCTTCCATTCTTAGGATAGTGCACGTTGCTACCTCTAAATCAATGGAAATATACTCACTTTCTTGTTTAATTCACACCATACTCATCCCTGCTAGATGTAAGAACTCTTCACCTATACCATCATCAACCTAAGATATCATACCAGGAAGTAATTCGATTTGTAAGCCATATTGATCCACTTCTTCTTCAATTTCATTTCGATCAGAAGAAACATTATACAACGATGAATGCGGGAAAGCGAATTTTTGACGAACGATACATGCGGGTTTTGTTAACGTTATTTGAATACAGTTTGTGCAGGGACCATAGAAGTAAAACCATCAATACGTGAAAACTATGAATACGGGAACGATAGATCGGGGTTCCACTGTATTACATCCTTTAATTAATAACTTTTTATACATTTTGCCCCCTTTTTACAAATAATAATAATAATAATAATTGATAACTGTAAGTGCTTGTCACGTTGACACAACGAATAAATTTTTTTAATGAAAAATTATTAATACAAATCCTAATTACTATTGTCTAAATTTAAAGTAATAATCGATTCCAAATTTAATTTAAAAGTTTTTAACAGTAACTGTTTTTAAAGCTTTCATTTTTCCTTTAGCCTTTTCTTCTGCAGCGCAATAACGTACTTCTAAATCATTTCGCTCTTATCAGCTGCTTAAATAAAAAAAATTAAATAACAGTTGACACCAGTTTTTCGCATGCTGAAAGAATAATAATAATAACTCCCCTTCGCTCGCATGCATATATCTCTACTCCGCTGAAGCAGATGTGTTTCTCTTGCGGTTTTGCCCTGCTGCGCAGGGAGCATATTGAAGCGTCTCGTAAAACACCTGCTAATGCTTCGATTGTTCGAGAAAGATCGAGTCCCCTTTTTCTATAGGAATATGTTTAACGGTCACTTTTTTTAGCAGTTAGGAGAGTTGTTTTCGGTGGGGCAAGCCACTCACTTCACGTGAGGAGGCTTGCCCGCCGACATGCAATTTATATCACAATGGCATCAGCGCTGTATTTTTTTATAAGATGCTTCCTCAAGCTCCAATGTTATGAATGTGCTTGTGTATAATATATTTTTAACAACGTAGTTAAACCGGAATTATTGTAAAGGTGTAATATTTTTAGTAATGGTATGTGACTGTTTTGTGACATCGACTGAAATCTAATAAAATACATGCAGCATCTCCATCGTGTGTTCTGTGCTTCCTCAAGAGTATGATCTTTATAATGCTTTTTTTCTTAGTGTTTCTAAGTTTTCTGTGCTTCCGTCCGGTATAATATGAAATCGACAAGCGCTAGGAAGATGTGTGTTTTTCCACAGCGTGATCATGGAGGTCATGAATTATTAGGGTGCATATGTCTCTTGTGAACCTACGTTTGTACATTTGTTACCTAATCTGATTTCCCGGCGTTCTTATGAAATTGGATTTAGTTCTCTCTCATTCGAAGTGAAATAATTACTATGTCAACTTAACAAAAATCTTTTTAACTGCTCTGCATTCACAGGTAAATCTTAATTCTCTCTACGGAGCTCGATGCTTTGTTTATGATTCGATACAACGCAATGTTGGTACTCTTCAAGATTCTTTATAACACATGTGACAACAAATTCAACCAATCTTGTATTTACGATCACCTTCCTCACCTTACCACCAGTACCTCTCCAGTACAGTGCTAATGAACGTTATTTATCTTATATATTTTTTAATATATTTAAATAGTTTACAATTTCTGAGTATAGTGCTGAAACAGTTAAATAAATCAAGCAGTTTTAGAAATGTTTATTTGTGCACTTAGAATTGATAAGTAGCAATTTTATATTTTTTATCATATTTTTATCTGTGCATAATTTTAAATAAGTTCAAAAGGTAAAAATGAAATAGCCAAATCGATGAATATGTCTAATACAGCCATTTTTAATATTCTGCCTTTTCAAGGAGAACCTCAATTATTGGAGTTTTTCTTTAAACAAGTAAAGGACATACAGAATTTAAATAATTGGGATGATGCACAAACATAATTATTTCTAAGTACTAAACTTTCAGGTGCTGCTCTGCAATATTATGCAGAATCTCCTTTTTTTTGCTGAGGCAAAAACTATTAACGAAATTCATGTACAATTTCAAAATTTTCTTGGAACTAATAATACTCAGGCTAACATAAGCCAGTTACATAGTCTGAATTTACTTCCTAATGAATCCATGCTGAACCTATCCCATCGCTTAGATCTAATTACTAAGAAGGTTTACAGCAACATATCTGATAAAGAAGCGTTGGATACGATAAAATTTAATAATTTTCTTAATGCAATTCCTCGTGATATCAGAAAAATTTTACAAATCGAAAAAGTAAATAAGTATGATAAGGCTGTTTCCCGAGCTCATGAATTGCAGCAAATTAATTCTGCTAATTCCCCACCTCGAGCTCAGTTCTCCCAAATAAGATCATTAACCGAAGAAGTAGACTCACTAAAAGAGCAAATCACTAAACTTGAAGATGATAAAAAGGATAATGTTTCTGATAAACACAATAACTCTAAATTTCAACGTAGTCATCCATATAACAGACAATTTCATAACAACTATAGAAACAATCAATATAAATCTAGGCCTAATAATAGAGCTTTCAAAAATTCCAACAACTATTTTCCTCGACAAACAAAGGCAAATAATTTTAAGAAATATTCTGTAACGTGTCAGTTCTGCTACAAAAAAGGGCATAATGTCCACCAATGTTTCAAAGTGAAAAACTCTTTCATTTCAATTCAGCCCATAACTCAGCCTAATCCTATGTTCCAAAATTTGCCTACTCGTAATGCCCCTCAACAAAATGTAGTATCACAATTTCCTAATACGAATGCTAGTTCATTTTTACTCAGTAATGATCATTTAAACTTCTAATGAGAACTCCTGGTGCTGGTACTCGAGAACCTCAAGTGACTTTACCCCAACTAGCTACGTCAAAACTTCCACCTATGAGAACTCTAGCCCCTGATGCTCGAGTTCCTCCTATCACTTTTACTCATCCAGACACTTTTTCTTCACAAAGATCAACACATACTCAAACCTTGCAACCTATTAAAATTTGTATGAATTCTGAATCTCAAACTGATAATTTTGTGATGGATGAATGCCAAATTATTGCAAGTGTCTCTGATAATTCATTTAAACTTCCAATTATTGCAATTCAACTACATGATAGTAATATTCCTATGCTCATAGATAGTGGCTCATCCTTATGTATTTTATCACAGAATGTTTTCAATGATTTAAAATATGCAATTAATTATAAATTTCTTTCACGTTCTGTTAATATTAGCACAATTAACTCCGAGGTTGCCTTTTCTAGTTGTGTTGAAATTTCATTCAAAATAAATAATAAACATTTTAGACATCACTTTTTCATCACCAATGTGTCCATTTCATCTCAATTTCAAGGTATTCTTGGATTTGATTTTATTCAAAAATTTAATTTACAATTAAATCCATATTCTAGAACTGTTTTGATTGGTGACGTGCTTGTTCCCTTAATGAAAAATCAGAATCTGAACAGGAAAATTCATACAACCACTATAAATAACATGACCAACTCTGAATCGCCTACTATTACACAAGAGTTAAGTAATGACATGCCCATTACAATTAAACTTGATAAAAAAATCATTTTACACCCTGATGACTTTCAATATGTAAAACTTAATCTGCATAACTGTCCGTATAGAGAATTTTTGTTTGAACCTAATATACAATCATTAAAACTAGAAATTTATGATTCAATACATTCCATTACTAATTCTGATATTAATAATCCCCATTTTTATATCTATATGAAAAATGATTCTGATGAAACCATACGCTTAAACAAAGCAATGAGTATTGGAACTATAAGTCCTATTGAAGAAGCTCAATTAAATATTCACACAAATATGCCTGATGACCACATGTCAATCTTATTACTGCCTCTGATGAAATAATTCAACAAAGAAAGAATGAGCTTACAGAAAATGACTTTGAGTTGAAACATTTAACTCACAATGAACAAAACCAAATAAAAGAAATATTAATGAACCATTTTTCTACTTTTTCAAAATCATTGAAAACCTTGGGTCACACAGATAAAATTAAACCACAGTTATCATTTATAAATAAATTCCCAATTAGGACTTTACCATTTCCCATCCCTCAATCCTTACAAGATGAGGCTCTGAGACAACTAAATGAACAACAGGAAGCCAGTATCATTGAAAGAACTCCCACCGAGTGGGCATCTCCTATGCTTTTAGTAAAAAAGAAAGCTCTAGATCCTAATTCTAAACCGAAATTCAGACTGGACTTAAGACTTTTAAATGCTATCTTAAAACCATCGGCTTACCTATTACCAAAAATTTCTACAATCATTTCTAATTTATCAAACTATAAATATTTTACTGTTTTGGATTTATGTAGTGCATATTGGCAAATTGACTTACCTCATGAATACAGAGATATTATTGCTTTTAATACACCTTGGGGTACTTTTCACAGCAACCGCCTTGTTTTCGGTTTAAAAACTGCTGCCAGCACATTTCAAGCTTTAATAGACAATATCTTACAAGAGTCCGAGGTTTCTGGAGTTATGGCGTATCAAGATGATATTGTTATTGGTTCAAATTCTTTCGAGGAAACTCTTCAAAAACTTGACGCCTCACTTAATACTCTAAACAAAAATAACATCACTTTATCCCCAAATAAATGCCAATTCCATCTTATCGAAATAGATTATTTGGGCTTTCATCTATCAAATCATAAAATGTCACCAATTTCCTCCAATATTATCAAAATTACTGGCTTTTCAATTCCTAAAACAAAAAGACAATTTAAACGCTTCCTAGGAGTTTGAAGATTTTATCAAAATTTAATACCTTCATATGCTGAACTAACATATCCTCTTGTCCAGTTAACTTGTCCTAAACAAAGTTTTCAATGGCTTGACATTCACACTGAAGCATTCAATAAACTACAGAAAATTTTCTTCACAAAACCTTTTGTTTGTTTACCTGACTGGTCTAAACCTTTCATTTTGAAAACTTATGGTAGTCATCAAGCAATTTCTGGTGTCATTCTACAAGAGTTTAATGGTGAATTGCATCCTATTTCTTACTTTAGCGAATCTTTATCTAAATCTGAAAGAAATTATCTAGCCATAAAAATTGAATTAAAGGCCCTACATGACTCTGTTTTAGCATTTAAGCATTTTCTATACAATCGAGAATTTATTGTTATGTCAGACAGTAAACCATTAAAGCACTATAGAAAAACTACTTCTCACGCTGATCTCACTACTAAATGGCTATGCGAAATAAGCGAATATACTTTTAATTTCAAACACATTCCTGGTAAACAAAATCTTTTGGCTGATTACTTTTCACGTCTTGAAGAAACGCCACCACACCATGACATAAATTCTCAACCAAGTACTCTAAATTTAAATAATGATGTACTTCCTGTCATTGATGATGCAATTTCTGAAAAACCTGATAATTTTGAACTTATTATTTAAATGTTTCACAATCTTCGCCACAAGACCCACTTTTAGAAATTTCTTGTAAAACATTTCTTGATGAACAACAAAAAGACAAAACTATTTCAAAAATTATAAGTGATTTGAAATCTAATAACAACAGCAACAACAATAAATGTTATTTTCTACATCCTCATAATAAATTATTGTACTATGCTAAAGAAACTTCATCTTTGGAAATTCATCCTACTATTGTTGTTCCTAACTCTCTAAAAAAAAAAAGTTTTGGCCATTGCCCATTTACCACATTTTGGTATTGCAAAAACATACGATTTTCTTCGACAGCATTATTTTTGGTTTGGTATGTATGCTGATACAGTTAGCTTTATTAATTCACTAGCTGCGTGCCCGTTCTTCGCATGGTAGGAAACGAAAATTTTCCTTACATGTGTAATTCGAAATTATTCGTGATGTGGAATTAAAAAAAAAAAAAGAGCAAAATTATTTGACTCTTAATGTAAAGTTTGTGTTATGAGTACTAACCTGATCATTGCAGTATAATGACTCAAAAAACTACGTCAGTGTCATTCACTATCAAAAAAGTGGAAAGCCTAATGGTTTGCAGAGAACTCCTGGCTTTCAAAATGTCTTATTTCTACATAATACTGTTTTTTAGGCTCAAGTTGTAGCATTAAATACCTAAGACACTACATGAAATGGAGCACCATTTATTTCTTTCCGAACATGTACCATATAAGGAAAGTATTGTAATCATGAAAAAATTCGACTTCGAGATTTTGGTGTATTTACACGTTTTGAGGTCTTCTGAATTCATTTATGCTATTTTCAAGAGATGTTTTTAAAATAGCTGCGCACTCGCTCTTCATACGGGAAGAAGGGAATATTTTACTACTAAAATCATATCTGCATGTGACAAAACAGAATTTCATTTTTAAAAAAGTTCAAGTAATCTCCTCTGTTGAAATTACTGCGGGATATATTAACGCAAATTAGAATTACTTTTCATTTAGTTGGTTGTAAGACAACCGTTGAAAAAGGATAAACACTTTTAACTTCATGAAATATTTATTAACGTGGTACATTGCAATTTATTCATATTATCTTTACAAATCTAATAATATTACCTATTACGTACATTAATACTACCTATACTCGCTTCTCCCTCTTCAAGGCTCCCTTAAAAGAAACAGCTTAGATTATTTGGCCTCAATGGGATCTTGTGATTCTGTGGCGATTATTTGCAATTTACGCATTAGCATAAATAATAATCATTTCACATAATGGTTGCCATTAAGGAAACTCTCCATATATATTTAATTTATACATAGTTTTATAAGATTGGCGTATTTAGCGCCGCAAACCATTTCATCTTACTGTGGGGAGAAAATATCCAATGGGTGCCATTTTATATATATCCATGTATCTAATATAGCGATATCTTTTATATCCTCCATAGTCCTGTCTCCTGAAAAACATCAAACTGTGTAATCTCGAGGAGATACTTATTCCCATTTTAATTGTGACAGAGCGTTAGAGTTGCAGAGTTTACAAATTTCACGTATTTTTTTAAATTTATGACGTCACTGTTTGACTGCCGTAAAGGATACCCCGGTAGATTGAGGGAGTTAATTTCGATATTTTGCATAATTGTTTTCAAACGGTATCATTAAAACTTTGCGTTGGACCTTTATGGAGGAACGTAATTCAACGTTAAAAATCAATTGAGAAACAGAAGTTGCCGCACTTTCTGATAGAATTAATTAACCGTTTTTGGAAATACGGTCCTAAGCAATAAGTTACCAAGTAAGCTAATTTGTCTTATACCCTCCCGTCATGATTGATGAGCCCCCATTTTTCCCTCCTTATACAAACACATTGCTTGATGCTTTCGCGGTCCGAAAAATGCGTTGCAGTTGCTTACAATTAGAGAGAAAGCGGTAAAAAAAATTGATTCTTTTGGTGGATTTTCCGGACCCATTATCCAATTTCCCAGTTTTTTCCAGACTTTCCGGACCCATTTTCCAATTTCCTGGCTTTTTCCAGACTTTTCGGAGCGGTAAACACAGAGTCTAATTTATCTTCATAAGAAATTCGAGGGCTAGCGTATGCAACTGCAAATCTCTCTTTATCTTGAATACGCAATGACCATTTGAACACCATTGATCTGGCTCGTGTAGGCAAGGGTAAAGTCTTTCATTAAGTTTTCCTTTATAAAAATCAACTCCAGATGACTTTCTGTTTTGGAAACCACTGTCTATCCATTCGACCAAAGTGAACCCTATTTTTTGAAAATCATCTGAAGGGTTAGTCCATGTTTCCGTTAGCAATATGAAACCACTCTGCAGAAAACATGGATCAAACGGAAAAGTGACCACAGCACGGCGCGTAGACAAAAATCCCGTGGTTGAAAGAAATAGCACCGGGGCGCTAATAATAAAATCAATAAACACAAAAAATATTATTTGACATCACTGGATTCAAACAAAAACCATGTTTGATAATAATTTAGGATAAAATTAAGAATATTTCAACTGAACAAGATATGTTAATAAAGGACACATTTTAAAATTATAAGGTTAAATAAGAAAATGAAAATAAAACAATTTCTACAATTAGGTTCAAACAGGAAGTATTTTCTTGATTTTGCCGCAAAATTCAAATATTCTTGCATTTCCCTGATCTTTCTTCAATTTCTTCAAATTTCCCTGACTTTTTTCCCAAATCCCTGAATTTCCAGGTCTGTAGAAACCCAGATCAAATTTTATATAAATATATTAAAATAATTATATAAAATAATAGCTAACAACACAGCAATGAAAAATCACTAAAACAAAATTTTCAGGAAAGCATGATAGTAAATATCTACTGAGAACTGGTAGCATGTATAATTTCCATTTCGGGAGATGGGGGACGGGGGAAATCAGGTATTTTAAACTTTTTTGTTACTAGAGCTAATACAAATGCTTTAAAATACAGTAGAAGACCCAAAAACCGCCGACCCGAAATCCGCAAGGCTCTAAAATCCGCACTGTCTATTCAATGTAAACAATGAAATCTGCCCTGCCAGCTGCAAGCTCAGAAAACTACACTATAGCCACAAAGTAAAACTGAATAAGCTATTCCCACTTGAAAAAAATATTTTAAGAGTTTGTGAGCTCTCATGGTAACATTGATATCCTTGAAATGACTGACAGTGACACAATTAACACTCAATTATGATCACATGACACAGTAACAAATGAGGATGATCAAAAAGTTGATAAAATAACATTTAATCAAGGTTAGGCTCTGAGAAAGAAATATCTCAGATTTGTAGAGCAGCAAAGCTGTGTTACAGAACAGGAAATAATGAAAAAATAAAATAAAATAACTATAATTAGAATATCCCAAAGTCCTAAACTACTATTAAATACACATGTTTAAATAAGTTGATCTATAATCTCAGTTTTGTATATTGTATTATTCCACTGTATTTTTATATTATGATTCTGATAATAAGTAACATGATTTGTTTCTCTTGATCTATATATATATATATATATATATATATATATATATATATTTTTTTTTTCCTTCGTGGCGTGGAGGGAAATAGAATAAACTTCCTATTATGACCCAAAATCCGCAAAATTCTAAAATCTGCACAAGGTCTGGAACCAAGCTGTGCAGATTTTGATCTTCTACCGTAGCTGTTTTTAATAACTAATTTATGTTTTTGGAGAAAGCCCCAATAGAATATTTGAAAAAGGCATTTGTAGGAAAGATCCGATTTCATAGGCGGTTTTTGTGAATGGGCCACTTTCAATCGAACCTATTTTTATGATGCAGTTATTGTACTCAATCGTATTTCTGTGAAGGGGCCATTTTAATTACGCAAATGGTATGTAGGAAATAAAAAGTGGTGATTGTTGACTAATAATAATAAAAATGTAAAAGCAGGAGGGTGCAGAAAGAAGAGAAATAGGGCCGCCGGGTGCTAAAAAGGCGATAAAAGGGCTGTCGGGCACTGCGCCCTGCAAAATCAATCTAGAGTTAACACTAACACACAATAAATGCAGATAAGAAAAGAAAAGTTTGCAAGCGTGGCAAAAAATTAACAGAGTCAAAATGACGTATTCGGCGCAACTCGGCACAAAAATCGGCTAAAAGCACAGTTTGACGCAAGATTTGCGTTTTAGTGCAGTTCGGTACAGAATTAACATCTCTGAGCAGTAGGGATGTTAATTTTGCACTGAGCTGTGCCACTAAAAAGAAACTAAAAATTAAAAAGAACTAAAAAGTTCGAACTAAAAAGTAAAAAATAAAATTTAAAAAAGGAAGAAAATCTGAAGCAGTGCTATATATTAAAAGCGTATCATAATTTATGTATCGTCCCTATTTTTCTTCCTTATTCCATTGAGTTGGAAAGTGTAGCACTATTCATGAGTGCCGTATTTTTCTTCCTTGTTTCATAAAACCCATCTTTGGAATCGAAATCTATCTTAAAATCGCCTACTAAAACTATTTTACAATCTTCCCCAAGTGTATTGCAACTATACTTCACCGTTTTAAATATTGTTTCGAATGTGCATCACAATCCGTGAGTGTGCCATGTTTGTCTTTTTTCAGTTGATTCCTACTTTAACGCACTGACTCTCGCCAAGGTAGCGATCATTAAACATATGCAGTTACCATGACGATTTTTCGTATTTATGTGACAACTGTAATTTAGAATTAAAATGGTGATTTGGAACAATATGTAAGTACAGCATTCCATTACATTTTTATTTATTCTTGGTTGTCAATTAATGTAGTTTTAGTAATTAAGTGTCTTTAAATTCCTTAACAGGTATGTTTATCACTAATTTGTTCACTTTAGTTTTCATCTAGTTCTTTGTGGGAGCATTGAAACTTGTGCATAACTCCTAGAGACCCATGATTGCAAAGCTTGTCAAAGTGCAGTAATTTTTTAGGTTGGCGAGACTGGGGGTCGTTTAAATAGGAATCCCCTCTTTCTTGTTCCATAAAACATATCTTTGGAATCTAAATCTATATTAAAATCACCTACTAAACCTGCTTTACAATCTTTCCCAAGCATATTCCAACTATACTTTACAGTTTTAAATACTGTTTGGAATGGGCATCGTAATCCATGAGTTTACCGTGTTTACCTTGTTCCATAAAACACTTTTCGGAATAGAAATCTATATTAAAAATGCCAGCCAAAACTATTTAACAATTTTTGCCATGCATAGCCAAACTTTGCTTCCCCTTTATAAATACCATTTGGAAAATGTTATCATAATCTATGGGTGTACTGTATTTGTCTTCTCTGTTCTATAAAACACTTCTTCAGAATTAAAATCTATATTAAAATCGCCTACTAAAACTATTTTACAATATTCAGCAGGGATTTTCTCTAACTATACTCGTAATATATTTATAATAAATTGTCGTGCTTTGGCACCAAATTTTGCGATCAATTATCAAAACTTGTAAACCTTGTGTGACTTTAACCCTCTGGTGACTTTAACTAAGCTCATCCTGCAATTTCCACGGGCAACTCCAATGTAAGCAAAATTTGCTCATTCCGCGATTTTCACGGGCAGGTGTTTTTTCACTTTACTGAGGAGAACATCCCGCGTTTTCACAGTTTAACCAGTGAAATAAATTAGATACACTGTTAGACATTTAACTTAGGTTTTGACCAACAGATGTCATTAGTCATCCACTAAATTGCGACATTTGAAGGCAGTACTCGGTATTTATGCTCTAACTTCACTTGTTTGCCGCCTTTTCTAATCAGAAATGGCTACTAGAAATCGTTAAGCAATTGACAGAGTGTATATTCCAGATGATTTATGAGATTCTGAAAGAGATTTTTAGTTTTGATAGTGATAGTGATTTAGACTTTTTGGACTGCTCCTCAGACGGCAATGAATCTGACCATGATTCAATAAACCTGCGAAGCATTAGGCAGTGGTGCATTTTCTTATATTATGTAATGAACAGAAATTAACTGTAATTAAATTGAAATTTATTTTTAAAAATTTCTTTTATGTAATGACATCTGAAATTGGTTTTTCTGAAGCTTAGTTTCTCATGATAAAAATCTATATAGAAAATCTTTTCTAGAAAGAAAAAATGCACATTTTCAATTCTCCAATGTATATAGATTTGAAATATGAAAAAAAAAATTGCACAATTTTTGAAGTGATTTTGGTCCACAAATTGAGCAGTCAGAGGGTTAAACATTTTATTAATGACCGCCCCCCCCCTCCACATTATCTGGCAAACACATTTGAAAAGATCTTCATCTTGATAATTCATATCTACAAAACTTGTCGATAAGATCGCGTAGACAAAATTCTAATATTGAGCAAAATATCACCCGAGTGCTAAAAAAAATGATAATTAATATAGTTTTGTTCAATAGTGATAGAAAGTCAACTAACTCAGTAAAATTAAATAATTTTCAGAGAATTTAAAATAAGAGTAAAATGATTTTTTTTTAAAAGGTAGCTCACACGGTTGATTAGATTATTAACAAGTAATCAATAATTTAAAAATGAGTTCATAAATTAATTAATAAACAAATGATGGTTAAATTAGTTTTATTGGTTCTTTAAGGAATAAATACATTTAATGAATGCGATAAGTTTAGGTTAAAATTCGTCAAAAATGAGAGTCCCCAACTTTTTTTCTTAGGACTACAACACTGACAAGCGTTCAATGAAGGTGACAAGGTTTGGCCATGGAATCCTACTCAAGAGAAAGGCCATTCTCCCAAGCTTCAATCGCCGTGGGACGGTCTTTACACAGTCTTGAACATACTGAAAGATGTAGTCATGCAGATTCGTAAGTCACCTAACTCAAAACCAAGAGTCATACATTACAATCGGCTAGTATTTATCGCAGTTGTAATTAACTATTTTATTATCAGACCATGGTCACTGGGTGTAATTCTTCCTTTCCTTTACCTCTCATTTCTTTCCTGTCTCTCTCTTCTCTTCCTCTTTCTTCAAGTCTCTTTTACTCAGTACTTGCACTATGCTTAGTGTACATATCTGTAATTTGTTTTAATTAATGTGTATTTGTTTATTATGTTTATAATTTATTTATTTATTAATGTGTATTTATTTATTATGTTTATTGATTGCTTGCTTAAATTATGTTGTTAAGATCTATAGTTAAATGTCATGATGTAAATATTTTTGTGACCTCCTAACCGGAGATTGTACTGAACGGGATGTGCAGTCCTTGGAAAGGGGGCAATGTTACAAAATTTTGGTCAGTTCTGCCTCCGGTGGTTAAGAATAGTTTAAAATTCCTTTTCTATTTGTCAAATAATTAAATTTTTCATTTTGTTGCATCAAAATAGGTCAACTGGAATGCAATATATGGAGTTTTGGGTTTTCCCATTGGTTAACATAGGGTTTTCTGGAAATTTCAAGATATATTGGTATTAGGCCTCAGCTGTGACCTCACTTTTGGGGGTCTTGTTTTTGCCACGAAATTTGGCAATATTTTTCCAAAAAGCTGCCAAGTTTGGCAAAATTTTGGACATATTTGGCATGATTTTACCTATGGGGCCTGTAATGTTTGTTTCCGTGCATTAGAATTTCACAATAGCCTAGTATTACCCATTTATATTTCCATGACGTAATCAAATCTCCTGCTTTATGCGGATTGAGAAGTTTCTCCTAACTTCAGCAACATCTATGAATAGGAGGCAGAGAGACCGAAGAGTTAGTTGTTATCAAATATGTGTTGAGTTTGCATTACTCTGTAAATTGTGTCATTGGGAGCAATATTTTTCTTGTTTTTAAGAACTGTGTGTAAATTCTTCATAGCTGAGTCTTGAGGGACTGTTTACGATTACCCTCCAAGTTTCCACTGCATTTTTGCATGTGGAAATGCTTTATTTTGTGAGAAATACAGCATCTGTGAAAGCTTCTGTACTAAGCGGATTGATATAAGCAAGTTACTGGCCATTAGTGCCTGTAAATTTCGTATAGCTGATTGTTCAGTGAAGTTGTAGAAGCAATAAAATTTGTGTTCCATCCTGACAAGTGTACTTTTCTTTTCTAGAGCTTTCTACATACACTGGACTTTAGAACGACAAATCCAGGAATCAAGCAGAGTTTTCTGCAACAATATTAATACCAGGAATGAAAAAATAATGTTAAATTTCAAAACAACAGAAAACAACTTTTGAAACAAAAAACAAAAACTAAGCACACTTAAATAATATGTGCTTCCAAAAAGATAAACGAAAATACTTAACTGAACCACCTTTTTGGGACACCCTGTAGAAACTTTCAGTACATACTGTGTTAGCCCGAATATAATGCGGCACTGATATTATGCGACACTGAAATTTTTCATTGATATTTATGAAATCCTATATTTAGCCCTCAAATTTGTGTAAGTCAGGTTTTTAATGAAAAATAATCAGTCAAAAAATATTGCTACATATTCGGGCTAATAGAGAATATGTGTACTAAGCATATAACTTCTGCAACTCTAAATACATAAGGTAAAAAGCAGTTTTGCAGCACAGAATAAGAAACTCTGTGAACTATAAGAAACAGAATAAGAGACCAAGAAAAGAACAACTTATGGATGGAGGAGAGGAAATTCCATTATTCTCAGGAAGCACGCAGCATCAGAATTTCTTGTACAAGGGATCCCTGAAATATACTTCTGGACAAATCCAGTATGTTATAATACATGGGCTCCTAAACTTTTATGGTAATGGAACACTCACCAAATCCTTTTTATTTTATGGAACCCAATACTAAATGAATACAAATCAAAGACATGGCAATTTACATAAGAACAAAAACTTTTATTAGAAATATTTTTAAAGTAAACACGTTTAGTCTTTTCTTTAACTTCTAATGTGAAGAATGAAATTGTTTCTCTGTTTTATTAGCATTTGCTTTATAGTTCAGCATTATGTTTGACAGTTGTACACGCATGTCTGGGGAAGCATTTAATCTGGACCTAAATTTGTTTTTTGTTAGGGTAAGCTGATAAATGTTTCGCAACAATGCAATCTGACAAAAGGGCGCAAAGTTAAGATAGTTGTTTTGGCTACTTCAGGCTAATCAATCCTAAAACTAACCCAAAATTGATTCAAGATTGAGACACAGACTCAAATGTGCGTTTTAACGTGAGTTAATTCCAATCTATGAATGATTCGTAATCCAGGAAGGTTAGCATCTCAGGTTGACTTCTGATGATAAATGGATCTTTTATCCATTCATTATCAATATCTCTATCTGGGTTTTATTATCAATATCACTATCTGGGTTTTCCATAAAGGCAACCTTTATAGGGTTAAGAATAAGAAAGGATTTTTTTCTTAAGAATAAAAAATTGAGAGACTTTTAAAAAAGAAATTTAAAACAAACATACTAATATTTGTTGTATACTATTATATTATTAATATTGTTAAAAGCAGTAATAAAAAAATTTAAGGAACTTAAAAACATTTTTACATATTAAAAACTGGTAATTACCTCACAAACATGACATTTGCTATTATTAAATGTGACATAAAATTCCTAGACTAAATTATAAATTCAGAAAATTGTCAATTTGTTTAAATCATAATATAAACACATGTAGCTTTACGTTTATAAATAATGACTAATGTTTATAAGGACTTCTAAATTCAATATAAAATAAAATGGAGCATATTATTCAGATAAGAAAATACATAACTTAAATAAATTAATTATGTGAAATTAAGACTCAAAAGTTAAAATTTTCAATACTCTGGTATTTTTATCACAATATATAAATGTACACACTATAACAAAAAAATCGACGCACCAAGAAACAATCATCCGATTGCTTTGAAATTTCGTATGCAGGAATGTTTTGAACAGATATGCAAATGATTCAAATTTGGTGTCCAATGAATGAATAGCTTGATCTCTAGCGTATCGGAACTGCGCATCCAGCAGACGTATATAAGGAGCAGTTCTTCAACGGTTGTTAAAACTTTCGGTTTGATTGCGATTCAGATGACCTTTCAACAACTTAAAAAATGCCTCGCTGCAGGATTCGTGCTCATTACGAGCAACTGTCAGAGTTTGACAAAGGTCGTATCATTGGATTGAAAGAGGCCGGTTGGACTAATCGGAGAATCGTTCGTCATTTGAGTCGAAGCGATGCGACGATTCGAAGATGCTGGCAAGGATGGGTGGAAAATGGCAGAGTGCAGCGTCAGGATGGTAGCGGTCGACCTAGGGCTATAACAGATCATGAGGACAGAGTGATGGTCCGATCAGCTGTCACAGCGCCTTCTTCATCTCTATCAACCATCAGACGTTCAACCCAAACACCAGTGTCCATCCTGACCATTCACAGACGGTTGACAGAGCGAAATCTACGCTCGCGCCGACCGTTACGCCACCTGCCACTCACGCCTGCACACTGCCAAGCCAGATTACAGTGGTACAGGGCTTGATCAGGTTGGAATGATGCCGACTGGGGACGTATAGTCTTTAGCGACGAATCCCGCTTCCAACTGTGTCCTGACGATCATCGAAGACGCGTTTGGAGACGCACAGGGCAGAGGGGGATCCTACTTTCACTATTGTACGCCACACCGGCCCTCAACAAGGCATTATGGTCTGGGGTGCCTTTTCCTTTGACAGCCGGACCCCTTTGGTGGTCATTAGAGGTACACTTACTTCACAGCGGTATGTGGACGACATCCTAAGACCTGTTTTGCTACCGTTCCTTTTGCAGTGCCCTGGGCTGGTTTTTCAGCAGGACAATGCCAGACCACATACGGCTCGTGTTGCTCTAAACTGTCTGCAAGCTTATCAAACTCTTCCTTGGCGTGCCAGATCGCCAGATCTCTCTTCCATCGAGCATGTCTGGGATATGATGGGAAGGCGATTGCATCTGGCACGGACTGTTGATGACCTCGTTCGACAATTGGAGCGAATTTGGCAGGAAATACCGCAGGAGACCATCCAGGAGCTTTATCGGTCTATGCCACGCTGTGTGGCAGCTTGTATCCAGGCTAGCGGCGGGTCAACACCTTATTGAACTTGTTACTGTAACTCTGAAATAAATTATTCAATTGTTCTGAAATTTTAATCATTTACTATTCTGTACATTATCTTCCTATCCACCAATTTTCGTCTCAATCGGACTCCTCCTTCTTGGTGCGTCGATTTATTTGTTATAGAGTGTATTTTATAAGTTCCACATTATAACAAGAGATGGCACTATCCACACCAGCATTGATGGTAAAGGCTTTCTGAGGACACCAGTAAGAGATGTGACACATAATACTGAAAATTTGGATAAAAATGCCCTTGAAAGTGTTATAAAGTAATATTTACATTAAAGCTATTTATTAAAGGCAATTTTACATTACGTTTGCTATCAAATAATTCCATAATGATTTTAAATTAATGTTACATTTATTCACAATGTGATTTCATAATTTTGTCCAAGAGTATAAAATATTTAAAATTAATTCAAGACAAAAGGCTTTAACTGGGCAATCTGACAAGAAACATTACAAATATAAAATATACCTCCCAAGGAAATCGTCTTTACTACTTTGATCTTCATCCATCACTTCAATGTCCACATTTTGTCCCACAAACTGATCAATGATTGGCTTTAAAAAGACATATTATTGCTTTAATATATGAGCAAATATCTAAAAATATATAAGAAGACTGTATTTATATTATGTCTAATCTTTAGACTTTTATTTCATCAAATTAAATTTTGAAACTGCATCAGCCTAGTTTATTTTCATTACTTTAACTTTAGAGTACAGTATGGAACCTCTTATCCGGAATGGTTGGGACCGGGTGTATTCTGAATAACTGAATTTTCTGGATAACCGGTTGGGGATTAACATGACATCTACTGATTTGATTGGTAGCATAAATGTTACTCTCTATTTTTGATTAGAATTAAATATTAATTGTTAATATACTAAAAAAATAATATAAAAAACTCTAATATGATCAAGATAAATAATAATCATTTAAAGAGGATGTAGTAAATATATGATAACTTCTTGAAAAATTTAGTCACACACTAAAAAAATAAATAAAATATCTTACCAGATTGCTTACTTTATGAATTCTAGCTGTAGTACTCAAAATAAAAAAAGAAAAACATTAGAAATATTTTTTTTAAAAACTCATTTTTTGCTTTTCTTTTGGAAAAAATTGGAGTTTAATCGATTGAAAAATGATTCTGGATAACTGGTTTCCTGATAAGAGGTTCCATACTGCAAAGTTCTCTGACCACATAAAGTTATCTAAAGTATTACACTTAAATATTTTCATAAATTCATGAAGTTATTTCAGCTAAATGTAGCTACAAAATTATTTTAATTCGAACAAAATAAAATGATTCGACATCAATTTGAATAAAAATATCTTTACTATGACAGAGAGACAGAGAGAATTAACAGAAATAATCTTTTAAAACTCTTTTATAAAAAAATGTTTAATAATCAGTTTTAGATATAGAACATTTAATAAAAGAAACTAGGCTATCATTACTTAAAATGATTATCGTAAGTAATATCGTAAAATCCAAGATCAAGACAAATCATAAATCTCACATCTACATTTCAGACTTTTCTTTTGATATAAAAATAAAATAACCGATTCTGAAAAATTTTGATTTTAAGGCTTTTTTTTTTTTTTTTAAGAAATGGAATTTAAAAGTATACATATGGCGACAGCATTTTCTAAATTTCTTTTTTAAGAAATATGTATGTTTAAAGTACTTTAATTATTATACTTCCTTCGCATGTTTGAGGTCTACAAGAACATAAGATAATATTTTAACTACCATTACTAAACACTACACTTTTACAGAAGTTGTGCAGGCCACCAGTTTGCTTTATTTAAACAAAAAATTCAGGTTTTGCATTCAGAAAATGTCACAAATTTCTCGTTTTACCAATGAATTTTCCAAAACCAAGCAAATTTTTGAATCCAAAAATGATCAAAAACATTTTGTTTTCAATCCATATTTTTAACATATTCGTTATCACCTGGAATTTTCTCAATATGTTAGAAATAATCCGTAATTAGTGTGTCAGTTAAGCCAGTACATGATTGTGGAAAAAATATATATATACACCAAAGGTGCAAAACAGCAATAAAAATGTATCACGAGTAAAACCAGCTCGTTCTCGATGCCATGAAAGGTGTGATGAAAAGAGGAATTAAAAGACTGGGACACTAGATACAGAGCTGCAATATCAACCTTTTACTTGAATGTGGGGCCTGACCCAGCCAGCCAACACATATCTAAAATACCTGCTTTCGACGTTGGAGGAGCATAAATTGGTCAAGAAATTTTTTCAGCTTAATTAATAGTCATCTGAAAGTCGAAAAAATGAATTGCTCACAACCAGTGGCATAGCCCGGGTGTGTGTGTGTGTGTTAGGGGGGGCACAACCCTCCCCCCCCATGAGGAATTTTTTGCCATACAAAATATATATTCTTCACTCCCTTATCACACACACGTATACATATATATGGGTTGCAGTAGTCGTAACCCCTCCCCCCATGAAAACTTTCTGGCTATGCCCCTTACTCACAACGGAATATGTGACTATTCGTTACACATTGGTAGAACAGCGTGAGGAGATGAAGAAACGAACGCAATATGTGAATGTCCATTAAACAGCTGTAGAACAGAGTGGGAACACAAAGTTCTGTGTTCCGATCAGCTATTATTCTGGTATGACCTTTGACTCCTTTTTTATTTGTTGTTGTTGCTGTTGTTAGGGAGAAAAAAACAGTGTACAAATAAACTGAAAGATGGCAACACTGTATTTTTTGAAAAATGTTTTATGATTTTTGAAGGTTTGAGACAACCTTTTTAAATGGAAAACTTTTGAGTGTGAAATGTAAAATGAAGAATAATACTACATTTTAAAATATTATTGAAGTTAATACATTGTTTTATTTATTTTTATTTATACATACATATATATTTGAATTTTTTAAATACTTTTTTTGCCTGGCAATTGCGCAGTGCCTATAAATATGAAAATTTGTATACATACTCGTCAAGATTATTTAAATTGTGTAAATGAAAAGTGCGACCCTTTTGATGTGGGCTCTTCATTTACGAATATACAAACTGGACATGAATATAGAATGATAAAATAAATTAGATAAATTAAATATAAAAGTGCACTAAAACTTTTTTGGGGAGGGAGGGGGGTGGGCTAAAATAAAAGGCAAGATTTAGCATTTAAAAATATTATCTTTTGTTAACATTGAAAGTTATAAATATTGAAATTATATGCATTTCTCACATGTGTGTGGTCTCCTTTTTTCATTTAAAAGAATTATAGAAGAAATCTATAAAATATGTATAATGTTATGATATAAACTACCGTAATTTATGGAAGAAACGCCGCGGCATTTACGTGTTTAAAACTTTAAAAAGTTTAAGATCGGCGTTTACCAATTTTTTTTTACATAATCTGCTTGTTTACCATAAAAATTGGTAAATGTTTCCCAATTACAATAACAGATGGCGCCACTATTCAATCTTGGGTACTCCAGCTGGATTGATAATACCACAAGGAGTTAGAGGGACTAACTCCATGTATTTACTGTTCCATTCCACTAAGGCACCATAATGACGTCATTATTCACAGCGCATCAGTGTTCGCATGCAGAATAGGACGCTGCGTGGCACTCCAACTCCACTCCGTATGAAAGTGGAAGTTAACTGCTTTGATCCAGTTAACCGCATGGACGATATATATATATTGCATGCATGCATTTTCTTTTATCATGTGTTTCATGTTGCAACTCGCTTGTTTAGTCTTAGATAGCGCTTCAAATTTTTTTCTGTTTCTTTATTTTAACTTTTTTTAAGTTTGTTATTTATTTCTTTTGAATATGTCTGCAAAGCGACACATGAGTTATACCGCTGCTTTTAAGCTGCAAGCAGTGGAGAGAGCAGAAAGTGTCAGAAATCGCGCAGCAGCAAGAGAATTAGGAGTTGACGAAAGATGCATTCGTCGATGGCGGTCCGAGAAGGAAGAACTTCAGAGCATGCTGAAAGCAAAGCAGGCCAGGAGAAGTGGTGTTGTGTGCTGGCCTGAACTCGAAGCGGTGTTGTTCCGATGGGTTGAGGAACAGAGGGAGAAAGGGCTTCCCATTTCAACCATAACCGTTCGTTTACAAGCTCGGAAGATTGCCTTGAATATGGGAATTGCAGACTTCAACGGCAATCCAAACTGGTGTCATAGGTTTATGACTCGAAACAACCTATCTGTCCGCAACAAAACGTCTGTCGGGCAAAAGCTTCCTGACGATTGGGAAGTACAGAAGAGATGTTTTCTGGACTTTGCACATAATTTGATCATGGAGAAGAAGATGAATGAGTCTCAAATCATCAACATGGATGAGATACCCCTCACTTTTGACTGTCCGCCCAATCGCACGGTGAATAAAACCGACGACAAAACAATCTCAATTTTGACAACTGGCCATGAGAAGACGTCCTCTCATGTGCTGCCAATGGAGAGAAATTAAAACCAGTAATAATTTTTAAACGGAAAACCATGCCTCGGGAGAATTTCCCAAAAGATGTTTTGATCCGTTTTAATGAGAAAGGCTGGATGTGTGAGAGCCTGATGCTAGATTGGCTAAAGGAAGTATGGCGGAAACGAAAAGGAGGTTTTTTTCCAGCCAAATGGAATCTTAATAATGGATTCTATGCGAGCTCACTTGCTGGATTCCGTTAAAAAGGCGGTGAAAAGTGCTGCTGCTTCTCTAGCAGTGATTCCAGGAGGGCTAACTAAGATCATCCAGCCTCTGGACGTGAGTGTGAATAAATCCTTCAAAAGCCATGTACGTAAACACTGGGAGACGTGGATGGCCAGTGAAGATCACTCATTTACCAAAATGGGAAAACTTAAAAGAGCTTCATATGAAGAAGTTGCTCGATGGGTTTCTGAGGCGTGGAAAGAAATAACCCCCGAGATTATAAAATCTGGATTTTCGAAGGCCGGGATCATCAGCAGTAATGAAAATAGTGCCGACGTTTACAGCGATCAAGATGATGATGCCGATGCTACTGAGTTAGACAAAGAAATTCTACAGTTATTTAATTCAGACTCTGAAACCAGCGACTTCGAATAGTTTCAAATTTTAAGTGGATGCGACCCACTTCATGGTTCAGACTCTTTTCGGAGCAAAAAAAATAAGCACTTTTTAAGGACCCCCAAAATTTTCTTAAGTAGGGTCTATCCACAAATGATGTCATGCTTGGAGGAAAGGAGGGCTGTGAAATTGTGACGAGGGGGGAGGGGGGGGACAAGATGTGTGACATTATACATTTACATTAAAATAAAAACATTTAAATCAGAAAATTAAATTTGATTTCTAGTATAGTGCATTGTTTTTAAACTGTAAGTATATGTAAATGTAATACAGCATGACATGTGCCAAGGGTGGTATGGTGAAGTGTGAGCAGGAGGCAAAGAATATTTTTTAAAAAGCGTGACATCATTTATGGACAGCCCCTTATTACTTTCGTTATTACCAAACTTTAGATTTTCTTATTGTAAAGTTGGCAGGTTGTTGCTTTAAGTGCAAATGTGCCAATTTTCCAAAATTGAAAAGCCCACAATTTCTTGCACATGTATGTACAAGCAATTAATACAGACAAAATAATTCCTTTTTTTCTCTTAAGTAACATGTATGTCCATATACCGTAATTTATGGCAGAAACGCTGCACCCATCGCACCCACGAAAATGAGCTTAATTAACTAGAAAATTATCAGCAATGCCGCACCCGCGATCCCTTCCCTTTGAAAAAAAAAAGAAAGAAAAAAAAGAAAAAGAAACATCGCACTGGGATGTATTTTTGGGAGGGGGGGGGATAAGTGGTAAAAATATCTCCTTTCCCATATGTTTTAAAGTATTTACGGCTATTTTACGAAGCTTACAATTTCCATTTTCAAATAATCAGTGCCCGATTTTATATAAAACATCAGTTTTTATATTCACAAAGGCGAATTTATAGAAATAAATAAATAAATAACTTGTAAAAACTTCTTGCGTTCGCAAAAAGTTCAAACAGTATAGCACATGCTGATAAAGTGAAACAGCGATCCGATGAGCAGGCTCCAGTCAAAAGTAAACATTTTTTTTTTTCTCCGCGGACGGCCAGCTGTTGATTACGTAATGAGTGTGCTTCAGCGAATTGTTTGTTTTAAGCTTTGAATGTTGTGTGTTGTTGATATTTCTATTCATTTATTACTTTTGATATTTATAACATTGGGGTTTATTTTAAAAGCACTCAGCGTTTCCTGAGCTTGCCAATTACTTGTAGTGTAGTCGAGTTTTTACTTTAATAATAGAGTAAGGCAGTGTTTATTCGGTACAGTGCTCCTTCACAGGGCGCAAAGCCGCACGGCTAAAAAACAGAAATAACTTATAGATAAACTTTTAGATGAACTTTTTTTTTGGGGGGGGGGGGGGGGGGGTAGAATGGTTAAACTCGCACTGGGCACAACAGACTAGTTTTGGTTGAGATTCAGTAAGGCCCGGACTGGCTCCTAAGGGGCCCTTGGCTATTGAAAAGGGGCTCCAACGTATGACGTCATCGCGTTACGGTACGATCAATATGAACGCAGCTTGAGGCTGGAAAAGGGGAACGAAAAGTTTCGATGCCAGATGATTTTACGGTCGATTACCACTAGAAATTAAGCACTTTTTAAGCACCTTGCGGCTATACTGAGAAACTTTAAGGATATAGGTAAAAAATTAAGTACTTTTTAAGCACTTTTTAAAGGCCTTAAAAATGAAAAAAAAAAGTAAGTACTTTTTAAGGTATTTTAAGCACCGTCCGAACCATGAAAAAGCGTGCCTAGTGGATGCGACCCACTTATAAAAAGCGTGCCTAGTGGATGCCAACCACTTAAAAAAACGTAGAGTGCTAAGAGGAGAAGGGTCCGCGTCCCGTGCTCTGGATGGCTAAAAATGCCAACTGATGTCTCCTCAGATCAAAACAAGGTTCCCGTTGTTCATAAGTTTAAAAAAAAAAGGTATGTCTAAATTTAAAATTCTATTTAAATTGTTTAAGTTATATTTATTAATGAAATCTCAATTTATTTTTAATTAAATTAGCGTTTTTTCTTATGAAGGATCGATGTAGAATTTACGTTGTTCTCATTAATTAAGTTCATCGCGAGTGCGGCGTTTACAACAATTTTCTTACTTGTTAGCCGCATAATCGTGGGTGCAGCGTTTCTTCCATAAATTACGGTAGTTATTTTCCTTATTTTATGTACCACAATTTCCTGCTTATAATACGCAGATTATTATTATTTATTTTTTTTTACCCTGAAAACTTTTTAGTGTAGAATTTGAAACAAAATTTCATTAGCAAATGCGGCAACAAAATGCATCTTCCAATTAAAGCTTCAGCTTGATAATAATCAATCAAAATGCACAAGTAAATGCTGGCTAATGAAAACAAGTATGCTGTTCCCAACTTTTTGTTCTCATCTGCTTAACTTTTCAGTCCATATTTTGTAGTGATCTATTAAAACTGAAGAATTTAGAAATGTCATCTAAACGAACCCACGTAAGTTATACTGCTGAATTCAAACTCAAAGTCATAGAATCAGCAGAAAAAAATGGAAATCGGGAGGCTGGTCATCTGTTTAGCGTAGACGAGTCTAATGTTAGATTGTGGAGGGGAGAGAAAGGAGATTTGTCTAAAACAGACAAGAAAGATGATCGTCCCGACATGGACGCTTATCTTGGCCGAAATTGGAGGATGAACTGCACCAGTGGATACTGAACAAAAGAGAGAAGGGAACACCAGTATCTACAGTAAAGATACGTTTGTGAGCCAAAGTGTTGGCAGCTGAAATGAGGATCAAGAATTTTAACAAGGGTCCCATGTGGTGCTACCATTTAACAAAAAGAAAAAAATTAGTCATATGCAACTGAACAACAGTTGGCCAAAAGTTGCCAGAAGATTGGGAAACCAGGACAGGCTGCATTTTTGGAATATAAAAAAACCTTAATCAAGGAGAACAAATTCACATCTAATGAAATTTTTAACATGGATGAAGTCCCATTGTGTTTTGACTATCCATCCAATAGAACTGTTGATTCCGTGGGAGCAAAAAGTGTGCACGACGAGACATGGAAAATCGTCTTTTACAGTAGTACTTGCTTGCGCTGCAAATGGGGATAAACTCCCTCCAATGGTTATTTTTTAAAGAAAAATTCTTCCAAAAAAAGATTTTCCAAATGGAATAGAAACAGCAGTTAATGAAAAAGGCTGGATGTCAGAAGACATAATGAGTTCACAGCCAAGTAATATTTGGTAAAAAGGTTGTTTTTTTAAACCACGGGCTCTGTTAATAATGGATTCAATAAAAGCACATATAACCGCAAAAATAAAAAACACTTGCAAGAATGTAGGAGCACAACTTTCGATCACCCCAGGAGCTCTCACTAAAATGTTGCAGCTGTTAGATGTCGGAACTAGCTGCTCCTTTAAAAACGAAGTGAGAAATTCGTAGGAGAAATGGATGACGGAAGGCACACACTCATTTACAAAAGGTGGTAACATGCGTCGTACATCCTATCTTGAAGTGTGTAAATGGATTAAAGAATCTTGGGACTCTGTATCCAATTCAACAATACAGAATTCATTTAAGAAATGTGGATTAATAGACAGTTCTATAGTGGCATCTTCATCATCTGAGATGGAGGATCATTCTTCTAAACTCTCTGAAGATGTACTAAATATTTTTAGTTTGGATTTTTGTTCCTCAGATTTTGATGGATTTGATATATAAATGTGTTTTTTATTAGAAAATTGCACTTAAAATATTCATATATTCATTAGTGTCCTCTTCAAAGTATGTTCCTTTTTTATTTGTTTAGGTGTTTCAAGGTATATTTTTTTAAACCCACAATGCATCCATTTTACTTAATTTTTGTAGAGTAACATCTTCAAGATATAAGAGATATCACATATTTGTACCACGACCAAATTCCAATGATCAATAAACATTTAAAAGAAGTTTGTTAAATGGCTTATGTGTTTTGTTAATGCCCGAGCTAACTCCAAATGTACTGTTTGTTAATGCTTTTCCAACTCAAAATTTTCAATATTTCGCAAATCTAATAATGAAAATTAAAAAAGTTGAACCTTAAAATATTAAGTTTTCATGGGACAATAAGAAAGGCCATAGCCGGAAAAAAATGTTGGGGGTGGGGGATATGCGGCACTGCAATTTTTTTCACCTATAACTGATTTCCAGAAACAATTAAAATAAAAAATTACTAATGCACCAACTAAAATTTCTTTTAAGGAGATCAAACTCCCACATTCCTCCCTCCCTCTGGACCCCCGGCTAAGGCCCTGACTGTAAGTACTTCTAAACATCCTGTTTAAAAGAAAAACCCCTACCTATATTAATCATCTTTTGTTAGAGTGAAAAAAAAAGAGCATTAATACATTCCCAATTTCAAAATATGTTGTTTTAATTACCATGCTAAAACTGTATTATTTGTAATTTCTGTGAAATTGAAATTATCTTCCTCTGCTCTATATTCATGATCCACCCATAAATAAGCAGCTTGTAAACATACAACTGAAAAGAATAAATAGCAAACATCTTGTAACGTATATAATTCTGAAATAAAATATTTGTTTTAAGTGCTGAAAGATCTCTTATCAGCAAGATCATTTAGAAAGGGCAGGGGAAAAATAATTCAGCCAGCCATTGCAAGTGAGACAACTGTTTTTGTTTGAAAGCGTCCGAGCCGATTTTCAAAATATGAGAATAAAACTCGTTAAAGTGTTCTTTATTAATTCTTTTTTCTTTTGTGACATATGTATCTAAAATATTTATTGCTAGCCTCCTGCGCGTTTGGTTTCCCTTTCCGTCGTTCGCCGTAGTTCCGCGGCGACTTCGCTCTCTGCGTGGCATCACTTTCTCTTGCGGTTCTTCATTTACTCTTTTCTCATGAGCCATGATCGCCGCAGCATATCTCCCTAGTAACGGAGACATTTTGTTTCTGATTGGCCGGTTAGAACTTTGGTTTATGCAAATTAACTATTGCACATGTAAATTGTTATGTAATGTACCTATATAATGTGGTTTCTTTTGCCTGCGAGATATTCTGAGTATGCTAGTTCTGCAAGACGTTCAGCAAGCATAAATGTATTTAAATTTTTACGCTGTTTCTTTAATTAAAGAATTTTAGTTCCCTAATGATGTCTCATTTTTTAAGTGTTAAATTCCACTGCTAGTACAGGGTGTCTACCACAAAAAGTAAGCTTGATTTCTTGACCTTTTCTTGACTTTTTCTTGACCTTTTCTTGACCATAACAAATACGAAACTAATATCAAAAATACATTGTGCCAGGGATGCAGAATATGTTCTATCCGGCGATCTACGATTGGAGGAAATTTTAGCCATCTGGGGAAATTTTGCAAAAAAATATACAACTGATTTTGATTTTAACAATGAATTAAAAAATTCTTCGAGTTTTTCTTTGCCCTGCCCATTTTTAAAGCGATTTTTTTTTCAACTTTTTCACTGATCAGCCGTTTGCTTTCAGTTAACTTGGACCAATTGCTATTTTAAAAAAAGAAGATTTACCATTGATTGCCGTAAAAAGATTTGCAATGTAGCTTGTGCATTGCAAATCTTTTTACATCTATGGTAACACAGAACTTATGGAAGTCTATAATATATCATAAAACTTTGGGGAAATTGAAGTTATTAGCTATGAAACATGGGGATCAGTGATAATTATAATTGGAATCCAAGTTATTGTTTTTAAAAAATAAAATGTGGTAAATAATCAAAACACTGAATTTAACAGGGAATGAAGGGATAAAAAAAATTACTTTTAAATCCAACAATTTTAACCTTTTTTTGAGGAGGGAAGGTGGATAACTGATATACTTTTCTCAAGGTTTGAAGATACATACTTGCCAACTTTTGAAATTCCCAAGGTGTAAAACAACACACAGTTGACATATTGAACTATTGTCAGTTCACTATACAACTATTTAGCAGACATCATTTTTGATTATTTCTGCTAAATAACATGTAAATGACATTTTAAATGAATTTTATGAATAGCAAACAAACAGTATTTTAAAGTTTACTTATGAAATGAACACGTGAAAAACTTACGTTTGTCTGTTTGCATAGTTTAAATAGTATAGAATAATAAAATTTACATAACACACTTAATATATATTTCTTAAAAGAAAAAAAAAAAAAAAAAAAAAAAAAAAAAAAAGAAGCTACAGCGAACGGTTTTAATCCTCGCCTCAGTCGGGGGAAGAGTGGCACTCAGCAGATGCCCCCTCCACACACACACCATTGATAAGAGGATAAACAAATCAACTTCCTTTCTCCCAGGAAATCACTCGTGAAATCAAAATACAAATTAAGGAAGTTAAGAAAAGATACATAAAATAATTTCTCTGACTGAACTTAGCAGAAAAAATTAAGAAACTAAGAATTTGAAATGAAATGGAAAAAACATAGTTGAGTCACAAATCTTGACCTAGTGCTTCATTTCTTGACCTTTTCTTGACTTTCATGACCTTTTTCCCATTTCTTGACTTTTCCGTGACCTTTGCATAATGGTAGACACCCTGTAGTAAAATGCCAGTAATTTCTGCTAAGATTTATGATGTAGATGTATGTACATGGGGCTTATGCAAGGCAAGGGTGGATGGCATGGCGGCACTTGGCCCCACTCTTTGATGGACCCAATGCTTGCGCTTTTACGTTTATTATTTGGGAGCACCTGCGCATTTTTGCTTAGTATTTGTTGAGGTTTAGAAAATAAGCTATTTAAATTAAAATTAATATTTCTATTTCTACTGGAAAGAGGGACAATTACATAGTCTTCTTTATCGCTGTTTAGTTTAATGTGAAAACATAACAAAAATGCAAATGTTTTTGAAAAATAGGGAGAGATATAACTGAAATTACTTCCTGGGATATACCATGCATATTCACTGAGGAATCTGCAGGACTTAACACTGGGCCCATACGTTCATTTGAATGAGTGAAATGATATCATTTACTCAGTTTTTGATAGCAAATTATGTGAAAAGAATTTTTTTTTTTCTTAACAGAAAAATACACATGCAGATTATATGTTGCAGCAGATAACAGGCCGGAAAATACCGCAGTTATTAAATTTTTCTTGTTATCTGATTACTGAGCTTGAGATTCTGCTTTTGAAACGAATTAATACTAGAAGATTAAAAAGTAATACGGAGGATATTCCATAGTTAACTTATAACATTGATTACCACATTCCTCCGGAAATATATTTCGGCTGCACTTTCACGGCCATCCTCAGTCCTTCACTTCTCCAGTGTGAATGGCGTCGATGACTGTCTTGCCTCCTTCTCGAGAATCTTTCGCCGCATGACGTCACTCCATATGTCATTGACGTTTGCGTGGGTTATATCATTGATGCTGCCCTCTGTTGTCACTATCTCGAATGATTCTCGTAGGTCAGCGTAGGAGCGGTTATTAAAAGTTAGCAATTTTTTTAATTCCCTCAAAATCTATTGTGATAGGTTTACTTAAAGCAAGGCAGGATAAAGCTGTGGATTGTTTGTTAAATTTGATATCGTTAATGTGTTTGGTTTTGTGGTCTTTTATTTTTCGTTTGGTTACTCTGATGTAACATCAGTTTTTTCGGTATCGTTATATGTTAAATTAATTTTATAAATTCCTGCTGTTTTGGTGGGGTTAATTTGGTCTTTTTCTGATCTTACACATTGGAAAATGGTTTGATTAGGTTTCATAGGGATATTTTTCTTTATTGCAGAGTGTGAAATTTTGCCAGCTATTCCTCTATAAAAGGGAATAGCAGTAGTAAATTTTAATTTTGGTTTTTGTCTATTGTTAATTGTATTTAGTTTCTTTTTTTGTTCGTAAACCAGTTTATTGAAAATGTGCTGTGGGTAATCTGCTTCATGGCATTGCTTCTTGATAAATTAGAGTTCGTCATGTAGGACATTTTCGTTAGAACAAACTATTAATGCGCGATCTATGTATGACCTAATTGCTGCGATTTTATAGTTAAAGGGAGTATTAGATTTTAAACTGGTTATTGCGGTATTACTTAAAGGTTTCCAATAAACGGTGGTTTGTAGATAGTGGTTTTTGTTTTTCATAATTCTGACATCAAGGAAATTTATAATATTGTTATTGTCCTTTTCCAAAAGTAAATTTTATATTAGGGCCGAGTTTGTTTAACTTGTTCACAAAGTTGTCGTCTGTGATGACGGCAAAAATATTATCGACGTATCGTAACCATAATCGAAACGAGTGGTCGAATTTAGTTTTAATTTCAGTTTCAAGTATTCGCATTTTCCAATCTGCGACAATTCCCGAAATTGGGGATCCCATTGGCACTCTGTGAGTTTGCTTAAAAAACCTATTATTGTAATGACGGCAAAAATATCATCATTGTATCGAAACCATAATCGAAAAGAGTGGTTCAAATTAGTTTTAATTTCAGTTTCAAGTATTCGCATTTTCCAATCTGCGAGAATTTCCGAAATTGGGGATCCCATTGACACTCTGGCAGTTTGTTTAAAAAAGCTACTATTTTAAACAAACGAAGAAAAGAAAGAAAACAAGACCAAGAAAAAAATGAAACAAACCATCAAAACTCAGAATGTTGAACCTTTGGCAATAGACCTCATCCCCTCGGATCAATCGCAAACTTAAAGATCTTATTAAAAATGGAACATGGCCTGGTGGAATTTCTCCCCCATTCCACAATTCAGCTACAATAGCTCCTCACATCTTCGTTAAATACAAAGATCATAAAACCCCTCCCTCTCTCAGGCCTATTGTTAGTAAATGTGAAGGACCAACTTATGCACTTGAGAAATATATGAAAAACATCCTGCTGGAAATTATCCGTCTGTCAGATTGCGTACTTAACTCCACCGAAGATTTTTTAAAACTAAATTATTGTTCAGTTTTGATTTTACTCTCAATTGTTCGTTACTGTTAGTTTAGTTTGATTTTACTCTCAAAGATAACGAACACATGGTCAGTTTTGACGTTGTCAACCTAAACCCCTCCATCAACATTAACGAAATGATCCTAATCATTAATAAACAAATATCCCTAATGTTTAAAAACAACGGAATTATCAATACCTTAACAAGCACCATTAACCTCATTTTAAACAACTCATATTTCTAATACAATAATAGCTTTTTTAAACAAACTCTCAGAGGGCCAATGAGTCCCCAATTTCGGGAATTGTTGCAGATTGGAAAATGCGAATACTTGAAACTGAAATGAAAACTAAATTTAACCACTCTTTTCGATTATGGTTACGATATGTCAATGGTATTTTTGCCGTCATCACAGACGACAACCTTGTGAACATGTTAAACGAAGTCGACCCTAATATAAAATTTACTTTTGAAAAAGGAAAATAATAATCAGGGATGTTAACTCCAACATTCGATTTGGGAGCACCCCGGGAGCAGAAAAAATTTTATTTGGGAGCACCTCGGGAGCAGGAAAATTCCATTTGGAAGCAGAAAAATTCTATTTGGGAGCAGAAAAATTCCATTTGGGAGCACCTTGGGAGCACAAAAATTTTGCTTCCACGAGGAAAACTAAGATTTGGGATCAGAATTAACATGATTTTGGAGCATAAAATTGAAGATTTCTCACTGTGTTGACTCTAGAAAAAAGGCCCGTCTGGGGGGAAATTTCAAAAAGGGCACCCTGTTCTCAAAAAGGGCACTTTGGGGTTCCACGAGAATGTACAGGTAGATAACATATCTAGAAACTGGTTTGAAACTATCTGATCCCCGAAAATTTAACATGTAGAGTTGTAATATGTGTTCTGACTTACAATGCATAGTTAGATTTTTTTCCAGTTTGTCTTTAGTTTTTCCCCCTCCCCCCCTTCTTTTGGAGAAAATATCCTGTAGAAGTAAGTGTAAGTGAAATAGGAAAAATGATTTGTTGATAATATTTTGCTCTAAACATGACATAAATATGTGAATTAAATCTGTACATAACTAGATGTTTTTGATTTAAAAAAGTTTTAATCTAAGTAATTTTGAATTTTCTGCTCAATTTTTTTCCCTCAAAATTACGTGATGTAGATGTTTATTATTTATAAGAATAGTACATTTATTGAAGAAGGTTTCAGAAATTTTTAGCCAGACATGATTTGTTAGGCAGTAGGGGAAGGCAGAGGGACTGTTAATTTTTGTTCCTCAATTTTATCACACTATCACTACTGTACCACAATTACTGGCTCCCATTCATATATGATATTTCACCTATATTGGTACAAACTTTTAAACAGAAAAGGACTGTCAGTGTAAGTGGATTAGGATAGATGTGTTTAGCATGTAATAAAAATAATAAAATTTCTGCAGTGCAGGATGTATAAAATTTAATAATATAAATCAGAATTTTATTTAAATTCTTTTGTTCGCAATAATTATTGAATGATTACCAAGTAAAGATTTTTAAAGACGAACTCTGGAATAATGATTGTTTGATAATTAGCAACTACTTATTTATCAAACGTACCTACCGATATTTGAGGATTGACAGATGGAATAGCAAATTTTTAGATAACTTAAGAAAATTTTGATTTTTACAACCGTATTTTCTTCCCCCAACTCCTAAGTGAAATGCCCAGGTAGTTCTGCCGGGCCGATCGGGATTCTCATTGAGTCAGCAAAAACAAAACATACTAGAGAGGCCCCTTTTCGGGTTACTCGGCTCGCGCAAATGTAATGAAAAAGGCAGTAACAGTATTTCGATCTGAAAGAATAGAGTATTTGAAAAAGGCATTTGTGGGAAAGATCCGATTTTATAGATGTGAAAGGGCCGCAAGCAGGAGGGCGTATAAAGATGAGAAATAGGGCCGCCGGGCACTGCGCCCTGCAAAATCAATCTAGAGTCAACATTTACAATAAATGCAGATAAGAAAAGCAAAGTTTGCAAGCGTGGCAAAAAATTAACAAAGAGTCCAAATGACGCATTCGGAGCAGCTCGGCGCAAAAATCGGCTAAAAGTGCAGTTCGGCGCGAGATTTGCGTTTCGGAGCAGCTCGGCGCAGAATTAACATCCCTGAATAATATTATAAATTTCCTTGATGTCAGAATTATTTAAAACAAAAACCACAATCTCCTTAACTTACAATCAACCTTAATCGGACCACAATCAATAATAACCACAATCAACCTTAATCGGAAACCTTCAAGTAATACTGCAATAACCAATTTTAAATCTAATACTCCCTTTAACTATAAAATCGCAGCAATTAGGTCATACATAGATCGTGCATTAATAGTTTGCTCTAACGAAAATCTCCTACATGACGAACTCAAATTTATCAAGGAGGAATGCCATGAAGCAGATTAATCACCAGTACATTTTCAATAAACTGGTTAAAGAACGAAAAAAGAAACTAAATACAATTAATAATAGACAAAAACAAAAATTTAAATTTACTACCGCTATTCCCTTTTGTAGAGGAATAGCTGGCAGAATAAAGAAAAGTATCTGGATCCCTGTCAAACCTAATCAAACCATTTTCCAACGTGTAAGATCAGAAAAAGACCAAATTAACCCCACTGAAACAGCAGGAATTTATAAAATTAATTTAACACATAACTATACCGAAAAAAACAGATGTTGCATCGGAGTAACCAACCAATAAATAAGACCGCAAAACCGAACACATTAACGATATCAAATTTAACAAACAATCCACAGCTTTATCCCACTTCACTTTAAGTAAACCTATCACAATAGATTTTGAGGGAATTCAAAAAATCGCTAACTTTAATAATGCCCCTACGCTTACCTACGAGAATCATTGGAAATAGTGACAACAGAGGGCAGCATCAATGATACAACCCATGCAAACATCAATGATATACGGAGTGACATCATGCGGCGAAAGATCCGAGAAGGAGGCGAGACAGTCATGGGTGCCATTCACACTGGAGAAGTGAAGGACTGAGGATGGCCGTGAAAGTGCGATCGAAATACATTTCCGGAGGAATGTGGTAGTCAATTTTATAAGTTAACTATGAATTAATACTTTTAATTAGAAACTCAGAAATATTTTACAAATGCCAAACTCGAGACAGTTAAATTAAAGTTCATCAGTTTACATAAGCGAGAAATGTTTAAAATTTACGGCATATCAATGAAAGTGCACTACCATAAAAGCGATTAATGTGACTTGTAAATCCTTTCCATATACAAAGAAAAAAAGATTCTTAGAAAGGTATTTTTTTAGGCTAACATCAATTTTAAAAAAGGCCACTTTGAAAATGCACGATATGGGCTGCATATGTAGTAGTTTCTTCCTTCTAGATCATGCACATGCCAATTGTGACAGATATTTCTTGCACTTAAAAACAATCAAGTATTTGTTATAGTCACGCATTTAAATTTTCGTTGCAATTTCTAATGTTTTAACTAAATGCAGCAAGTTTCAATCGCTGTGGTGTTATGTAGAAAATAATATTGATAAATAAACAAAAGTAGAATGTAATTCTTATTATAGGCTGTTTTCTTCCTACTAGATCTTGTAAGTTTGAATCTAAGAACTTGATGGTTCTTATGATTTCCCAGTGTTTATCAATTCAGTTTTAGTTACCAATGTGATTTTTAACATATGAGTAATAACTCAATTGTTTTAAACAGAATAAGTGGAATATTTACTGAATCAAGAAACAAAAATTTATTAATATAAATATTGTTGCCAAACTACAATATTCTTATTTATTTAAAAGCTAAACGAATATAGCTTTATTCCTCTTGAATTTTTAATCATTTGGTATAAATTAGCCCGTTATGTTAATAATATCCAGTAAGCAATGTCATTATGAATCTTTTTCATTAATGCAAATTGTAAAAGATTTTCTAAAAATGAAATTACGCCAGATATTCTAAGAAATTCAGAATGAATATAGTTTTGTTTCGGGAAAAGGAAAAAAATTCTTTGATTAAGTTTCTCTGTCTCTAGTAACTGAGTGAAAATCAGGACGTTGAGCCAAGAATGATTTAGGCTAATCTAGAAAAGTTAGAATTTGTATTGCAAGAATAACAAATGGCAACCACCTAAAAATAGTCAGAAAAGCTACTCTGGTATATTGTGGTATTGTTGCTATATAAATTTAAATTGTGGTATTTTTAATCATTAATTTACTTTTATCCTAATGCTTTAATGATCTGGTATTAATTTAAGATGTTGTTTTATCATTTAAGATGTTTTAATTCACGAGATATAATAGCATGTAATTTTTTAAAATGCCAATAGTAATGTTCTTTGATTAGAACTAATTACCCTTTTTTTTAATTGTGTTTTGCTAAATAATTACTTTTTGGTTCAATTTAATTATGTTCTACATTCTAACAATCTTTGGAGGTGTAAATTTAAATTACTTTTGACTTGCCTTATAGATTTTTTTTTCACCCTGAGATTTTTCTCAATAGCTTAAATTATTTTCTGTTGTGATACTCTTCCTCAGTTTAAGTCTAGTTTTTAATTTTTTTCACCCACTTCTAGCTAATTTATGTCACCTAACTTTTACTAATGATGTATCAGGCTATTATCTATCTATCACTACATTTTTGAACATTTTCATTTTGATGCACTTCGTTGTTGTTTTATTAAATTTTCCATTCAATATGGCAACCAAAGCTTTAAAAAACCATTTTTGCATTAAGATTTTGTCATCGTCATTTTTTTCGCTTCTCTCTCAGCCTGCTCGATAAGATTCCCGCCTTGCTATAAGCATGCTTACTGGTTCACTGGGTGACCCTCTCATTCCACCTTGGCTATGGGTATGCTGATTGGTCTCTCTGGACGACGTCTCTTCCTTGGAAGGGGGGAAATTCCTGGCGTCGGGATGATTCTGAGCTCGGCTTTGGAGGAGAGAGGTCGCACGCATTTGTTTTCCTGTAGAGCACATTTATTTGTGCATCACCTTTTCTTACAAAGGCTTGCCTTTTTATGCACCTTGTTATGTAGTAGAAAGAAAACCCTTTTGATGGCAAATTAGTCACACTTTTCCTTTTCCTTTAAGAACATCATTTCTTTGAGATGATCTACAGTTTCCAGGAGGCACACAAGTAATGGCGCGGCAATAGTCTGACCAATGGCCCCGAGCGGCCATCATCAAGCCTGAGATCCAGCATCCGATCCTAGAGATCATGTGCACCAAGCATCTACCAGAGGTGCTGATCAGCAAAATTTACAGAAGATACAGAAAATTTACAGACAGATTTTTTGGCGAGTCTCTTAGCTTCCACACCATCAACTCTGCCAGCATCACCAATTCAGTGATTTCCACATTACAGATCACTGTCCCACTCTGAGACATAATCAACATGATCCGGGTGAGCCCTTGATGTTCCTAAATCCCATCTGCCAAGATGGGTGAGAGTCGCCTTTTGTTACCCACCAAATTATCCTGGAACTTTTTTCTAATATTTATACTTTTTTTTGTAATAAAAGTATTTCTGTTTTTTTTTTTTGGGGGGGGGGGACAAAATTGTGATTAGTGAATCTTTGGGAGTCAGTAATTTGTCTATTTTAAAGTGAATTTTTTGTGTAAACAGTTGCTTAAAGAGACAAGAGCTTAAAGAATTTCACTTGGGATTTTTGCTCAATTAATAGAAATTTCAGTGTTGTCTTTTTTTTTATTAATTCTCTTTTTGGGGGGAGGGAGGGGGGGGATGCTGTAATATGCTAAATATCTTTGGTGTGATCACTTATGGGTTCAGGGATGCTTAAATTCTTTGACAAATGTTTATTTGGCTTCAGTGTCATTGTAAAGTGTTTTTAAAAAACAACAACAAAAAAAAAACTTTTCTTTTTGTTGGTTTCTGAAGTCATGCAATCTATGCTGTGTGTAAAAGTCTGCTTATGACTCACTTTTTTTTTTTAGCATAGTGTGGGAGGCACATCCATGTCTTAAATTTTGTGTTTTGACTAATTGATCTTTCTGAAACATCAAGGGTACCCTTTATTCCAATAAGTTTCTGTAGTTGTGCCTTCATTCAATTTTGTTAATTTCTTAGAATGTGCTCCAAATTTCATGAAGTGTATCTTGTTAAATAAAAGCCAATGTTTCTGATCAAATTTTGACTCAGTGTTATTTTGTTACACCCCCACAGGCACAGCAAGTTTTCTGGGTTATTATGTTCTCTTTAGGTCTGATAATTCACAAAGCAATGTTTTTACCATCTTTTTTTTTTTTTTTAACAGGTTAAACTTTTTCTAAAGCTTTCACGGCCGTAGTAGCAGAACACTGCAATATGAATGGATTAAACATGTTATTCAGAATTTCTTAAATTATATTTATTTTCATTTATTGTTTAGTATTGTTCAAGTTGCTCCGGAACAGGTATAAAAAAGGAAGAGAAAAAAAAAAAAAGAAGAGTTAAAAAGAGTTTAAATTCTTCATTTATTTTTAAAAAGCATAACCCTGAATTAAAAATGTTGTTACTATTACAAACATACTTGTCTTAATTTCTTCATAAATTCTGGATATGGAAGACATAATAGGTGCTTGCATTATGTGTTCTACAAAAATATATAAGCCATGCCATAAATATTTCAGTATTTCATTGGCAAAAAATAGGAGTATTTGACTTTTAAAATAAATCTCAAAATGAATAATAAGATTATTTTATCAATTAAATGTTTTTTGTACTTAGGAGTGAGGAATTTTTAGACTATCTTCACAGCCTCCAGCGATCATTCATTTATAAGTGGCTAGAACTCTTTACGCCCTATCCAATGAGTAATCTACTCCCAAAAGACTTTGGGTGAAATACCTCTACCCGAGGACAATTGGGGATCTCTTCCTTTGCCTGCTTTTTTTTAAGCAGAGGCAGAAGAAGGGAGGATGGGGGGGGGGGGGACACAGAATGAATACGTGGCTATCCTTTTAGCGGAAAAGCCTGCCAAAATTTGTAGATGAGATAGGCATGAGATGAGAACTTACTATGAAGACTTTATAATAATTGATAAAATTTTAATACTAAAAAGGAAAACTTGCACTGCTAAATTTTACTATCAATTTTGCTAAGATAATTTGTAAATTTTCTATTCTAAAATAATTTTATTCTCTTGATCAGCAACAGCACCTGCTTTCACACATGCCATCCTTGTTACTCAGTAATAAATAAACCGAAAATAGGTCTATTCCATGAATCAATTTAAAAAAAAATAATTATTTACTTTATTTGAAGAGTTAGTTACATCCCTCAGAAACAAAGACCACCAAGAGCTATAAAGAAACCACAGATTTAGCACATGCGTATGACTTAACAAAACTGTCGATTTTTATTCAGCTTGCGGGAAATACAAATTAGTTTAACTATAGCAAAAAAAATGTGGTCCCTTTCTAAAGGAAAAATAATTGCACTTCCCAGAATTGCAAAAATTTTTCCATATACAACTGTTGATTAATGCACAAAACATACTATCCAAATTATTATAATGATTTGTTGATTAGCATAGTCGATGATGTTGCTTGGTATTTTCTATGAGTCAGCTTGAAAATTTTTAATACTTTATGCATTAGAATGAGAAAAAAAAAGTTATTATTATTATTTCATTCTAATAGTGTGGTAAAGTTGTCTTATGAGGTTAAAACATAGCTGACAACAATTCTGGAATATAAGCAACCATTTTTTGTAAACAGTAATTATAAGAGAAAAGTTTTTGTGTTACAACATAGCAAAATTTCTGAGTTTGATGGAAGGTGTGGTTACTATTTTGAAAAGTATTTTTAAAAATATACTGTTTAAAAACAAGTGGTTAATTATATTCCTTAACTGTTGGCAGCTATGTAAAAATAATGAGTACAAATTTTTATCTTGATTAATTGACATAGTTTCCTTAGTCATGGAATTCGAACACCCAAAAAAATGTTCTAAATCGAACATTTTTGTTAAAAAATAATTAAAATGTTAGCACTTATATTAGTGAGCGAAAAGTAATTTCATAAATTAGCATTAACATACATATAAATGTAACAGAAAATCAAGTTTTTTTTTCTTTTTTTTTGGGGGGGGGGGGGGGGGGGCTTTTTAGATCGTAGCCAAAAAATATAAACTAGTCATAAAATATGACTTTTTGCAAAATAAAACCCTGCAAAATTTCCTGTCAAATCTGAAGACTGAACTTTGAGATCCTTTGGAGAAGCAGAAGATGTATTACGTTGTAACGAAAGTTTTCCGCCACTGCAAGTATTGCCTGCACAGGCAGTTCGCATTGGTGTCTTTTCCAATATTTTGCCAAACGATTTTTGTTATTTGAAAGAAAAAGACTTGTTTTAGAGCACTGTGTTGTGAAATCTGTAAAACAATATCATTATGATTAAGTATAAGGTGTCTGAAATGGAACTATCACGCTACCAGATTGAACTATCATTTACTCTCAGTTCTGTTGTAAAAAGTCAGCTACATAATGACACCGAATCATGTGTACAGCTTAAGATACTACTATTGTATCATATGACACTGTGGAAATTTGGTACCGAAACTTCAAAAACGAGGACTAGGACATTAAAGAAGCAGAGCGATCTAGCCAGCCTAATCATGCTGGTGTGGCCGCCTACGACAATCTATGGACGAAGATAAAATATTCATCCACTCGAGAGCTAGCTAAAAGAGTTAGACTTTAGTGCCATGTCCATTAGTCGCGCTAAGCATCGCATAAAGTTGACATATAAGGTCAATAGCTGGGTACCGCGTGAGCTGACTCAAGCAAATCTGGCGGAAAACTTTCGTTACAACCTGATACTAATCTGAATGTTTCTAATCACTGATATTAAACATATTAAAATGTTTTGAGCACTTTCAGAGCATATTTGTAAATACAGTAGACACTGGTTATAACGTACTCTCACGGGATCTAAAAAAGTAGTACGTTATAAGCAGTACCGCCGGTAAGATTCAATATTACACACAAAAAAGAAAGTAGGCTCATAATTTCATTGTAATATGTGTTTTAAACAGGTCTGATTTTTTAAAATTTAAATTAAACAGAGAAAATTCTTTATTACTTACAATTTTTATTGAGATAAATAATCTGTAATTTTCATTTGTTTCAAATGGGCAGATGCTACTCTAAAAATACCGTTTTGGATATCCATAATAGACTTTTGTAGAATCTGTGCATCATCACTGCGGCATTCAAAAAATCGTAACAGTGTTTTTGAAGCATTTAATATGTCGAGTATGATTGGTATAGACTCCTCTGTTTCTTCTTCACTATCATTAGAATCATTACAGATAACGCTTTTCAGAAGGCATTTACATTGATGAATGCCAAAGAAAAAACTCGGTCTTGTTCTTAGCCCTGCCTAGCAGGGGGAAAAAAAACAAAAGATCGCTCCCTTCATTCAAGCACAATTCATCTCGCTAGAGAATCTGAAAACTGACAACGAGGGTTTCTGATCGTACTGAAATTTACGCGGAAAAGGAGATAAAATGCTTAAGACAAGCAAAATTTTATTTTTGGCTTTGGTATAACAAGTACGTTATAGCCGAAGTACGTACTTTTGCTACGTAGGTTTTAACCAAAGTTAAATAACATTATATGCATTGGACTTCAATTGGGACCTAGATTCTAGGTAGGTTATAACCGATAGTACGTTATATCCCAGGTCCGTTATAACTGGTGTGCACTGTATTTATATTTCTTTATTAAAAGAATGATAAATTTTGGTGGTTGTTTGAAGGATTGAATGCTTTTGGAGACAATTAATTAAGATGAATGTGTTGTTATGGCAAAACTTCCCATAAAAATCTGTCTAGGATGGGCGATGCCTTGGTTGGAGGACTTTTTAATGGGTTCTAACACATATTTATGCTACATCTGTAGAAACCAGCCAAAAGCTTGACAGTTAGACAGACAGCCACGCAATAGGCCATACCAGAAAGCTGGACCTTCACTCTTCAGCCTTGATTAGAATGAATTTTTTTATTCATTAGTATCACCTCAAAGAGAAATTTTTCGCACTATTATTGTTTTCCCATGCATTTCATGTTCGGCAAGTACACAATTTTCAAATGAGATTTAAGTAGCTTTTAAGATAAAATAAAATCCAAAAATAAAGGATTTTTTTTTTTTTTTTTTTTTTTTTTTTTTTTACTTTAATAAAATATAGACGGTGTTTGAAACAATTTCTCTCTCTTAGCTGATAGAAATATTTCATTATCCCTAATCAGCAATTGCTCATGCATTGTATTATGACTAAAATAGCCATGTAACTCAGAAATGTTAGACCTTTTTTTCATTACGTACTTAAAAAAAATTACAATAGAATATCGATTAACCGAAGTAAGCAGGGCTGATCATTTACAAAAATTTTGGATGATCGAGAATGCTTCAGTTTTGAGATTATGCACTATTAGATGAGGTTTTTCTTGTGATCAAACTTGCTTTATAATAAAGTGAAAAAGAAATAGAAGCAAGAAAAAATATAATATTGTAGTAGCACAGTACATTGTAACTTGAAACATGCAAAAAGTAAGTTCATAAATGTATGCATTTAATAAAAACATATAAAACATTTTTTAATACGGCGGATTAATTAGTTAAAATTTTTTATTTGGGAATACCTTATTCCCCCGTACACGATATATATTTCGGTTACACACATAACCATGTTCAGTCATTTCTGGATCTCTCACTAATGGCGGCTTCTTTTTATATCTTCTTGACGTCATCCCATGATTGGTCGATACGCTTCATACAATCGACCAATCATGGGATGACGTCATGCATCGAACTTTCAAGAAGAAGAACGAAGAAGATATAAAAAGAAGCCGCCATTAGTGAGAGATCCAGAAACGACTGAAGATGGTTATGTGTGTAACCGAAATATATATCGTGTACGGGGGGAATAAGGTATTCCCAAATAAAAAATTTTAAGTATGCATTTAAGTTTGGTTTGGTGCAAATTTAATTGTCTGTATTTTGCAAACTATATGATAACATTTATTTAAAGATTTTTTTTTTTTTAAATCCTTAAAAATTAATTTTTTTTAAGAGGGCAAAAAAGAGTGAGGAAAAAAATGCTTTAAAATGAGTTTTGAGCAACATAAAGTTTCAGATAATCTAGACTTTGCTATATCACAATAATTTGGCTAACACTGTATATAAAAAATGCTCATCTTTATGAGTCTCCATATCATAAATGAGAATTTGTTGTTGTTGTTGTATGAAATATGACAAATTCAATTTTAAACTACAATAAACTTAAGGGGATGAAATAACAGAACAAAATAAACATTTTATACCATACAGAGTCTATTGCTTCAAAAATTGTCTTCATAAACCAGATTGTAATCATTGAAGTCCCGAAGTGTTAACCCAATTTTCTAACTAGGTTCTTATTAGAGGTATTATTCTCTGGTAACAGCATAGTTCAAAATAAGCTATAATTTATAATTACCAATCCTAGTTCACTTTTTTTGATAAGCTAATTAATGTTATCAAAGAATTATTTGAAATTCGAACAGTGCTTCAAAATTTTTAAGTTGTTATTATTGTTAACTTGTTTGATCACCTTAAAGTTGGTCGAATTGATTCTAATTCACCCTTTATAGTTACAGACTCTTACAATTTTAATTTAAAGACCTAATCATACTCTCCGAAGAGTGTGGAATTTTTCTTCAATGGGTTCCTTCCCATATTGGTCTACATGGAAACAAGACTGCTGACATTCTTGCAAAGGAAGGCATATCTAGTCCTTTAATCTCTTGAGGAAGTCTAACCTCTTCTGAGATATATTTACAAATTAAGACCCTTAACCAGAAAATATCGAAGACACCTCTGTTACACTCCTGGTATTCAGAGAAAACCCTTGCACTTAAGTGTGACAGATCGACCCGAGTCACCATCAGCAGACTCGGGAGTGGTCATATCAGATCTCTTAAATATGTCAATGGTGAAAAAACTTTTCTGAATTGCACTAAATGCACTTCAGCTCAGGCCTCCACTGCCCATCTTTTAAACTGCTTGAGGGTTTCGGGTGAAGATCTGACAGCCACTCCTCTTCTGGTTTACGACTTTTTGAAGATTCAAGAACGCTTGGACTTGGTCTAGCCTACAACTAGACCTAGTGGAATTAGCAACAACAACCACAATTTTAATGCAAAAATCACATTCTGTTTATAGTGTGCTTCCACAGAAATTTGTAGTATACGCAGATTTAAACAAACATGTACCGAATACTACACAAAACTTGAAATAATTTCTATAAAGCATTGGAACGGATTAATTATTTATAAGATAATTATTTTATAGGGATCGACCGATAGTATTGGCATCAATACCTCCAATTTTTTTAGGTATCAGTTCTTTCATATTTCAAAAGTATCGGGAAAGTATCAGTTCCAGATACATTCATCCATTTTTACCAATACTTAGCTTTTTAGAAGAAAAATCATTCAGGTGCAATACCACTCAAGCAAGGCAGCACTCGGGGGGTGGACCAGGGGGTTTGGTCTCTCCCAGAAAATTTAAAATTTTGTTAACAAAATAACAATGAAGTTTTTTTGTGAAAAATTCAGCCTTTTTCACCATTTGGTCCCCCTCTGAAATTTTTGGATACTCCCCGAAATTTTTTCCAAGTACGGCCCTGCACTCAAGAATCTATTCTGATGAGACTGGAGGTGTCGTTTCATTGGCATATTTGTTTGTGCGACTGTTTTCGAACAGTGTTTTTGATTTTTTTCTTAAACCATCACTAAATATGGATGTACCATCATCAAGTGTGGAAGAAAGTATGGATGAGGAAACGTTAGATGACAGTGGGACAGAACAGATGTTTATTATGTTAAGATATTTCGATTTGGAGCCTAACAGTAAATATGCATCCTATAGCGAATTCAAAAAGCAGATGTCGAGAGTTAGGCTATAATTTTACTTCAGCTATATAAACGTTTACTTTCTCTCAGTCTAGATTCAAAAAGGGGTAGGTGTATGGCTTTTGAATTGGCTTTAAATTTTTGTTTAAAACTGGATTAAAATTTTTATTTAAAAAATTGGTGCAAGGACATCTGATACGGCTTGGGTATGGTATCTATATCAAAACTGATGGAGGAGACTGTGCTTGACATTGTTTGATATTTCAGGGGATGACGGTCTTTAAAATAATAGAAAAATGGATATTTATATTTATGAGTGACTTCTAATTTAAATAATTTATTTTAAATCGGCACTTCAAAATTTTCATATTGTGATTTTTTGTCAGAAATTAAACTGAAACTAGCCTTAAGACTCACTTACACCCTTTCGAAAAAGTATTCGAATGTAAGTCCCATGACAGTTTCATTTTAAAATTTTGTTCCCTGTAAAAACGAATCACACATGACACATAACAATAAGTTCTAAAATTTCTTTTAAATGTGTGTTTTCTACAAAAACTAATTAGTTATTCACAAAACAAAAGTAGGAAATATGGCTATTACTCAAATACTTTTTTGAGCTGTTGCACGATCTGATGGTACAGTAGCTGTTTAATTGAAGAATTTTGAAAATAGTGTTTAATATGAATATTGAAATGTTAGAAGTTTAGAGTAATTGAGGTTTGAAATATTTAAAGTTTATAGAGTACTTGTATGCGAGTTTCAGGCCTTTATTAGTTAAAATAGAATCTGTTAAATTGCTAATTCAAAAGCGGGGTTTCATTAGAACTTCTGTAACAAATTTGTTAAAGAAAATTGAGGATGAACTTAAGGAAACTGTTGCTAGTTCATCACTTCAAGACAGTTTGGCTTTACTAGTGGAAAAAGAGAAGGATTTAAAATTGTTAGATAATGAAATAGAAAAGTTGATACAAAATGTGGGAGAATTGCAGACTCACTTTGAAAGTGCTATGGTGTATTGTGATAAAATAATTTCATTAAAATCTAAAGTAACTAGACACTTGAATAAAACCAAGTGGAAAATAGACTCTGAAACAAATTCTAGTGTAAATTTAACGGAAAACAACCGAGTGAATAAAACAACTAATTAGTTAGACTTCCTCAGTTGAATATTATAAAATTTTATGGCGACTATAGTCAATGGTTAAATTTCTGGAATAGTTTTAAAGTAGCTATTCATGATAATACAACTTTCGAAAGTCGACAAATTTAACTATCTTAAGTCTTATGTAGGCAGAGCTGCCGCAAGTAGTATACAGGCATTCAGTATGTCTGAAGAAAATAATAAATCTGCTGTAGAGATTTAAAAAACTAGATTTGGCAGAAAGGATCTTATAATTAACGAACACATAAATAAACTTTTGAATATTTTACAGGTTTGAATCTCAAACCTGTAAAATATTCAAATGAAGTTGTTAAATTAAGGAAATTGTATGATGAAATTGAAATACAGGTTCGAAGCCTTTCAGTTAATTCTTCAAGCTATGGTAGTTAAGCTTGTCCAAATTAATTAAAAAATTCCAACTTGCCTAATATACTTGAAAAGTTGATAGACTCACTTTCTAAAATATGTATAATTTCCATGGCATAATGGAGTTGTCGCAAATTAATTGCTTCATCTGTTCCATCTGTGGTTTGCAGAAGAAGACGATAAGTGCCAACGGTTCTAGTGCGAGAAATTTCATCTGGGAATCATCCCAGAGTAGCTCAGTGGTAGTGCACCCGCACGTTAAGCGGCAGTCCTGGGTTCGATCCCCAGCTCTGGAATTTTTCGCATAGTTGGTAAAAAATAAAAATTAATCAGCCTAAAATTCCAACTTGCCTAATATACTTGAAAGGTTAATAGACTCACTTTCTAAAATAAGATAGGGATATTAAAAAAAAAAAAAAAAAACAAATTTACATAAGATGGTACATTTTTGGCTGTAGATTTCTTTTCCTTGAAAAAGAAGGAAAAAAGCATAGTTCTCAACATGTGTTGCATAGAGCGTAGAAAAAGTAAACAATGCGTAGTTACTACACCAAATGCGTAATAGTTGGCAGCCCTGCTTGAGCATAATGCCTTAAAATTTTCAGACTTAGCTTATCGTGTTTAAACGAATAAATGAACTATAATTATAAAGTAGGTAAAAAAAATTATCTGCATATGTATCTACAATTGCAGATTATCTTCACAAAAAAATGCATACTTTTTTATGTAAGAATAAGATATCTATTTTGATAAGATACTTATGATAGATGAGTTAATTTTTTTAAACATAGGTTTAATGCCTTTTTTCTGCTTTAATAATTTAATATTAATTTACATTAAGCCATTTGTAGTTTTAATTTAGGTTAAATTACTTTTAGAGATTGATAAATAAAAAGTAAGTCTCTTTAATAAAAAATAATTTTTTAAAACTACCAGTTAAAAAACAAAAACAGATCTATTTAATTTTTAAGCTTCTAAAATATATGAGCATTCTTTCACAGTACAAAAACTTATATGGCACCATAAGGGGGGAGGGGGGCAAATTCATTAAAAAAATACTTTCAAACATTAGTTTCCAAATTTTAGGAGAATTTCACTTTTTTACTATTGATTTGTCATACAAACATAGACACCCACCCACCCCCACCCGCACGCACGCACGCGCACACATGCACACACACGGGATTATTCAAAGTACTTTATGTATGGAGTGATAATCATACACAATACTGTAGTAGTAACTAAAACAAATATTTTAAACTAGTAAAATACCAAGCTACAACATGGCTGTCTGCACAAGCAGCCGTGTTATAATTTTCATTAATGAATATTTCACAAACACAATTTAAATCTAGATCTGCGGGGGGAAAAAAATGCTCACTTGCTCTTTATTTGGCTGTCGTTCATCGTACAGCAAAGTTACATATACCATTCAATTGCAAATAATGAATACTTTAATTTCATACTAATTTAATTTGCATAAGGGGCCATCTTCATATTTAATTCTGCATCAACTTCCTTTTCTCAAAGGTAACACTTTATTTTGACTTTATCAAATGAAAGAAAACCTTCAAATTACCCTAAATATAAATTTTCACCAATTTTCTGCAATAATTTCTAGAGATATTGTGAATTCTTTTTTGCACGATTTTAAGGGACTTTCTGCAAATATGAAAAACGCTATTTGTAGGTTCCAAACTTTTTGCCTTTCAATTATAATTTTGCTCACGACAGTTAAAAGAAATAAATATTATTTACAGGGAAAAAACTGTTTCTAGTCAAAGTATTTTCTACTGAGAATATCAGGGATAGAAATAAGACTATTTAGCCAGTGGTCCAAATGAACTGTGACTCCAAAACTTTTTTGGTCCGTATACATAATTTAAAGAAAAATGCAAAACGACTGCTTACAATTTTGAAAATCTTTCCAATTTGAAATTGTTATTGAGTATTTGGAGGTTCCTTTATACAGGTGAAATGGTGCCAGTAGTGAGAATCTGTTCTTTGCGCTTCTGACTACAAGCATAATTGTTACTCAGCTACGGTCAAACTTGAAGAATGGTTTGAAAATCTATTGTTTTGAATTTCATGTAAAAAACGCAATTATTTTTGCTGACCCAATATTATCACTGTGTTATTTCCCTTTCTTCATTAAATATTATCGTCTGCAGTGCAATATTTTTAAAAGACTTTTAGTGATTTTTTTAATTTATAGTTAGATGAAAATTAAGACAAAAAAAAGGTGATTTTGAATGTTTCTTACATGTTTGATAAAGTATGGAGAAGTCCAAAGACCTGATGTTTCAGGTATTAAAAAAGGTCAAATTCATGTCTGGAATGTTAAGAATGTTGGTTTTTCAGAAAGCAGAAATTCACACTGTGTTTGGCGCTTTGGTAAAATGTCAGGTCTTTACTCATTGCCAGTTTGCACATGCAATTTTTTAGTTTCGTTCCCTAGACTTGGCGAACGCACTATAATTATACATGGAAAATATTTTATTTAGGGAGAAATAGTAGTGGATGCAACAGTAGACGCTTTATAGAATCACCTTCAAACTGTGCAAACCTCCAATTCATTTGCTTCAAAATTTGCTATTTTTTAATGCTGCTAACTTTTACTATTTTTGTGCAAAAGAAATCTAGTTTACATTTATTTTACATAATTTTCAAAAAATTGTCCCTTAATAAATTTATAAATGGTCCCTTAATTCATGAAAACAATACATTTTACTTAATATAAATTAAACTACTGAAAATAGAAATTTGAAATTTTGCACAGCCATGTAAAATTATTTTCTGCATCTATTTCCATCAAAATTTGGCTAGGTTGCTATTAATAATTTTTTGAATATTAATTTAATAATCCGTAATTCATATTAATACTTTATTAAAAATAATAATAATAGTAAATTATGTTAGGGTCGTTTAGTTCTAATAGTACGAATAAAAATCACTTTCTTACTATCAATATTATAAGAGATATTAATTAAAGAATGAAAAAATATTTTAACATAGGGGGAGGGGGATTTTGGAAGCTCATAACTCACTCATTTTCTGTTCAAATGTATTGAAAATTGGCAGCACTTTGCAGCATAAAATAAACTCTAAATATTAGCCTAACTAGTTATAAATGTGCTCAAAAACTAATGAACAAATGTTGAAATTAAGGGTTTAATTTGAATGATCAAGTGTTGAATTTGCTGTTTTTTCCCATTAAAAAATATATTCCTGTTTTATGCATCAAGAATGTTCAAAATGTTCAAAAATCAAGAATGTTCAAAAATAATTTTCCATCCTGCCCCATGCATATTATAGACAGAACTTTAGTAGTATATGGCCGGATATCCGGTAGTTATGATTCGGATATCTGACGGTATTTTGGATATTGAAAAATCAGTCAGATAGGCCGGATACTTGCCAGATATCCGTTACTTCCTTACGAAATAATCCGTAAATTTTGTTGAAAGGGTGTGTGTGACATATCCCGATATCAAGCACCACAGGGTAGTTTAATACCATTCAGTACTTGAATATTGAGGGAGGGGGAAGGATGAGCTTAAAAAAAGGCAAAGCAATCTCCCAAAGATAAACATTTTTTACTTACAGAACTCAAAATTAATTTTGATCAGATTGTATGATTTTTCTGGACTTCCAAAACTCTTCATTCTAGTATTCAAAAGAGTTTTTAATCGGTACTTTTTCTAACTTTTGTCCCTTTGATCTCCTACTTCCAGTGTATACAAAACTGAGTGAGAAATTCCTTTCTTATTCGCATCAGTCAAAAGAAAGAAGTTGGAAATAATAATAGAACACTCAGGACTGGGTGGCCATGATATACAAAAGAGGAGTCGGAGAATGAGCTCTCTGCAATTGACACCACATACGTCCCATGACACCTGTCTTGGCATTTTTCTCAAAGCAAATAGTCGTCTCCCATGTCAGTAGTAATCTAATTAAGAGTCTTCCGTGCACATGTCTATGGGAGAAATACTGAGTATGAGAACGAGATAATGTTCCAGTCTCATATATTGCCCTGAGACAAACATGAAATACCACTCTGTATGAAGTAAAAATAGTGCAAGAAGGCCGCAACTGGCCTGAGGCTATCGCCGTCTTTAGTGCCAGCGTGGTCTTTTCTGGGAAATAGATGTATTTTCTTTGCTTCTTTGAAATACATGGGGAAATGAAATTTGCTTGTACAGTAAAAAATAATCTGTCCCATATTTTGGTTAACTGGACAGTAACCGAGCCAAAGTCAACATATACTTGGAGGAGCCTTAGCATAGCATACCTTGGAATCTGAATCCTAGCACGCCTTGATTAGAAGAAAACTATGTTTAGCTTTTACGATATAATTAATACAGTCGACCCTTGTTTATCGCGGTTAATTGGTTCCAGACTTTACCGTGATAAGTAAATTTCTGCAAAGTAGGATTCTTTAATTATAAATCGAATATTTTTGTAGTTAGAGCATATAAAACCTGTCAACGACCTTCTAAATGCGTTTATAACTTTATGAGAGCCCTCTAGACTTGAAATAGCACCTGAAAGTCATCATTACACTCGTACTACACAATATATTAGACAAAATAAGACATATTAGATGTTACAAATATTATATTATTATTATTGTACATTTATTTGCACACAACCACTAACCTAAGAAGAATACAACCTGTTCGATGATGAAGCGATGAAGATGAAAAGATGTACCACACAGCAATGAAGAGCAAGGTTACTGCACCTCTGAAGGCACGACTTCAGTAGCAGAATCTTCAGGTGGTGCAGTATCTTCAACACGTGAGTCGTCATCTTCTTCCACTGAAGAAATACTAGACGCAGGGAGTGGATGTCTGGGTGTGTGGCTCAAGAACATCGTGATAGGCAGTTGCTTATGCTGTTTTTTCATATGCTTGAGGAGGCTTTTGTGGATCCCATTCGTCAATCATGTCCTGTACTTCCTTAATAGTTCTCACGACATCCGAGAGATGTCCAAGTGTAAGGCCAACTTCCTCCTCCTGACCCCCAGGAACCTCTGGCTGCTCTTCCTTCTCCTCCTCACTCACAGACTTAATCATCTCCACCAGATTCTCATCAGTTAAGGGATCCAAATGCATCTCCAGCAGCTCATCTACATCATCGAAGGTCATATCCTTGAAACCTTCTCCTCACAACCGTTCTTCATTCTCACTGTCTCAATCAACTTTTCAAACAAAAACCTCTACAACAACAACAACAACAACAAAAAAAAGGATTTTTAAAAAAAAACCGCGATAGAGTGAAGACGTGAAAGCCGAAGCGCGAAGTGGCAAGGGACGATTGTACATCAATTCAGTAAAAATAAATTTTAAAAAAAATCTCTAGCATTTAACAAAATGAAGTAAAAGTTTGCTGTAGTGTGCATTTAAGACTTAAGACTAAAACCAGTTGTAAATAAAAACATGAAACTAATCGTATAAACAAAAGAAAACGACAAAAAGTGCAATGCACAAAATGTGATGTGTACTTGTTTTGATAATGACTAAAAGAAGATGCGAAATAATTATCATAATGGAAAGATAATTTCCGTACAAACTGTTGGAGCTCTATCAAATCCATTCTCTAAGATGATCATCCATCTGGTAACTTTATATTTAGATAGTATTTGTTATTGATTTATTTTCATATCATTCATATAGAAATAATCCCAATTTTGTAATTTAATTTGTTTTTAGAAAAATGATGGGTAAGTTATACAGTTGAACGCCAGAAATCCGCCGACCTAAAACCTGCAAACGTCCGAAATCCGCACACCTTCTCTGATATAAATAATGAAATTCGCAGTATTCAACCAATGAAGAAATTGTTGAAAAGTTTCTTGAATCCAGATAAATATGATTCTGATGATGATCTAAAACTTGGGTAATAATAATAATAAAATCCATTTGATAAAAGTTTAAAGTTAAGAAAAGAATACCCTAAATTTTTACAACAGCTAAGTTCTATAACAAAACAAAAATTAATCATAATTCTGTTTAAATATTCTGATGAAAATATGCAGTTTAAACAGTTATTGTTTAAAGTGCATATTTAAACAGTTATACAATTAGCAAAATTAAATAAATAAAAGAAAGAAAGAAACAAAGTAGAAAAAAATATTTTAAAACAAATCACCATAGAACATGTTTTCAAAATTAGAGAAAGGAAATTTTGAAACCATTTGCTTTGCTAGTCTTCATGTAATTTATATTTTTTCTCCTATGCTTTTGTATTTAAAGGGAAAATATAAATGAAATACTTTTGACTGTGTTTTTATTTCATTGTAATTGTATTCTCATTTTCTTGTAATAGGATTTATCTTTTATGGCCTGAAATCTGCAAAATCCTAAAATCCGCACAAGCCTTGGTCCCAAGCTGTGCGGATTTCTGGTTCTCTACTGTAATAAGAGAGAAAATGCAAGAGTATAGATCACAGGGCCGATAAAATAGGAAGACATGGCAGAGCAAATACAGGGGGTCGCAACCATAAGAGCTTCAAAATCAATATGCTTAATTTTCCATTTTCTCAAAAATTACAGGAAAAATTAACTTTTCGCGCTTGAATTACTTTCCTTATTCCAGTCGTTTTTTTTCCCTTCAAGCCTCACACTCTTTTTAAGCCTTTATTTTTTAACACTTTCCAAAGAAGTTGAAATATTTATGCTTTCAGTTGTTGTATTGCTTTTACATAAATCTAAGTTGTGGTATTCTAATCATTAATTAATTTACTTTTCTAATGTTATAATGTTCTGAAGTATAATTAATGAAGCTGATTTGTAATTTAAGTACCTTTAAATCACGAGATATAATGGTCTCAGTAACTTTTTTGTTCTTAATAGTATTGTTCTTTGATTACAACTAATTACCTTTTTAATTGTGTTTTGTTAAATAATTACTTTTTTCATCAATTTAATTACGTATTAGGATTTAATGATCCCCAGAGGTGTAAATCTAATTTTCTTGTAACTTCTGCTGTTTTTTGCTAACCAGTGCTTGTTCTTTGATTACAACTAATTACCTTTTTAATTGTGTTTTGTTAAATAATTACTTTTTTCATCAATTTAATTACGTATTAGAATTTAATGATCCCCAGAGGTGTAAATCTAATTTTATTGTAACTTCTGCTGTTTTTTGCTAACCAGTGCTTGTTCTTTGATTACAACTAATTACCTTTTTAATTGTGTTTTGTTAAATAATTACTTTTTTCATCAATTTAATTACGTATTAGAATTTAATGATCCCCAGAGGTGTAAATCTAATTTTATTGTAACTTCTGCTGTTTTTTGCTAACCATCACGTTTTTTTCAATAGCTTAACTTGTAATATCCAGTAATACTCTAAACTTCAGTTTAAGTCCGGATTTTAATTATTTTCACTCACTTCTGGTTAAATTTTGTACTTTTAAGTTTTTCCAAGGTTGTATCCGACTGTTAGCTATCTCTCTCTAAAATTTTAAAGATTTTCATTAAGTTTTTAGCACACTTCATTGTTGTTTTATTCTCTCTCTCTCTCTCTCTCTCTCCATCCCCACGCTCCTTCCAGAGATGAGATCCAAGCTTGTTGGCCACGTATTCTCTGATTGGCTCACTGTTAGGCTTTCGAGAACATTCTAAGCTTCGGGAGAGCACTGATTGGTTGCTCTGAATGGCATCTCTTTTGAAGAGGGGAGGGAAGTGCCTGGCTTGGTATCATTCGGAGGCGTGACACGGTATTGCATGGCCATCGGTGTTTTTGCCTGATTTTTGTTAGAGACTCAAACTTTGCTGCAGTTCTTGCAGTCGACAACCCGTGAATTTTTTCAGTGTTTGGCCTTAAAAAAAAAGAAAAGAAAAAAGCACCCCCCCCCCTTTTTTCCCTTTTTGATCAACTATGGAATAGATTTTTTATGGAATGGTGCAGTCTTGCGCTATTTTCACTTTCACACCATTTTAAGATACTTATGGATGAAGCGAGATCACCCACACCGGCTGTGACTCTTAGTTTTGGGCAGAGGCTGAAGTAACACACAGAATCTCAATGTTTTTTGGCCTACTACAATCATTGCTGTGTTTGGAGAGCCAAAGATGCTTCCTCAGAGTACCTGCGGACACTGCTGAATGAGCCGAGAGTGAATCATCAAGCGCTCCTGCAGCAACGAATTTTGAGGCATCGAAGTCACTATCGTTCATGCTGAGAGGGAATCGACAAGCGCACCTGCAGCAACAATTTTGAGGCATTAAGGTCAACACTGATTGTGCTGAGAGTATCGACAAGTGCTCCCGCAGCAAGAATTTTTGGGTGAGCCCGTTATATATATATATATATATATATATATTTTTGAAGAAGCAGAGATGCCAATGGTCAAAGGAAAACCCTAACTTTTTTTTTTTTGGTAACCCCCCCCTTTTTTTGGTGTATTTTTTCTAGATTTATGCATGATGTGATAATTAAAAATTTTTCTGACTGTCCATCTTTGGGGATTTTTTTTTACTGCTTTAAAAGTAACTTACGGATTGAGAGGTTATCTAAAATTTGATGGGGAGTTTCTTTGAAGCTCTGAGCAGGAGTTATAAATCAAAGGGTGGTTAAATAAATCCATTTCTCTATTTGATGTCACTTGCAGAATTTTAATCTTTTTGCAATTATACGGAGTCATGTTTTAAATAGTTTTCTTTTATTTGCCATTTGTTCATAAAATCATGTTTGGGTACCCAGATGATTCAATAATTATTATATTCAATAGTTATTTCTTTTAAATGTTTAAATACGCTGCGGGCAATGTTGTATTACTATGTCAAAGTGATTTCTATGCTTACTACATCAGCTCCACTTTAATTGTGATTAATTTTACAGTCGAGTAACATGTCCCAATCTTTTATAGAGTAATGTGCTTAGTGAACTTTCCATGGTGATCAAATTTTCATGTGTATTGTGTTTATTTATAACTCCCACAGACATGCCAATGTCAACCTTCTGGGTTAATATGTTCTTTTTAGCTCTAATACACAACACAATTCTTTTTACCAGCATACTCTTTTCAAAGCTAAATATTTTTTAAACATCTCTGCCGTAATGGAAGTAGAACACTACATAGTTTATCTGTCTGCCCATGCTCTAACTATTATAAATATGCAGATCGAATTTTTACATGATGCTGAAAAGTACCATACCATGTACCCTACTGAAAAGGAATATGTACCATTTATAGCTTTTACAGGAGTACACAAAGTAATTCCGAAACATTGCAGCCTATGGGCAGAGAATGTTTCGAGTATATGTTAGAAATGTTCACCCACTTCAAGCAAAATAAAATTGGTATTTATTATTGAGGTTTATGAGAGCATTTTGTCAATCAGCATAGGTGGACATAGCGTTGATACCTATACTGGGCTAACAAAATAACACTCATAGATTAGGCTTTAAGAGCAGTACTTAAAAGAATATTTTAGTTTCTTGTTGACTTGAACCTGTTCACTACTGTCTTTGCTACGATGCAATGGCATCAGTTCCTCCCTCTTGAATAAATCGTTACTTCCTGGCATGGTCTTTGAATGCCCAGGCATGGCCCAGCTATGTACTTGTGCAAGGCTGTGGCCAGAGGAGAAACATTCTAAGACTCATGCCGGGAAGTAACGGTGGACACAGGAGGGAGGAATCTCTGCTGTTGCATCTTTAGCAATGTCGGGAGTGAACAGTTAACTGTTTGTCATGCAATAACATTCCTGCTAACATCTAGTGAAGAAAATCCAGTAGATGTATGTAGTATCATAATCTTAAAGTCATAAATACTTATCTAAGTCACAAACCACTCTTATGAATCGATCCACTTTTGTGATTGAAATTTTTTCACACATTAAATTACGCCATTTATTCTATGTATCATTTCTTAAAAATATAATTTGACATGACACGACACAGTTATGGTTTTTAAAGTGAAAAGTTTGCTTTTTATAACAGCTTATGTTTGAAATAGGGAATGCAATCCCGTGGGATACCGCACAAATATTTGCAGGACTAGTCCCATGGGATTAAGACCGTAATCCTGCAGGATTGAAACTGAAAAATAATTTTTTTTTTACAATTTCATGCCTCTTTCCCGATCATCAATTGGCCAAAAACTTTTGCATAAGATGAACAATAAGAATCAGTGATCATAAGCGCTCATACCTATTGGCAGGTCGGTGCCTTAATCCCCCCCCCCCCAAGCTCCGATATTGTTATGATTTATGTACTGGTATAATGCAGAAGTGTTGCAACACTAAATATTGTATCTTTCTGATGCAGGACTATTGACTTATAAGTTCTATGTAAATAACCATATGGCCACCCATGCTAGTGATATCTTGAAAAGGTGATCTTTAGTTAACCACTAAAAAATGTATGGCTCCTTCAGGTTTAGTACTACGAAAAAAAGTCTTTTGTAAAGTGCTTTTGTATTCTCTATCAAAATTAGATCAAGACTAGGAAGACAAATGCCTCTTTACATTGTCTTTTTTACATTCTTCTTTTTTAGCAACTAATAAATAACTTAGTATATTATTTTGAATATCATGACTGTAACTTTCATATTTATGTAAGTTATTGTATTAAATATTAAATAGTATTATTGTTCATAATCTTAAAGTCATAATTACTTATCTAAGTCACAAACCACTCTTCGAAATTTTTTTCCACATTAAATTTCGCCATCTATTCTATGTATAATTTTTTTAAAATATAATTTGAGATGACACAACACAGTTATGGTTTTTAAAATGAAAAGTTTGCTTTTTAGAACAATTGATGTTTCGAATTTCAATCACACATATGGTTGTGATATTAAAAATAGAATTTGTAAAAGAGCTCAAAAATAGAAGAATTCTTTTAACATAAAATGAATAAAACTTCAATGTTTCTTTAAGTTCACAAGTTTTTTCTTAAATGATCAAAATTTCACAAAATATCTGCTTTTTAGACTAAAAAAAAGTAGTAAAATTTATTGGGGCTTTGAGCTCTTTCACAAAAAGTTACAATTAAATGATTTGCCATCTAATTCTGAAATTTTCAAAAATCCTTCACAAATGAATAATAAACATAAGCACAAATCTTTATTATTGGATCAAAATACCATGGTATATTGGACCATATTGAATGAATAGACCCAGAGAGCAGTAATCTTTCAGAACTAGTGGGGAAATAAAAGTGTCGATTATTAAAGCTTCAAAATGTTAAGAAAACAGGAGATTTTAATGTAAAATCAGGAGGAAAGAAGAAACCATCAAAATTCAGTAGTCTCCTGTAAACTCCAGTAGAATTGACAGGTATGTAATAGTATATATGCAAATAAGACAGTGTTGGAAAGTGTTTTATAAGCAATGCTCTCGGCATGGCTTTCTTTCCTTTTTTTAAGTTAATGTAAAGACTCTATTCAGGGCCCCCAAAATTCATCTCCGCCAACCCAAACTACAGCACTGATAGTTTCGCCAAGCATACGTATAGACAAATATTTTCTTCATTCCAGAGAGAGTATTTTATGACTAAATTAAAAGTTATGAATATTTTATGAAAATTTAATTACTTGTAACAGTCAGGGATGTAAAAATCCCTCCCGAACAAAAATGTAGATTTTTGTTAGCAAAGTGATAATAAGCGAGCCTTTTTGCGAGAAAATTCTGTCTTTTTCGTACTCCCCCTGCAATTTATTAATGTAATACACTTTATTAATGTAAAAACCAGATTGATCATTAACCCTCTGGCTGATCATCCCGTGATTTCAACGGGCAACTCAAATGTAGCAAAATGTGCTCATCCTGCAATTTTTGCGGGCAGGTGTTTTTTTTTCCTGTATTGAGGAGAGCATCCAGCGTTTTCACCTTTTAGCCAGTGAAATAAATTAGATACAGTTTTAGACGTTTAATTTAGGTTTTGACTAACACATGTTAGTCGTCCACTAACTTGCGGCATTTGAAGGTAATACTTGGTATGTAATGCTCTAACTTCACTTGTTTGCCGCCTTGTCTAATCAGAAATGGCTGGTAGAAATCATTCAGCAATTGACAGAGTGTATATTACGAATGATTTATGAGATTCTGAAAGAGATATTAGTTTTGATAGTGATAGTGATTTAGATTTTTTTGGACTGCTCCTCAGACAGCGATGAATCTGACCACGATTCAATAAACCTGCAGAGCGTTAAGCGGGGGTGCATTTTCTTATATTATATAATGAACAGAAATTAACTGTAATTCAATTGAAATTTTTTTTTATGTAATAACATCTGAAATTGGTTTTTCCGAAGCTTAGTTTCTCATGATAAAAATCCATATTAAAAATCTTTTCTAGAAAGAAAATATGCACATTTTAATTCTCCAATGTATATAGATTTGAAATATGAAAAAAAAATTTACACAATTTTTGAAGTGATTTTGGTCCACAAATTGAGCAGTCAGAGGGTTAATGTGTTAATGATGTAAATCCTCTTGAAAGTGAACATTTGCAGCTCCTTCTGCACAACTTACAGAGGTATTTATGCTATTTCTATGTTATGGGCATGTTCTATTCCCCAGAAAACTGTCCAATACAGGGAAGTGTCCAACTTGGTAACTGAATCGGCAAATCTACTTTTTCAGTCGGCACAATTTACCTCTCTTCACCCCTAGCGATTTATTATGAAACCCAAACTTTCTCTATGTATCTAGTTCTGTAGGAAGAAAGAAATAAAAAATAGCATAAGCAAAACAAATAGCATTTCTCTTTGTTTACATTTAATGGGCAGAGGAACGAATTTTCGAAACATCAGCACTTTGAAGCAGTGCTTGTGTGTGAAGAGGATAACATTCTTTTCCTCTTCTTTAAAGCTCATATAATAGCATAGACTATTTTTACATAACAAGAAACTGAAAATTATCTTGCAACACCCAACATTAATGTAATACTGAGATATAAAATATATACAAATGATGCACTGCATGCTCCCATTTGTCGCATTTATAAAATTTAAAGAAAAATAACATTAATTAAGACTGATGTTTACTCTGAAGTTAACATTAATAAATGCAATATTCAAAAATTACATGCACACATAGATTTGTTCAGTATAAGTTAAAAGAAAGAAAAAGCTATGCAATTAAATTAATACTACTAGAGCCCTTAAAAATTTCACATTGAATAAACCTAAAAAATAACAATTTGCTAATAACTAACACTGAATAAACACATTTTGTTGTCACTAAAAGAACAACTAATAATGCTGTTTTAAAGTAAATTTCAGCAAATAACCTATGAAAGTTGCTTTTACTACAGGATAATATAGTTATTATGACATAAATATTTTCTAAAAGAATTAAATATTGCAAGAAATTCTTACCTCACAAAAGAAATTCCATTTTGGAAAAATAGTATTTTTGATTACAGGTGTTCTATATTCTTGTATTCCAACTAAAATCAAAACAAAATGGAATTTTCTCAGGAGTAATTACTTTTATGTTTTCATTTGATAAGATAAATTAAATATGGATGAACTTTTAGAATGCTCCAACCTATTTTTAAGAAGAAAACTGTTAAAAGATGTTAAGATATAAATTATGTGAGCACAGTTCAAATTCCTGCTTTCAAAACTAAATTTTGTTTCCAGGTCCAAATAAAGTATTTCCATATCTTTAAGATATGTTATGTAGTACTGTAACACCCACCCCTCCAAATTTATGCTTATTATGTTTTCAATTTCCAAACCTTCAAAAATGTTTTCTTCATGCAGGTTTGCTAACTGAGTCTGCTATTTTGTGCACAATGCATTGTTTAGCAGTTTTGATTTTAGCTGTGGCTTAAATCCACAGTTCCAAAATTCAGTTTTAAAACAGAGTTAAATTGAGAAAACTCTCCTTCCCCTACTTCCCATAGACTGTTTATAAGTACTTACTGTTACATTAAGACGCAAGCATAGCATTGGGGGAGAGGGGGGGTGCCCTTTATCAACTTTGTTTAGAAAACCATTCATTTTACAAACTTTATTTTCTTCTTTCAACAACAACATAACATAGCTATTTTTATTTTTGAATTTGATATGTGTGTGCCCCCCCCTTTCCCCCACACACATGCACAAAAAAATTGGCGACAATACACTATGATTTAGGAAGCTTACAACTTCTATTTTCAAATATCAACAGTGTCCAATTTAATATAAAACAAATCAATGTTTTCAATTTACAGAGGAATATTATAAATAAATAAACACCTGGATAGTCAACTGTAGAGGAGGGAGAAAGAGAGAGGCTCCTGCTCTTTAAAGTAAACATTTTTTCAACATGGACTGGACAGATGTTATGCTGATAATGCATAATGCCTGCTTCCAAGAATAATTGTTTGTTTTGAGCTTAGAATGTTTGTGATAACTCTTTTTTTCTATTATTATTATTTTTGATACTTAGCACATTTATTAGACTGAGATTTATTCTAAAAGCATTTAAAATTCCGTTAACATGCCAATTAGTTGACCATAATAATAGAATAAAGTGATGTTTATTAGGTATTTTGAAAACAAACAAAATTATGCAATGAGATAGCACATTGCATGCATTTTTTGCTAATGAGAAAACACAATATACTATAAATATTATTTCAACATAAAAATCACTTTTTTTACAATTAAAAGTTATGACTCAAAAGAGTGAAAGAGATTCTGTCATGTCTCAAAATTAATCCACTAGGAAAGCTTTTTTTTTTTTTTTTTTAATGCTGATTGTAGAAATTTCTTAATTTTGATTTTCACTGTTTAAATCCACAATGTTAATGTGATTTATAGAGAATTGCAGTATACCAATCTTCTATTATATTTAAAAAATAAAAAAAGTTGAAAAAGAAATAAAGCATTTTTTGCTGTAGATATTTTTTTTCTTGTGAAGGATGAAAAAAGGTAGAGTTTTGAACACATGATGCATAGAGCATAATAAAAGTAAATAAAATGCCGAATGTGGTAATCCTGAACTTGCATCTTTTCTTTATGGATTTATTTACTAAAGTGGAAGACCCAAACTCTGCCGATCTGAAATCCATAAGGCTCTAAAATCCACGCTGCCTGTTCAATGTAAACAATGAGAGTTGCAAGTTCAGAAAACTGCAGTATAACCACAGAGTGAAACTAAATAAGCAAGTCCTACTTGAAAAAATATTTTAGAATTTATGAACTTCAATGGTAACATTGATAACCTTCAGATGACTGACAGTGACATAACTGACACTAAATTACAGTCATAAGATACAGACAATGCCATAGTAACAACAGTGAGGATGATCAAAAGATTGATAAAATAACATTTAATGAAGGTTTGGAAAGAAGCAAAGCTGTGTGCCAAACAGAAAATAATGACAGTAAAAAAATAAAACTATAATTAGAGCATTCTTCTTAACTACTATTCAGCAAATGTTTAAAAAGTTTACATAATTTGTATGCAATCTCATAATTTTCTTAATTAGAACCAAAACCTGCACAAAGTCTGGAACCAAGCTGTGTGGATTTTGGGTCTTCTACTGTATGTTTTTTTCTGAATTTTCCCTCTTGTTGCACATAATTTCAGCTATTATTGTTTTATATCACAAGCAGTGTTCTCAATTAATGTAGAAAATAAAGAATATTTCACTGAATCTATATCTAGTGTCATTAGCTATACCTGACACCTGGAAGTTAATGTTTGAAGAATATAAAATTACAGTGTGTCATCACCTTTAGTGACTAGTTCTTAAAACTATTATTTGTTTTGTAACACATATCAACTTGTGGCTGTGAAACACACAATGGCAACACTAAAACTTTAAACTGACATAAAAACATTTAAAAGTAAATTTTAACAATTTTACTTGATTGAGACAGATAATTTATTTTCTTAACCCTGCTTTTAAATTTATAAGAAATTCCTAAGATGAAAAAATAAAATAAAATAAATAAATAGAAATGAAACACTAACCAGTAATTATACAATATGGATCAGACTTCCCCATGCCTAACACTCCAACATCAGCTTTTACTAAATCTGAACCTTCAACAATGTGCAATCGTAAAACACCCTGAAATTAAAATCAACGTTACAAAAAATTACAATACAGTTTAACAGATCAATAAAAAGCATACATGCTTCAGCTCTTCAGAAAAAAAAAAAGGCTGAAAATTTCATGTAACACTATCATTGCTAGAGAAACTAAAGTAATACCATACCAAACCAAAATCACAGAGCTTTTAAGTAATTTTTATAAATAAATGTAACAACACTTTTTATAACAAATACTTATAATACTTTATTATTTTAAAATTTGAAGATTGAGACTTATCAGAACATCAGACTGGCTATGTAAACTAGTTATATGAATTTCAAATTTCAATAACTAAACTTTAAGAGTATAGTTATAGAAGAAAATTACACAATAAGAAAACATACTGGGATTCTCAAACAAAATATATTTAATTTTAAAGTTACAATTTCAAGATTGTTACAGTTAACATGAAATCATGTTTGGATTCAGTTATGTAAAAAACTTATATTAGTTTAAAAGCAATAGGACGGACAGAATTAAAATCTTTAAAAGTAGATAAAAACACATTAAAAGCCGTCAGTAGCACTTTCGGTGGCAGCCATTACCTTCTTCAGCTCTGGTCTCGAAATGCCTTGCTCTCTTCCTCATTATAGCGTTCCATCCAGGATCTATCTGCGCATTAGGGTGGATCGAAAAGAATAGGAAAAATTTTTTTTTCCGAAATCAATTTTGGCGTAGGGTGGAAAAGTTGCGTCTTTAGTATTTTAGTTTGCATATTAATTTTTATTGAAATCCTTCAATATCTTGAGGTGCCCCAACTGCCTTAAATGTAGTTTAAAATTGAAATTTTACGAAAATTAAAAAAAAATAATAATATACAAATTTTTTTTAGCCGGAGTGTCATAAAGCTTAGACTTGGGTAAATAGTTCATACAAATATTTTTATTTAACTCCATTCATATCTTCCTGTGCCCCAAGCCCCCGAAAAATAGTTGAAAATTGACAATTTTATGAAAATGCAATAAAAATTGTAAAGTAAATATTTTTTTTTATAAATTTGGAAGGGTACCCAGCTAATAAAGTATAAACGTTTCTGCCGTCTTAAAAGCTGCTATACGAAAACTAGAGGCGTTAGGAGTATTTTTGTTGATGCTCAAAAAAATGAAACTATTTGGATTTTTTGCATATTTTATTAAGTCGATGTGCTAACATAAAATAAACTGAAAGAATATAACTAATAAATTATAGATATATGATATAATTAGCGTGAGAAAAAAACTATTTTAATCTAAACTCTGGTTTTGAGTTAAAAAACTTTATGTTCCTTGATTCGAGCCTAGATCTTATAAATCCGTCCCTTCTTTCTTCTCCACAAACAAGAGATGCAGCCTCTGTTACCAGTTTCACACAGCGTTCAGTTCCTTGTGTGTGACATAGGAAGTTAGATAAATGAGGAAATTTAACTGAAGCAATATCCTTTGACAGGAATGATTTTAAGTCTTCATCGGAGATGTCTTAAGACTGCAGGCTCTAAACACTCGTTATTGTCACTCCAAAAAATTAAATCCCTATAATCTGTTGATCGCATGCTTATTACCGGTACACGAAAATTTCTCACAGATGAAGTATTATGATTCTCTTTTCTGATAGATATAACCTTGTGGTAAGCTAATTTTCGAATGGTATCTCTATCATCATATAACATAGCTAAAAGCAAATTCTCTGCATGTGCAAAAAATCCGTTTCTTTGGATGACAGCGTCAACAGTTTTTCTTAGGTGATCCGGCATGTATCTTGAGTACATAATTAGCTTCCACAGGTGTCTAGAACCTTCAGTGCACAGTGGCTTTCCTTTTATGTGGAACCACATTGGACCATATACCTTCATAATATATGTAACTAAATGTAATAAAGTCTCGGAAGGCTCTTCTGTTGTCACATAAAGACGAAGAATTTGATTTGCGCTAGTCAACCACCTGGAATGCACTACCGGCCCTGGTCAAATAGCAACTAAATCTTGACTGCATTCTCCCGAAGACACCGCTTTTAACATGTCCAACAAATATCGTTGGTCTGTACTCAAAATATTCCGATCGACATCTGGAAACAGATTTCCCTCGATCTTACAAAATTTCGTTAAAGGAAGTGTATGGCAAGTTTGCAATAACTTCCCAATTGCACCAGAAAATGCTTTGGGGCCATGAGTTACGCCATCAAGCTGAACCAGAAGATGTCGTAGAGGAAGTTCGTTTAGATGCAGCATGCAAATGAACCACTGAAGTGGACGATTTAGTTCAGCTTCTATAATTGCTATAAGGGAATCGGTTGATATACCTTTGTCGTTAAAGAAGGTTAATATTCCATTCTTAATGTTAATTGCAGATACAGACGAAACAGTTAGATGCCCAAGGTAAATGGAGCTTGGTTCTTGTATTAAAGAAATGTGTTCTTCTTTGGTAATACAGCCGTAATACTTATTACCCTTTTTAACTTGTGTTCTAGTTTTATCTTTTCGCCCATCGAAATAGAGGCCTTGCACTTCCGAAGATAAATTACCTTGTTGTAATTCTTTTCTGTGTCTTTCACGCTCTCTGCGAACTTTATTTCGATCAATAACTTTAGTAGTATCCGTTTTGCTGACTAGGCCAAGATCCTGCAGAAGAGCGGAAGAAAGAGATGCAGCTGCTCTGTCTGAGATTCCACGACGATCACATTCTCTGGAAAAAGTGGAAAGTTTTATTTTTTGAACATTTGAACAATCACCAGAAGCAGAAGAGCAAGAGGGTTGCAGATCGAAGTTGTGTTGCAAGCTGTAGGAGGGTCTAAATGAATTTGATTTTCTGCTGACTTCTTTTTCTTCCTCTTTATTTGTATCATCCTCTTTCTCTTCGTTTTCCGAAGAATAACTGCTTTCAAACTCTTTACAATCACTAATTTCTTTGAAGCTAGAAGGATAAGAATCAGTTTTCGAGTTTTTAGCTCGTTTTATTTTTCTTTCTTGTCTTTTTTGAAGCTGTTTTGTAGTTTTTTTATCAACTGGCCCGATTATCATAGTTCTCTTACTTCGCTGATCGTTCAAAAATGTTCTTTCATCTACAGGAACCTTTCTTTCTTTTGAACAGCAACATGATGCAAAATCGTCGCATTTGCAGCAAGCAATGTCAAAGAGGGTTCGCTCCCACTTGCCCTTCAGATCGTCCAGTTTCTTTATGTAGCCCTCTGATTCTTTTCTACCATTGTATGGTTTCTAAATCTTCCTGTATTCGTTGTTGAGCTTTGTTATCTTTTCAACGATTCCTTTGTTTGAAATTATTGGAATAGAAGACTTGTTCCATATAATTTCAAACGACTCCGCGACTTTTTTTGATATCAAAGGAGCAGGTGGGTCTTTGTTTTTCATAAGGCTATTTGTCTGGTTTCTGACAAGCAAAAACTTTCGAATTATATCTGCATTTGTAGGAAGTTTTATTAGAGACATCTCGGTGGGGTTGCCAAACAAAGGGCAAATAGAAGATTTCCTTGTGGGAATTTTGCCTGAACTCATTCTGTCTTTATATCTCTAACAAAAAAGTAAAATAAAATAAAATAAATAGTTAAAATAAATGTAAGGAAGTAAAAAAAAAAGAAACATAGCTAACAGAAGAACACTAGAAGTAAAATGAAAGAAAAACAATATATCACAGTATATACTGGAGAAAATTATGAAATAACTTACTTCAGATTATAAACAAGCAATGTAGTGTCGAGCCACATACTTGCCAGAATGTGGTTGATGAAATACTCAGAGTAATTTTTAATTTCAAACATTCATAATCAGTCTCAACAAAAGCTGTCTTTTAACATATGCTACATGGAATCATCTGCGTATCAGCAAGACGTCTCATTCTTTTGGCGGGGAAAATATAGTGATGTCATATCAGAAGCACGGACGGAAGCTAATTCTTGTTTCGTGTCGAGGCTGGCTACGGAAACAGCCGATTTTTTTGTTTTCTATTCAAATTTTTAGGTTTGGAGCACCCAAAGGAAATGCTCAGAAATATTTGTTGTGGAAAAAGAAATTTTTGGCCATTCGAAAAGTTATGACATCCAAACCATTACATATATATGTATTTTTTTCAAAAAATTGATTTTTGGGGGGGGGGGGAGTGGGGCACCTGAAGGGGATGTTTAAAAAAAAAAAATTTTTTTGAAAAATTCTCACCTGACCATTTGGCAACTTTTGCCATGTCAGCCGTCATTAAAATAAAAAAAAAAAATTTTTTGATCCACCCTACTGCGCATGCGTCATGTCCTTTATAACGCCATCTGTTGTTATAATCTGCAAAGCCTCCATGTTTAGGGCATAACAGTTATTTTTGTAATTGGAGAGTTTTTGGCTATTATTAAAGTTGATTTCTATGGGGCGTTCCTGAGCTATTTTAGAGAGGGCTGTACTGGGTTTATTGAATTTAATGTCATTGTTGAGTTCTTTTTTTCGGTCTTTGATTTTCCTTTTAGTCATACCAATATAGCAGCCTGATTTATTTGAACTATTGTCTGTAAAGTTTATTTTATAAATGCCGGCGGTTTCATCAGGATCAATAGGGTCTTTATCACTGCGAATGCGTTTGAAAATATTTTGATTAGGTTTTATGGGTATTTTAATATTTTTCTTAGCAGCTTCATTTGTTATTTTTAGAGCGGCTCCCCTGCAGTAAGGAATGGCGGTAAATTTTGGTCTCGGGTTTTGATAGTTGTTAACTTGTTCAAGCTTCTCGATTCTCTTTTTGAAAAGTTTTTTGGTAATGGATTTTGGGTAATCTTCATTTTTACATTGGGTTTTAATAAATTGTAGTTCTTCATTGAGGAGGTTTTCATCTGAGCATACTGTAATGGTGCAATTGACATTTGAGCGTATGGCGGCTATTTTGAATTTGTAGCGAGTTTGAATTAAAATGTACTATTTCATTATTATTGGTGGCTTTTCTAAAAATGGTAGCATGGATATTATTCTTCATATCTCTAGCTATTTTAGCATCCAGGTAATTTATGATGGCATTTTCTTCTATTTCCATGGTGAATTGAATGTTTTTGTCTATTGTATTGATTTCTCTGAGGATATTTTCGGTTTCATTTTTGTAAACTATTGCAAAGACATCGTCGACATAGCGAAACCATGTGCTTATGTGGTTCGATAGTTTATCGAATATGACCCTCTCCACTAGCCTCATTTTCCAATCTGCGATGACACCTGAGATCGGTGACGCCTTTCTTTTGTTTGTAGAATTTATGATTAAATTGAAAGTATGAATTGTTAAGAATAAGATTAAGTGCGCTATTATTAATAAACATGGAGACTTTGCAGATTATAACGACAGATGGAGCTATAAATGACATGACGCATGCGCAGATAGATCCTGGATGGAACGCTATAATGAGGAAGAGAGCAAGGCATTTCGAGACTAGAGCTGAAGAAGGTGGTGGCTGCCACCGAAAGTGCTACTGGCGACTTTTAATGTGTTTTTATCTTGTTGTATTGTTTTTGGGGGATAATGTTTTTACAAATCAAATGCAGTAATTTTTATTTTAATTGTTTTAACCATTAATTATTTATTTTCTTAATGCTTGTAATTAACTTGGAAGTTTAATTTAAATACCTTTTGTCAGGAGATATAATGGTCTGGATGACTCTTCTTCTATAACTCAATAGCTAGTGTTTTTAAATTACTACTAATTACCCTTTTTTTTGTTGGGACTTTTTAAATAATTACCTTTTCTTTAAATTAATTCTGCCTTTGTTTGCCCTGCCTCCGGAGGTGTAATTTTAATTATCTTGTAAATTCTGTCGATTTTCTGCTGACTATTAAGTTTCCCTCTCTCTTCAATAGCCTAACTCATTTCTTGCAATATCTCTTGTTCATGTCCGGTTTTTAATTATTTTTACTCTCTTCTAATTTAATTTTTATTCCAAATTTTACCCAGGGTTGTCTCGGACGATTAGCTATCTCCCGCTAAAATTTTAGGAAATTTAATAATGTTTTTAATGCTTTTTGATCAATTAAGTGCTTTTTTTTCCCATTTCAAGATGGCCGTTCTTGCCTGCGTTTCTTCTCGGCCAAGTTCGTTTCTTTCCCGCGTGTAGTAGTCGCTGGCCGCCATTTTCTTCTTTTCTCTCTTCCTTTCCCCTACAATCGAATGTTCTCGAAGTTTCCCGGCTGAGATGGCGCGCTCCGATTGGTCCCCGCGGTCGGCGTCTCTTCGAAGCTCCTCAAGCGTGGGGCGGAAAGCGTCATTCTGAGTGCTGTCGTAGTGAGGCTAGGACGTATTCTTGATCGTTTTTTTTATCGCGCATTATGGGGCCTAGCTCGGCGTAACAGTCGTCACTTACATCAAGTTCATGATACTCCATGATATTTTAATCTTTTTAAAATAAATTAACCATAGGAGTTATACCGCCTCTAGAAATTTTCTACCCTGGTCGGGCGTCCCAACCTCAATAAATAAACCAAAACTTATTAATACGAACCAGTGGCATAGCCAGAATTTTTTCATGGAAGGGGGGGGGGGGAGTACGACTACTGCAACTCACATTTGTGTATAAGTGTACGTGATAAGGGAGCGAAGAATATGCATTTGTATGGCAAAAAATTCCTCATCGGAGGGGGGTTGGTGACCCCCTATTCTCCCTTGGCTACACCACTGACACGAACATACGTATACACGGAAGTATAGGCAGAATAAAATAAATAAAAACTTTGTGAAAAAAACACACATAAAATGTAACTTCATTACGATTGTTTCGACCAAAAATTCTTTCAGTCCTCATCAGAGAAAGACCTTCGTCTCGCGCAGTGGCGTAGCCAGGATTTCATTTCGGGGTGGGCTGGGTATCAAATTTAAAGCTAATGTTCAATTGTAAGCTAAATATCAAATTGTAAGCTAAGTAAATCGTCCCATTTCGGGGCGGGGGGCAGCAGCCCACCTCTGGCTACGCCCCTGCGTCTCGGACTTTTTCTGATGCAGACCGAGAGAATTTTTTGGTCGAAACAATCGTAACTATTATAAGTTACATTTTATGTGTGTTTTTTTCACAAAGTTTTTATTTATTTTATCATTTAACTCCAGTATTTTGAGTGTTTTTTTACATATAGGGAGAATGCTGCATTCATAGGCGTAGACTTATATGGGTCCGTGGGGCTCGAGCCCCCCCAATAAATTGTGAATAGGGGCTGAGCCCACTCAATACAGAAAACTAATTTATACTAACATAAAAAAAGTACAAACGTTTAAAAAAACCTCTACTTGTACTTTTAAAAATTTCCTTCTTTTGATTTCAATCATGATTTAGTATTCATTGTGATGCCACGTAACACACAATGTTACTATAAGTGGCCCTCGCCAGGCTCTGGTTCATTAAAATCAGATTATGCAATGTAAAGTATGAAATGAAGAAAAGTTCAGATGTGTCTAAAATGCACTATCTCATCGAAAATGTTTTTTTTTCCTCCTTTGGATTTTTTACTTTGCTTCTATTTTTAACTTATAACATGGTAGGAAGATACTAACATGGATATTTACTTTACATAGGTGTAGAATTCTATGGACAGATAGAGCTCGAGCGCCTCCAATAATTGACACTTATATATAGTAAGTCATAGCTGCCAACTGCTACGGAATATAATTAACCACTTTTTGTAAACAGTATATTTTTTAATTATTTTTTTCAAAATAGTATCCAGCTCACGCCAGTGGTGTAGTCGAAGGGGGACGCGGGGGGACGTCGTCCCCCTACTTTTTCACTTCAGCCCATACGTCCCCCCGCTTTTTATTCTCAGGGGGGACGCTCATTTACGAGGTCTTTTTAAAAATTCTGTGAAGAAATTAAAATTTTCGTTTTGTTCGTTCGAGAGCAAGTATATCGGTATAAAAATCAAATGGAAACTTTTGACTGTTTGAATAGAATTTTTAAATGGGATTGTAAGGGATTCTTAAACACTTCAGCAGTGAAAACATATCCATAAGAATAGAACAGGTTATAATCTTCCCGAACGTACGCTTAGTAAAAAATGCCTTTCCGAATGGCCGAAAAAGTGACAAAAACCGGGGTAGCAAATAGTCACGTACCAATCCAAAAGAAAATCTGCCATTTTGACATTGGATTGTTATCTCACCATGGCACAGTGGTTATGTTACTGGAAATGATAGATGGGCGAAGTGTGAAGGTCCCGGGTTTGGGTCCCATTGTGCGCCCGTCGACCTAACCGTTCGGAGTTTTCCGTAGTTCTCTCCGAAACTTTGCGCAAATACGGGTTATGACCCCTTAGAAAGACCCCCATGGAGGGCAACCCCCTTGTGTTGTTCTTCTGACGAGGATTTATAAGAGGGCTTCGAGCCAAGCACACAAATCCGATATACATGTTCGCAACAACAAATTAAGTAGCTTATACGGTTGATCAAAAAGACTTAGTTTAGATTATTAACAAGTAATCAATAATTTAACAATGAGTTCATTTTAATGAATTAATAAACAAATGATGGTTAAATTAGTTTTATGGGTTGTTTAAGGAATAATTACATTATTTAATGAATCCGATAACTTTAGGTTAAATTTCGTCAAAAATGAGCGTCCCCCCACTTTTTTTCTTAGGACTACAACACTGGCTCACGCCCGCAGTAGAAAAATGTTGCTCTATTTTAAGCCAAAAAATCATGTAGAAAAGTGGTTAATTATATTCCGTAGTAGTTGGCAGCTATGAGTAAGTTACATGTACATGAATCAGTGGCGTAATCAGAAATTTTTCATGGGGGGGGGGGGTACGACTTTTTAAACTCACATATATGTATACGGGTGTATAATAAGGGAGGGAAGAATATACATTTTTTATTGCAAAAATTCCTCATGGGGGTTATGACCCCCCTAACCGCCCCCCTTGGCTACGCCACTGACGTGAATATATGTGGATGTGGGGCCCGCCCCCCCAATAATTTTGAAAACTTTACGCTTATGGCTGCATTAATATATTAAAATATGTAGGAGTTCTGAAAAACAAGTCTTTAAAAAGTATTACAGTCTTCTGAAGATTTAAATAAAACATAAATTAATATATTTATTTATTATTAATTTATTACATGTCGAAGAAGCTCCTAAAAGCATTAACCAACTAACAATTTCTTAAATTTTTTTTTCAATATGTTCATGGATGAAGAAACGTTTCAAAATATTTATAGATAAAGATACATTCTGTTTAAACAAAACAAAAAAAAAATTTAATCAAGCATTTTTACTTAAATACTTTACGGCAAATACTTTTTAAAATACACTGACAAAGAGATTTTTAAAAAGGAAGGGGAGATACATCACCTGCACTCTGCCTGTGATAACAAAAAGGGGGGGGGGAAGAAATTTCCACCCTTAAAATTTTACTGCCATAGGCATCAGCCTACTCTGCCCAAATTAGAAAAATGACCCTGAATACAAATACAATTTGCAGGAAACAGCAAAAATAGACTTCAATTAGGATAGTGAAACAGTACTTACAGCAGGCGGAGAAAACTTCAGAGATTTCAAAGGAACATTCTGAATTAACTGTAGTGGAAATTTATTAGGCAAAACCATCATAGCAGCAACTTGCTCATTGACTGCTTTTCTTAGAACATCACTATTATTAAATAAAAAAATGATTTTTAACATTGTTATTATACAATGAACAAATAATTCAAACTGGTTTTTGATTACAAACCACAGAATGTAATCAGTAAAGATACTTACTGACACAAGAACTTACATAATGAAATGATGACAGTCACTGACCTTCAGAACTGAATACCAGTACAAAAAAATTAAAAGGTTATATATTTTCCTTTATCATAGTGCAATGCAGTAGATTACTATAAGAATTTTCATAGTTTATTACATAATTCAAAGCTTTTCTTATAACTTTTTCTTCTGTATTCCACCTTAATAGTGTTTTTTTTTTTTTGTATTTTTATAGCATAATATGAAAAAGAGCGATACAGTCCCCTATTTACATATGTAATTTATAGAGCCACTAAAAGGAAGTTTGTAATAAAGTAATTTCACTAAAGGTATTATGATTGGGAATGGCACTGGCTTTTTATGTTTCTGAATCCCAGAGGCGCACAAGATTAACTACTTGGAGTTTCTAATACTAAAATTTCTGTTTCAAGGAAATGAGAGCACTAATAAGTTGAACATGGGAATATATAAGTAGGTTCTCAAGTGCACTTATGGTTTTAAAATAATGGGCCACAGGGGCCTGGTAAATTGAAAGAAAGCAGAAACTTTCTGGGAAAATGGACACTTAACATACCTGATAATAGAATTCTATAAATCAAATAGCAATTTTGTTACACAGATATTAACATTGCTAAATGAAGTAATGCTGAGAGCATACCTTGACCGTAACTTAAAAGGGTGCAACTTGTATGAATCAGATTCAATTAAAACATATTTTAACAAATTTTTACTAAAATCAGTTTTTATTCACATACAGTTCAAATAAAAATTTATTTTCCACCTGATGAATGAAACCTGACTAACTCCTTCCACACAAGCACAACTGACAGGTCTTCAACATAGTTTCCTCATGCAGAAAATAAATAGAATGGAACAAACACAATATGATTTTAAAGACTAATGTACATTTATTTAGGATTGAAAATCTGCCATTCTCCAGAAACTTTTTTTTATCCCTATAGTAACTTCTGCAAAACTTGGCACCCATTTGGAAAGAGTTAAAGTAATGTATTAGTCCAGTACATACTGAAACTCAAGTTCAAATTAAAGTTTCAGGGATCAGATAGTTTCAAACCAGTTTCTATATATGTTAGCTACCTGTACATTCTCGTGAAACCCTAAAGTGCCTTTTTTGAGAACAGGGTGCCCTTTTTGAAATTCCCCCCCCCCGCCCCCCGACGACCCTTTTTTTTCTAGAGTCAACACAATTCTAATCACCTCTTCTTGTAAGTTAACTATTTTTTTATGCTTATATAGCTATACATGCAAATTTTTAAGTGCCAATTATTTTATATATAGACTTCTTCCCCCCCCTCCCCCTAAAAAAAAAAAAAAACCTCAAGATACGAAAAATGCAGATTTAATATGAAAAAGCATTGTATCATTGGCTGACCTTTTTTCTAAAAAAGTAAATGACAATATTTGCTTGGTATATACATATATATTCATATAGTGCCTCTTCATATTCTGACGCGCCCTTGAAAGCTTAAATTGCCCTTTTTTAAGGACTAGCACCCTGCCCCTTTTTCATCCCAGGGTGATCTCTGGTGTTATTGTAATGAATCGTATTTCGTGAAGGGGCCGTTTTAATAAACGTATTTCCGAGATGTACCGCAAAACGAACCCAAAATGGTGATTCTTGGCAAATAATAATATAAATGTGAAACCAGGAGGGCGCAGAAATGTGTAAAAAGCTGAACTCGGCTGTTCCATTTCGCTACGCAAGATCTCCGTGGGCAGACTCTGCTGTGCTGCTTTTAGTGACTCATTGTGGAGCAGAGATGGGAGGGAGAGTAACCAGCCGCAGCATGATGTGCCCAAAATTTGCAGTCCATTAAAAAAAAATTTTTTGCCAGACAATAAAAAACAATTTTTTAATATATATGGATAAAAACTGTCCGCAAGCAGATTTCTGTGTCTGCGACATTGTCGCCGTGTCATGGTATTTCTGCTATGGGGAGAGGAAGATGGATGAAATATTGACAGATGTTGCATTTATTTCTGAGTTTTCAAAAGGAAGGAAACCACGTAATTTTTGGAGTGTTTAATTAGTAGTATTAAAATATTATTTATTTTATTCATTAAATATAAATCCTGGGATACAGGCGGGGAAGTATGAATTATGGATAGTCATGGTAAAAAAATGAAAATAAAATAAATATAAATAAATCATGTTTATTATGTTTGAAATGATCAGTCAATATCAATATAAAATTTAACTTAAACGTAGTAGTAAATGGACTCAACAGGCACACAGGGTTTTAACGGCAGAAAACTTTAAAGAAATTACATGAATTTGAAGACAGTATTGCATTTTACCTAGATCTTATTTATTATTGATACATGATATATCGTATTCTTTTTACCTTATTGTCGGAGTTTTAATTTTTTTACAAGCATTGTGTGACAAGCAAGTGGAATATTTTAATGCAGTTCAATTAAAGCAATAAAGTCAGACCTATAATTATTCATCGATGTAAATCATAACACCATGTGGAAACAAAGATGAATGATAATAATAATAATAAACCATATAGAAAATTATCGTCCTATTAACTATTAAATAGGCATGATTTAGTATATTTGTTGCAGATCCCACTATTTTTTTTAAAATGGAAATTTGCATTATCAATTTGGCTTTAGATATTTTAATCAGCTTGAAAATATAAAACAGGAGTCTCCTCTTGAAAAGATCGGTTTTGTGTAAATTTAAAATGTGAAAATGCATTAATTTGATATTTGTTTGTCTCAAAAGGTATGGAGTGGAATTTTATTTTATGTTCGAAAAAAAAAAAAAACTTCTATAAACAAAACAAACTTTTCTGCCATGTTGAATCTATTGTTGAAAAAAGTGGGTCACATGTATATTTCAATTTCTAGAAAACAAAAGCAGAAAAAGTTTTGCAATGTTTGAGATTTATAACAGTGAGTGTATACCAGAACTGATGATAAAAAATCCAATAATTTCTTTTAATTTGCGAAAAATATCTTGCCTTCTCAAAGTTGGAAGCAAATTATTTTTTAACTGTACTTTTATTTTTTAACTGCTTTTATATAGATATTATGTATATGCAAATATTCAAGCTTATTTTGCAATGTATAAGCATAACTTATTATGTAAAGCTTATGTTATAATTATATAGAGTTAAAACATTATTACATGTATACCCCTTGCATTGCATAAAATTGTGTTATATTAATTCGAGTAAAAATAATCTTAAAACTAGAGATGTAACGAATTGTGATTTGGCCGAATAACGAATAGTGATTTGCCGAATACCGAATGTTCGGCCAATAGCTCAGGCCGAATACCGAATATTCGGCAGCCGAATATTAAAATTTTTTAAATTTCATTTTAATTGCAAATAAAATATTGCTTTTCAATTATGTATTTAAATACTAAATAAAGCCTAATTAAAATTCATTTTACATATTTGTTGGTACTTAAAAACACACAATGGTATATTATCTGTAAAACTAAAAAATTTGTCACGACAAAATATCTTTTTATAAAGTTAAACAATAATAACAGCATAATTATATTTTGCAATGTTCATAATTTAATAAATATGCTATGGGAGATGCCAGGGCCTCCGAGAGAAATTTTATAAGGCGGGGCGAAAATCTTCCTGGCCCCTTTCGTAAAGCACAAAAGTTTCGAAAAAACAGGAGGGACGGAAGGAATTTTTTTTGTAAAATTGCTCTTTTTAATGATTTTCATATAAAATGCTAAAAGGAAAGAGAGTGGGAGGGAAGTTTTTCTTACATGTAATGGTACTTTTAATTCATGCTCGAAGGTTGAAAAAATACTAATATTTAAATGATAGAATTAACATTTCTACCATCTAAATCATTCTAGAATTATGTATTCAAAATTTAGTCTATTTAAAAAAAAAAAAAAAAAAGATTTTAATTATGGATCTATAAATGAAATTCATAACACATTCTGAAAAATTCGCAGATGCACTTTAGCTGAACACAGGCCCACTCTAACTCGCACGGGCCCAGGGGCGGCGCCCCATCTGCCCCCCCCTCTAGTAGGGCCTGGGAGATGTAATTAATCTGGTAACTATACATAATCGCATCATATTTTGGGCTTTACAGCCTCCGAGCAAAACATATTTAGCAGCTTTTCAAAATTATGTTTGTAATTGAGGATCTGAAAAGATTGCTCCTACACCCCACCCAATAAAGAAATTAGAAAATCAAGTCAAGTAGTATCACTAAGTAGAGACCTCTGCATTTCTGTAATATTACTAAATGCATTAGATTATGTTTCATTCAGCTTAAAATTCAGTGACTTGGGATATTTTATTATATGAGATTAACATACTGAGGTAAAACTAAGCAATATTATTTGTAAATGAATGCATCAAAAAAATGTTTTTCTAGCTTTTGTTTTGAAATTATTCCGCTGAACATGTAGAAATATTAGACCAAATATCTGTTCATATTCGGCAAAACAGCCGAATAGTGGTCGAATATTCATTACATCCCTACTTAAAACCTATCCTAACTTAATCTTAAGTTTTTTTAGAAATAACAGTTTTAATTGCAAATATTCCTTCTTATTTACTCTGCCTTGTAACAATTAATTCTCCCCATCACCTGCAACCACAGGCAAACTAGTCACTTGTCACTAGATGAAAGAGAAAGCCACACCTTTCAGAACATCCCCTTCGAGTTCCCCAAAGCTATTCTTATTTCTCACACCTGCTAAATACTCGTCCTTAACTGCACAAGCCGATTTGAGCCGGGGCCGTACAGAAACGATTAAGGAGTTTCTGAGGAGCATTTTGCTTTTCCAAGTATTTTTAAGAACCCTGCAAATTGTTTTTCCTTTTTAAGGAGTTTCAAATGATTCTAAGGAGGCATGTGTACCCAGTATTTTAGTATGTAATCCTTAGTTTTATTTACTTATTTCGTTTTTTGTATCCTAGGACAGCAGAAGAATTTGATTAAATTATACTTTTTGTATCAGAAAAACCAAGAGAGTTCTGGTGCAGAGACCTTTAAAAATATGTTCTTTGTATCAGTATGTATGAAGAGATTCCATTTGGCACAGCTCTAGCACAGCTGACCATCTGAGAATCTAGCACAGCTGACCATCTGAGATCATTTTTACAGTCAGCAAGCTGACTGTAAAATATTGTATTATTGCTTGTTAATTTCAGTGAAGCGTGCATTTGAAATACACTCATGTCCATAAATTAAGGATAATGAAGTTCAGGCAAAGAAAGAGAAAGAAGCAAAACAAATTTGACTTATTTGTAAAGTCTATTTATTAAACAAAAAGTAAAGAGCAAAAAAGATGCTATATGTTTAACTTAATTAATAAAAATTGCAAGTTTTACTCCCTTGACCAAATTTCAAAAAAGAACCTATATACAAAAAACAGTATAACATGGTTAGTAGGATGGTTAATACGGAGTATGTCTCCCGGACGATGCAATACAGGCCTGACAACGCCTAGGCATGCTGAGTATCAAATGATCAATCTGATCTTGGGTAATATTACACCACTCATCAAGCAATGCACTCCGAAGTTCCGGTAGACAGGTGGGAGGGGATTGACGGACTGCAATTCGTCGGCCAAGCATATCCCACACATGCTCTATTGGATTCAAGTCCGGTGAGTATGCTGGCCAATGCATACGGGTGATATCCTCCGATTGAAGGCATTCGTCTACAATGTTTGCACGGTGAGGACGGGCGTTGTCATCCATAAACACAAATTCAGCAACCATGGCGCCCCGAAACAAACGTACATGTTGTTCCAGAATGACATCCCGATAGATGTGGCCTGTCATCGTTACACTCTGAACATGCAGGTCAGTTCTGGAACCAAGAATAATTCCTCCCAAAACGAGCCATCCTGCACCACCGTAACGGTGTCTTTCAATGGTGTTCTCTTGGTGGTAACGGGTACCTGGCGCTCTCCAGATGAATGTCCGGCGAGAATCAGACTCCAAACTAAACCTGGACTCGTCGGAAAACATCACACAAGACCACTGTTGCGGTGTCCACAATGCATGCTCTCTACTCCAGGTTAATCGCAGGCAACAGTGAGTTGCGGTAAGTGAAACACATCTGACAGGCCTACGAGCATATAGACCAATGTGCCCTAAGCGTCTGTACACGGTCTGCCTTGAAACTGTCGTACCGGTAGCTGAAGAGAGCTGACGAGACAGGTCTGATGCTGCACTCCGTCTGTTTCTTTTTGCAGTAACTGCCAAATAGCGGTCCTCATTCGGCGTTGTAACTCGGGGGCGACCTGTGCTGTAACGTCTACTCACATTACCATCATCTTGGAATCGTTGCCAAAGCCTGGAGATGACACTCTGGGCGATTCCAAGTTCCTCGGATACTTCCAGCTGGGTACGTCCACATTCCAGTCGTCCGATAATTCTGCCACGTAAAACATCATCCAAATGCCTCCTTTGTGCCATAACTATGCGGTTTTTGCACTGAAAGGCTTTCACAGCGCTTGTGAACAATTTTACTTCTTTGCCACCATTCCTTATATACCCCTCTCTTACACTCTCGTCATTGTGAAGTACCATCCACGCCATCTGGTGGTTTCCTGTAATTTGCATATTCTTCTTCAAGATGTGTGTGATCATTCCACAGGTGAAATTTTTATTTTAGAGATCAATTTCTGTGTGATTCTGAATTATCCTTAATTTATGGACATGAGTGTAGTTCATCGATTTTCTAGAATCAATAAAATTTGTACTTAGTCCTCTGTCAACTGGACAATTTACTAGAACTTTCCACATACACTGTACTTTTAAGCTATGAACCTGGTAACTATGAAGGGTTTACTGCAACAATATTTTTATGCATTCAAAACTTAAGAAAACATTTAGTAGTAATAAACTTTCAGTTAGTTTAGTTAATAGTTAACTATTTAGATATTTTCATAAAGCACCTTTATTTTTATACTAAAAGTCTGATTCTAAAATATATCATTTATTATCTAGAACTAACTTACCCTAAACCAGGCATATCTAAAACATTTGCAACATTGGTGAGGTTGAAATCAATTCTCTATGAAAAAGAAAATGCAAGGTTACATATATTTATTTGGTTTTCATGTAAAACATAACAGTATCCCCCTCCCTCACAAAAAAAATACAGCAATATTTAAAATTAAAAGGATATATTTAGTTCCATAGCTTACAGGGAAAAACTTTTGACAGTTTTTTTTCTTTTTTAAATGTTGAGAAGTATAGTCTATTTTCCAACATAAATTTTAACTTTCTGGAGGATGATTTATACAGAATGTCCCAAAAAGATGGTAACAAGCTTTAATTCCTTACCTATTAAAGATAAGTAATGTAAATTTTAAAATGTTCAAAATGAAGTAGAAAAAAAGACTGTGTTAAGAAAAATTTTCTCTTGTAACTTTCAAAAAGTCACACTTTTTAAATTTGTATATTACCCCCCCCCCTATACAAAACAAATTCCAATTAGTAAAATGTGCTCCATACACCAATGAGGTGATATACAAAATTGCTTTCCTAAGTAACAGATGACGAATATGTTGCATCATGTACCTGCTTTATCTAAGTAATAGATATCAGCTTTCAGCTAAGTAACGCTTTCATCATTCAAACTAGGACAAAATTAAACATTACATTTCTGTTCATGACAAGAGATTTGTAACAGTTGTTGGAGGATGTTTCTTCCAGTCAATATTGCGAATGTAGCCACTTTGAGGCTAGATCTGGACATTCCAAACACAAGAATTTCTTCAAATAAATCTGTACCCAAAGGGTTAAGCCATCACTTCTGATAAACAAGGCCTGCACACTGAAAACATAAGTGGTAAGATCGGGCATTCCGTAGTCCCAAGTTCTGTACTTCTTGAGAAGTTAAGGGTATAATATCGCTGGAAACATTATTTAAACTTTTGTTTTCTAACTAATGTTAACCAAGAACATTGCTTTATTCACATGCTTACATCTAGTTTTGGACATCATGTGTTTTATTTTAAACTTTTGATTTGGTAGAACATTTACTTTACTCATATTTCTATCTAAACATTATTAAATTTAATATTTAAATTTTAGTGAATCTGAAAGGGTGAACCTTCCCATGGAAATAAATTTGTCTGTTAGAGCAATGATTCTTCAAATTTTATGAATGGATACAATAAAAATTATTTTGCATGTACTTAAATATAATTGTTTCCTTGCAAAATATTTTTTCTTTGGTGCATGTATGATTTTCCTACACCTTAATGTCACAACGCACCACTGTGAGCAGTGGTGGCTAGTGGGTTATTTAAATGGAGGTTCACAAAACAAATTTCAAAAATTAAATATGCAGATATGATACCTTACAAATTTATATTTGTGTCCAGCAGTTAAAGGAAAACAATGCATGCAACTGAAAGAAAACAAGTAATATTTTGTCTTACATTTGTCACCAAGATAAGTTTTAGAAAGGTGTTGTCTTGATTCAATTTATTTCAATTTTTTTTCAAAGGATAATATTAAAAATTATCATTGCTTTAGCTCCAAAAGACTTATCTTAATTATTTATACTAGTTTGAAAAAAATAGTGAAAAATGGTAAAAATAAGGAATACCGTAATTTATGGAAGAAACGCCGCAGCCGCGATCGTTGGTGGGGGGGGGGGGGGGGGGGATCGTGGTCAGAAGAAGTCAATGCTAGATAAAATTCAATTTCAAAAATAATTTCTTAATTAACAAAAAATAAATAAATAAAAAAAATGTTGCATTACTTATTAGATCTAATTTATTAGAAAAGCTATTAAGTTGATCGGATATATTTTTGGAGAAATTGAATAAACAGTAAAAAAAAAAATCTCCTTTTTTCTCCCCTTTCCCATAGAATGTTTTAAAGTATTTACCGCTATTTTACGAAGCTTACGATTTCTATTTTCAAATAATCAGATATTAATGTTCATATTCACAAAGGCGAATTTATAGAAATAAAAAAATAAGTTCTAAAAAGCTTCTTGCATCCGCACAAAGTTCGGACAGACTACCAGGCGCCATTAAAATGAAAACAGCAATCAATGTGTGAGAAGAGGCTCCAGTTAAAAGTAAACATTTTTCCCCCGCGGATGGCCAGCTGTTGATTATGTAATGAGCTTGCTTCAGCAAATAGTTGTTTTAAACTGAATGTTGTGTAACAACACTTGATAGTTCTATTTATTTATTATTTTTGATAATTATAACATTGGGATTTATTTTAAAAGCACTCAGCATTTCTTGAGCATACCAAATAGTTGGCAGTGTTTATTCGATAGAGTTTTCCTGCACAGGGCGCAAAGCCGCACGGCGATAAAAAAAAAAATAACTTTTAGATTAACTTTATTTTTTTGGGGGGTGGGGGAAGCGTTAAACTCGCACCATGCACAACATAGACTAATTTTGGCTGAAATTCAGTATTTTAAGAACAATAGAGGTTCATGTGAAAAACGGGTGCATTTAATAGAGGGTAGTGCACTTTTGCGGTATTTTACAGAACTTTAACCCTTCAAAATATGTATTCAAAACTTCATTAAAATTTAATTATAGTTCTAAAATGTAGATGTAAAAGATTTACTTATATTTTTTTTTCTTTTTACTTAATTGAGGAGATATCAGTTGGATGTATGAAGCCATCCACTTCAGAGCACCGGACATGGACCCATCTCAGGGCGCTCTGACTTTCTCCAAAACTGAATCAAAGATCAAACCTCTTTTCTATGGGGGTAGATTCGCATTCTGATTCGCTACGCTGTGATCTGTGCACGCTAAAGAGTACGTGTTGGTGGTGGCGTCATCTTTTGAGAAAATTATCACTAAATGAATTTTTCGTTGCAGATCGGCTAAAAAAAATTAAAAATATTGTAAACGCCGCACCCAGTAGAAACGCCGCGGCGTTTCTTCCATAAATTACAGTAGTAGTCAAAAATGATAAAAATAAAGAAAATAATAAGAAAATGAAAAAAAAATGGAGGCCTTCATTATTGGAGGTAATGGTTAAGCCAAGCAAAAAAAGCAAAATTTCAGGCTTTCAGTCCAGCATCATGAAACATCCAAGACTTAATCTATAAACAAAAATGATCGGAGGCTATACACAAATTCAAATGTAAACATTCATTGCTGGTAGGAAAAATATTCTTTCGTAATTTCTGTAGAACCCCTGAAATACAATCCTCTAACATGATTTTTTCCCTTTGAAAGGCATTAAAAGGTGTTATAGTTATCTTCATACCTCTGATACTTTTCAGGATACAACTCTCAAATTTTGTACATCACCTCATTAGTGTATAGGGAACATTTTACAAATTTGGAATTTTTTTAAAGGGAGGTGTCATATACAAATTAAAAAAGTAATCTTTTGAGTATTAACAAGAGGAAATTTTTCTAAATGCAGTTTTTTTCACCTTATTCTGAAAAATTTATCAACTTACATTGCCCATTTATCTCTAATAGATAAGGAATTAAAGCATATTATCACCTTTTTGGAACACCCTACATATATTTAACTTTTAAATTTTCAATAAAAACATTATTGTCATTTATTCAACCAATTTTATTTATCCCAAATATGAAGTTAATTGCTTCACAGTAAACATAGAATACATTAACAGCAAAGGACATAATTATATTAAATCAAAGTAGAATTGTGAAATCTATTCTATTTTATAAGGGCTGCCAAAATAAGAAGTAGACACATGTAATTGCATCAGAATGACTTCACTATAGCAGCACTAATGAAAATATAAAGGGCATTAGGATGTGTGTATCTCATACAGTGTTCCAACAAACCTGTTTGAGTATAGGAAATTGATTGAAATGAAAGGCGTGCTATGTATTAATGCATTCAGATTGGAACAATCAGTGTTGCTACTCATCCACGCAAATTCCTTGACTATTAAAGGTTTTCCTGGTGCAATTAAAAAAAAATTCCTGTCAACAACAAGATAGCAGATACACATTGCACATTGAATAAAGCACACACGTGTGTGTGTGTGTGCACTAAGATCACTCCTTTTAATTTGCACAGGTAGGTACAACTGGTATTGAGGATTATAGGTAGGTCTCTGCTTTCTTTACATTTTAATGCCATTTTATTTAAATGAAAAGTTTTTTATGGAAATGATAAAAACATTTTTATTATATAAAAAGCTTTTCATCTAAATTATTAAATTAATAGTTTTATGTAAATAAACTTTTGAAAAATTCAAATTCTGAAATGCAATAAGTATTTAATTCAATTTTCAGATTGTTATTAGAAATTATTAATTACTGCTCGCTGATATTTTGGTTCTAAAACCGAAGAGACTGGATCAGCCAAAATTTAAGTTCCTTTTAGCTGGCTTTGATTGCTTATAAGCAATTTTGGGGAAATACACAGATTAATAAGTGTACTTTGGAAGAAAAAATACTTCTTTGTTTAGTGTAATTTTTAAAAAATATCTTATTTCCTTTTAAAATACTAAAAAAAAATGCATTTATTTTTATTTTAAGAGAAAATATTCTTTTTTTATTACAGCATGCAAAATCAATCTAATGAAAATCTATATCCCTTTTCAATTAAATATTTAATGTGATGATTTCTTATTGCTTTGCATACAAACTTTCAAATGCATTAAAGTTTGAGAAATTTGGAAAAATAAACCGAAATACACATTTGTGTACTTTGTAACTGCATTTTAAGGTATTACTATAAAAAAAAAATACTTAAAAGAAAATACTCATTTATCATAAGGATACGATAAAAATGAACTTGAGTTGGCAGCTATGAAACATGGAGATCAGTTATGATTATACAGGGTGTCCAGTACTAACAGTGCCCAATGGGTATTTCCTAAACCGTTAGAGACACATAAGTTCCAGTTGCAAAAATGCTTTAAATTGTATAATCTATTATATCAGAAAAACAATCAAAGTCAATAAATCTGTTCCTATAAAAATTACAAAATTTAAATTTGTATACAGTATTCTGGTCCCAACAGTTATGTTTAGAAAAAATTTCTTTATACAATTTCATGAATTTAAAGAAAAAAAAATCACCCTTTTATGACCAAAATTTATTGAGTTATGAAGCAGCAAACATTTTGACTTACTGTTATTTATGGAAGAAATGCTGCACCCAGCATAAAGGCCACACCTACAAAAATGAGCTTAACTAACTAGAAAATCATCAGACATGCCACATCCAGCATAAGTGCCGGAGCAGCAATCTCCGAAAAAATTAAAAAATATAATAAATGCTGCACTTACTATTTTTTAACTTTTATACTCATAAACGCCGGGGTATTTCTTCCATAAATTAGGGTAAATCACTTTTCTATGGTTAAAAATGTTCCATTATGGTAAATTGTTAAGGGACCATATAAATACGGAAATTTTAAATTATAGGTTTTAATATCATTTTCTGATATTAAGCGGAGAAAGAAGCAAAATTAATTTTAGAATACTAATCTTTAAGCAGAGGGTTATAGTCAGGCTTGATAAAAATCTATCCGGGGGCAGACTTACTAAATTGCATATACGTAGCATGCAGATGTATAACACTAAGTACACTGCACAAAGTACAGGAAAAGCTAAAGGAAGCTACTTAGAGCAAATGTTACGCTAACAGGATTTATAATATCATTTTAAGTTTCTAAAATGCATATATTCAAACTTAAAAAGGTTTCATTTTCTAATTTAATGTTTTATTCCCCCCCCCCTCCTTTTTTTTTTTACTTTAAGGTATCACCAGTTCATTTAAAAAATCTTTAAAAATTCTATTTTCAGTATAAGCTACATTTTTATGTTAATTTATTGAATACACATAGTTAAATGTCAATCTTCTTTATTGCAATCTACAATCATAAACTAGTTAATGAAATTGCTAATAAATATTACAAGGCTTAAATCTGCGTACATTAATTTTTCTCAAATTCATTTTGTATACAATCCCTATTTCGCAGCTCAAAAACCGCTCTAACTTTAAGCAGCTTTAACTCTGAATTATGGTTGTAGAAGAGCGATTTTTTTTCTTTTCTTTTTTTTTTTTGTGAATGAAATTGTATTTTAAAAAAAATTCTAAGTATAACTGATAGGACCGGGGGAACATATAATAAAAATTCTCTCCAATGAGTTCTTTCACCCAGCTTCTGATTACACTTACTTTTTCCTTTGCCGCTCGCTTCATTTTAATACAAATTTACTATTTGAATTTCGTCAAACAGAAAATTGTCATCAATAACAATATACTATAATTCTTTTTTTATAAATATAATTGCTGAGGAAACAGTGTCAGATTCATTTAAGAGTACACTTCAAACAATTTAATTCAATGAGGTTGATCAACTATTTCTCAATGTATTCAAACCAATTTAATATTTTCTTCTAGAAATTTATCTTTAAATCCAATATCCTCCAAAACTATTTGTTTATTCATCAGCATCAGCAAGATAAAATTATCATTCATCTTCTTCTATACTGTAAAATAAAACTGCTTAACATGTTGAGCCCAGCATTGGTCCCTGGAGACAGACTGAACTTTCCAGTTGGCCAGCGTCGGTCCTCAGGGACAGACAGTGGACTTTTCATTTGGACAGCATCAGCCCTGGGACCCGACAGTATGAAAATTAAAAAATAAATGTGGTGATTTCAATGAAATTTATTGAAACAGCATGTTTTAGAAAATGTGACGACTTTTTTAGTCAAATTTCTAGCTGTCTTTCATCCGAATAGCCTTGAATTTTTCTCATAACACCCCTAACAATATCTTTGGATTTTGTGACCATCTGTTTTCGTAATTGATGAACACTTTCTCGATTGCACAGGAATTTCCTCATCTGATTGTTGTATGAGTGGCATTCACCAATTGTGTTCTACATGATGTGATTGATATTTTTTTCTCCCACTACATCTTCAAACATAAACAGAGCAACTGAAAAAACACTCAAAATACTGGTGTTAAACGATAAAGTAATTAAAAAACTTTGTAAAAAACACACATAAGACGTAAAAGGAAAGAGGATACGCGTTTCGTTCAAAAATTGTTTTGAACTTCATCAGTCCAAGCCCTTCGTCGTAAAGAACACAGGGAACTGAAAAGAGAAAAACAAGCAAGATGTTGCCACAAGGGGCAAAGAAAAGTCGAACAAAACCACGGAGAGGGGAGAAAAAAAATTAAAAAAGGGGGATAAAAAGGAAAGGAAAGAAGCACAAAAAATACAGAAATAAAAAAGGAATAAAGAAAAAAATAAAGGGAACACACAAGTACAAACACACACACAAAAAAGAGAAAACAGAACAAACAAAAAAAACAAATAGCACACTTTTTTTTTTTTAAATATATATTTATTGTGCTGTCCTGTTCGTGGTTTTTATTTAAAAAAAAAAAAAAAAAAAAAAAAAAAAACAGTGCTATTTGTTTTTTGTTTGTTCTGTTTTCTCTTTTTTGTGTGTGTGTTTGTACTTGTGTGTTCCCTTTTTTATCTTTTTCTTTATTCCTTTTTTTATTTCTGTATTTTTTGTGCTTCTTTCCTTTCCCTTTTATCCCCCTTTTTTAATTTTTTTTTCTCCCCTCTCCGTGGTTTTGTTCGACTTTTCTTTGCCCCTTGTGGCAACATCTTGCTTGTTTTTCTCTTTTCAGTTCCCTGTGTTCTTTACGACAAAGGGCTTGGACTGAAGAAGTTCAAAACAATTTTTGAACGAAATGCGTATCCTCTTTCCTTTTACTTCTTATGTGTGTTTTTTACAAAGTTTTTTAATTACTTTATAAACAGAGCATTTATAACAGCAGTATTTAAAAGAAGCTCGAATACTAACTTCTTATACCACTTTACAGTCTCCTTCTCAAGGGACTGCTATAGGCAGTCATCTGCTCTGATAAATCAATCGAGGTCTTTGCCTTATTGTATTCAGTGACAATTTTTGGTTTGAGAATATCCTCTTTTTGTTTTTACATAGACCATCCCATTTGAATATTTAGTGGATAAGACTGAAAAGTTCCTCTTATCCTTCCATTTCAATAGTGTGATTAAATTATTACTTTTTTTGGCGATCATTTTTCCACTTTTCAATTTAGTAGTTAGTACGTCCTTTGGGTTTTCTTTCTGATCTGTTCTAAATGAGCCAATTAGATCAGTATTCTTGTTTATTAGCTTTTTTGCCAAATTGACACTGGTGTACCTGTTATCAGTACATAATGTGAAGCCTTTATGAAAGAAAGTGTGAAATAAAGACATTATAATGTTTGAAGGTGTCTTATTTTCTTTATAAAGTGTTTTTCCAGCATAGACTCAAAAATTTATATATAACCAAGACCACAGCACAGTTTAAATATTTTGATTCCATATTTATGTTATTAATTTTTTTTTTCCAAATATTGCCTGAAAGCCCTTGGAATGGGATTAGTGACTCGTCAATGCACACTACCTCGGGTGGATCATAATATGCTAAAAATTTTTTTCATCTATGACAAATTTAATTTTTGATAGTCGATCATGTACAACTACTCTATTATTTGCGAAATGTAACATTTTCATAAGCGTTTCAAATCAATCCCTGCTCATCAGTTTTTGTAGGAATGTTTGAGCAAACAATGGATCCCAAGTCCAATACAGACGTAAGGATGGAAGCTTCACTATTCCCATCCATATTATCAGACCAAATAAACATTTGTCCCGCAGTTTGCCCCACACTAAACTCCAATCCCATAAGAGCACGGCAAGTGAAGCAGCATCCGGCTTGGCCAGTGCTTGGGAGGGTCAACTCCCTCTCAGCTCAACTTCTGTGAAACCATATACACTAATGGGAGTTGGTGCACGTAAAATCCGTCATGGCTTCCTAACTGATCGTCTATTAGATGTTGTCTTTGTGAGATACCGAGAATAATCACTGAAGAAACATAGATCCATGCTTTGGAGAACACCCTCTTTAATAAAAGATATACCACGAAACAATTAACATACATAACAATAAAAACATTCAGTAGGCTTTCAGCAATGCTACTCTAGCCATTGTGCGTCAGCCGGGAGAAGGAGTGAGAAAGAAAAATACATAAACAACCCTTAGCCTACGCTCGAAGAGAAAAGGGGGAGGGGGAGACATATATGCTCAAGATACACTAGTAGTGAGAGCTTGCACTCTCCTGGGGTGCGGTACTTCACAGGAAAAATATGAGGTGTCATTGTAGATATGGAAAAAAAAAGATTTAATTCTAACACCCCCTCCCCCCCACAATGTTAACCCATTCTATCTTGAAATTTTTTTCACATCACCCACACCAATCATATTAATACAATTAGTACCTTAGTAGTCGGTAATGGTTTTGTAAGCACATCCGCACCCATATTTTCGGTGGAAACATGGGCTATTTCGATTTTTCCACTATTTATCGTTTCCCTTACGAAATGATGCTTCACATCTATGTTTGGTTCTCTTAAGAAACATGCGATTCTCTGATAATTTAATGGCACCTATATTATCCAGTTAGTATTCTTACTTTTCCAATTTTTGAAATACCAATCTCATTCAGAATTTTACTTAGGTAAAGTACTTCTTTAGTACTTTCAGAAAGAGCCATATACTCAGCCTCAGTAGAAAACAGAGCTACAGTGCACTGCTTCCGACTTTCCCAACTTATCGTACTACCACTCATTATAAAGCAATAACCTGTATATGATTTTCGATCATCGGTACAATTATCCCAGTCAGCATCTGCATAACCATATAAGGCATCATTAGTTTTTCTAAATTTCAGCCCATAATTAATAGTTCCCTTAAGATATCGCAGGACACGCTTTGCAGCAACCCAATGGGTCTTATCGTAGTAGTTTAACAACTGGCTAAGTTGGCTAATGGCATTAGAAATGTCAGGCCGGGTGGATGTTGCCAAATACAGGGTGATCTTTTTTAAAGTGACAGTGTTTGGAGTGCCCTTTAGCATGATCTAATAGTCGAAATGGCGCCAAACTTGATATTTAGACTAATCAATGGGGAAAAGGATTCCATGAAAAAAAAATTTAGTTCCAAACAGCACCACTAGGGCATTTTGTGGCACTGCTGTAGCTTACAATAACGAGAATTAGCATAAAGCACGGGTATCAAAGAAAAATGCAAATGTTATGCGATGACAGCGCCAGTAACAGGGGCTATAAAAGCAAGTAGTAGACAGCTCCGACAAATAATCTCAGCTCACGTTACCGGAATGTGTGTTACTGGTGCAGCTGTATTACATGAATCAATGTAATGCATCTGCAGCTCTTCGGGAATTTCGAACCAGAAAAAATTTACGAAAGGGGCCTTTATTGCTGAATAGTCTTAAGAAAATGGTTAAGAAGTTCGAGGAAACGGGTCACTGACCATTTGTGCTGGGAGAAGACGTAAACCAGTATCAGAAGATGCAATAACTGATGTGGCAACTGGAATTGTCAAAGGATCGCTTGGAACCATTGCTGGTACTAGCAGCACCCGGGGTGTAGCTCGAAAATTGGACATTAACTATTCCACGGTATGGAAAGTTTTGTGGCGCGTTATTGGATTTTACCCCTACAAAATCAGCCGCTTGCATGAACTGAAACCAAGTGATTATGATAAGCAAGTGACATTCGCTCTATCGTTTCTTGCCAGGGTAGAAATTGATGATGCTTTCCCATGACACATTCTGTGGGGCGATGAGTGCCATTTTTATCTCAATGGGTCCGAAAACACACAAAATAGCCGAATTTGGGCTTCTGAGCAGCCCCACACCGTGCACGAAATCCCATTAAATTCCCCAAAAGTCACTGTTTGGTGTGGTTTCACAGCCGAATTCGTAATTGGGCCATTCTTTTTTGAGACCATCACTCCGACAGGATCCCAAACATGCACCATAAATGCAGAAAGGTACCACGAAATGCTGCAAACGTTTGTTATTCCACAACTTCAGCAAAGAAACCGTCTCCAACAGACAATCTTTATGCAGGATGGTGCTCCACCACACATTAGTAATAAGGTGAAGCAGCTGTTGCACCAAAACTTCACTGATGATAGTCATAAGTCGCAGTTTTCCAGTTGAATGGCCGCCTCGTTCCCCTACCTCACGCCATGCGATTTTTGGCTCTGGGGTTATTTGAAATGTCAAGTTTATGTTGGTGGAGTAACAAATTTGTCTATTCTAAAGGACAACATAACAAAGACAGTGCGGAATATTCCTTATGATACGTTACATACGGCTGTGAAGAACATTGTGCACAGAATGCACAGTGTTATTTCTGAGAACGGTGCTCACATTGAATGTGGTCTAATTCCTCATCGGGGAAGTTAATGTAGTAAATAAACATTAATAATTTAACTGTATGATTGTATGTGTTAGTATTTTTCTTTTCTTACATTTTATACATTGTACAGCACCACAAAATGCCCTAGCGGCACTGTTTGGAACTAAATTTTTTTTTTCACAGAATCCTTTTTCCCATGTCTTGATTAGTCTAAATATCAAGTTTGGTGCCATTTCGGCTATTAGATCGTGCTACAGGGAGCTCCAAACACTGTCACTTTAAAAAAGATTACCCTGTACATTAACCCCCCCTACTAATTCTCGGTAGAGATATTCATCATCGCATTTTTCTCCCATTTTCAATTTAACGCTTACGTCCATAGAGCAACTTACTGTCTTAACCATACCAAACAGTTCCAATAGTTCTTGGATATAACTTTCTTGGCATATGGTAATTGTTCCGTCCTTCTGTTGAAAATTTATTCCTAAACAATATTTAACCAAGCCCTCATATTTTATTTCCAATTCCCTTTCTAGGTGCTTTTTAAACTTACTTTCCTATCATGCTTGGGTCTTATGACATGAATAAAATGTCATCAACATAAATTACAATTACAGTTAGTCTTTTATCACTTTCAATATAATACATGCAAGGGTCGGAATCAGATATATTTTCCTCCAAAATTATTTAAACTATCATTTATGTGAAACCTAGCTTTGTTTCACAGGTGGTTCGTGATTAGAGAGACTCCAGCACAGTTTAGAAGAGTAAATATGAAATTTATTTAAGACAGAACATCTTGATTATCTGTACAAATATATACAATCATCTAAAAAAAATAGTCGAAAAAACATCCGTAGCAGGACCCGAGGAAAAAAACAACCTCCTCCCTCGCCAGTCCCCATCCAAGTCCCTCTCCCTTCCTCCCACGTCCAGGAGCGGAGAGAGAAAATAATAATAATAAAAAACAAGAAATGACCCATGCAGAGGCTTTCCCCCTCGACCTTGGGTAGAGGAGTACAGTCTCACCAGAGGAGAACTTCACACCTCCCCCCAAGTTTATTATTCTAAACTCCGTGTTAGAATTTAAACTTTAAAAAATGTTGCCTTTGGCTCTTTCAGACGAGCTGCAAATCCACAGGAACCCAGGAGTGTGTGTGTCACAGTTTGTGTCCCCGTAAAATTAAAATAAAAACTGTCTCACATGCATGAGCTCACATCACTCCCTAACGCATTCAAAATTATTAGGCATACACAAAAAATTTCTTATATTATAAAAGAACATTATTAAAACATAAAAGAACAGTCAAACTTTTAAACTTTAAAATCTTTTCTCCTCTTTTTTTTCATAAACAATTATTCATCACAGAGCTGCGATAAAGCATCGGCATCCGTGTTCTGGTGACCTGGCTTATGCCGTATGGCTAGCTCGTACCCTGACAGAGCTAGCGCCCATCTCTGTAACCTGGCGTTCTTAGGAATGCCCTCAGTCAGAAATTTAAGCGGGTTGTGGTCCGTGTATAGCAAAATCGGCTTCCCAAAAGTCCATGTCTCAAACTTATTAAGAGCCCAAATTACAGCATATGCTTTGCGCTCTATTGTACTCCATTTGCGTTGAGTGGCCATTAATTTTTGGCTCGCAAAACTAATGGGCTGGACCTTCTCCTCCTCGTCCCTTTGAGCTAAGCAAGCACCAATCCCAGTCAAGCTAGCGTCAGAATGGATTTCGAAAGGCTTGCTTAAATCAGGGGTATACAGGGCTACAGCTCTACAAAGTTCCCCCTTCAGCTGTTGAAACGCCTCTTCTGCCTCGTCTGTCCACGGAATGTCGTTCCGAGAATTTTTCCTAGTCAGATCCAATAGCGGCTTGGAAACTCTGGTACATACTCCCTATAATAATTGATTAAACCTAGTACTGACTTTAAACCTTTCTTTGTTTTAGGTACTTTTAATTCCTTTATTACCTTAATTTTTTCCGGATCCAGAACATGCCTACCCGATCCCACTATGTGTCCTAGGTATTTTACTTGAGACATTGCAAAAGAACACTTCTCCATATTGGCCGAAAAATTTAAAGAACTTAAAGTAAAGTACTTTCCTAATATCTTCTAGGTGTTCCGTCCAAGTAGATGAAAATATGACATCATCTGTAAAACTTTCCGCGTAATTGCTGTGTGATCTTAATGCCTGGTTCATCACTTTTTGAAAAGGGGCTGCTGCTCCCGAAAGTCCAAAAGGCATGACTGTTCATCTATACTGCCCTTTTGGAGACACAAAACTCGTTAGATCTTTACATTTTTCGTCCAACGGTATTTTCCAATACCCTTTTAAAATATCCAGTGTAGTTAAAAAATTCACGTCTTCCACTTTAAATCTTAATTCCTCCGCACTTTGCATGGGAAACAGCAAAATTTGACTTGCAGCATTTAAACTCCGATAATGACAACACAAGCAAACTGTTCCGTCCTTTTTAGCTACACAAACAATGGGATAAGCGATATCTGCGGTAGAGGGTTCTATTAAACCCCTCTCTAACAGATCGTCAATTTGTTTTACCACTTGCGACTTAATCGCTTCTGGGATCTTATAAATATGGGGTTGTTTCCTCTGCATCCCATTTTAGTTCAATGACATGGGATCCCACTTTTGCCCTTTTTAGCTCTCCACATCAAAAACTGTTTTAAACTAACTTTCTTATAACTTCTCCTAATTCCGCCCTTTGTTCTGGGGTTAAATGCGTCCACTTGTCCCATTTCTCCATTTCCTCTAGCTCAGCTCTGTTTTTCCGGCGCTTTCCCACTGGTGCGGGTACCACTTCCCAAATTCATCGTCCGACTTGTAAATTAACCCTACGGCGTCAACCCGTTGAACATATTTACGTAATTTATTCTGGTGTAAAGGTCTAGTACTCCCATCCGGTAGTTTTACTAAGTAAGAGTGGGGAGATTTCTTTCGAACGATTTCCCCTGGACCCATCCACTTCAAGCACAACTTATTAGTCGAATCAGGAATCAGAACTACGACCTTATCCCCTACTCCAAAATGGTGATTGACGACCTTAAATTATGGTGGTGCACGTATTTTTCCTGTTGTGTCTCAGCTTGTTGAGTAGCGTAACTCTGTGCTTTTTCTAAATGATCCCGCAATCCCGAAGATAATCTGTCACTGATTCACCAACACCTTGCGGTTAAACGGTATCATTCTCTCAACTTGATTTTAGAATAGCGAGCGGACCAACTGGCAAACGACCATAGACTAATATAAACAGCGGCACTCCCGTTGTTGCATTAGGGACCTCCCTATATGCCCATAACAAATATGGTAACTGTTTGTCCCACCCTCTTCCATGGGACTGTATTGCATGATGTAGCATTCCTTTCATTGTGCCTACAAACCGTTCCGCTAAAGCATTTAATTGCGGGTAGCCTGGTGTAGAAAATTTCGGCACTGCACCTAGCTTACTCATAAATTCCTTCGTTAACCTTGCCGCAAAGTTAGTTGCATTATCCATAGCGATAACCCTCGGTACCCAGTACTCATAAAAATCTCCAAAAACGCCTCGCAAGTGGCTTTAGCAGTGAGCAGGGGTGGCAATTGGGTAAGGCTGATTTGGAGCAGTGTTTTGGAGCAACAGTGTTGTCAAAGATTTGGAGCACTGAAGTAACAAATTGGAGCAAATTACATTCTTAATCTATCGATAGAAAAATACCACTACAGTCAAGCTTTTAGTAAATTTGAGAGTATTGAATATTGCTCAGATGAAAGAAGCCCACTTTAATAAATAATAAGCATTTAAAAATGAAAAATTTAAACTTACTTTAACCTAATATATTATTAGATGCTACATTCAAAGATACAGGTAATTTTTAGCACCAGAATAATAATAAGAAGAAAGACTGTAGAATAAAAATTAAATGAAAAATGAATAACTTTTGCAAAAATTTTTTATTTAACTTTTCTCTTTTTATCACCATTACAGTGGCGTAGCCAAGGGGGGGATAGGGGAATCACACACCCCCCATGAGGAATCCTATCTTGAGTGCAGTGCTAGCGATAAAATAATGATCAATGACATTTTTTCTCTTTCCTCCACTTTTCTGATTGGCTTGTTCTGGACCAATTACGTTCTTTTAGAGTGACGTAATAGTAGCTTAATTTATGGAAGAAGCACTGCGGCATTTACGAGTATAAAAGTTAAAAATTAGTAAGTGTGACGTTTACGATATTTTTAAGTTTTTCAGCCGATCTTCAACGAAAAATCATAAAAATTATTTAGTAATAATTGTCTCAAAAGATGGCACCACCACTGATCACGTACTTTTTAGAGGTGCACGGAGCACAGGGTAAACAAATCCGAATGCGAGCCTACCCTGTTGAAAAGCTGTTTGATCCAATGCTGTGGATGGGTACATAAACCAACCGATGTCTCCTCAATAAGAAAAAAAAAAAAAAGCGTTTTACGTCTACATTTTAGAACTATAATTAAATTTTAATGAAGGTTTTAATATATATTTTTTGATGGACTAAAGTTCCTTAAAATACAGCAAGAACACACTACCCTCGATTAACCACACGCCTGTCTTCCAGTAAGCGTCGATTGTTCTCAGGCCCGGACTGGCCAGGTCGGCGATCGCCGAAGACCCCCAGCAAGGCCTCCTGTAAATGGATATACTACTTTATTATTAAAGTAATTTGATATACATCAGAGTAATGTACCAAAGTAGTTTGATTATTTATTTTTTTGTAATCCTATCCTTTAACACAGTGGCTTTGCAAAGGATGCCAGAGACCACACGAGGGAATCTTCCCCCCTCAATAGCTTTAAAATAGTTAAATATGGTTTTCAGGCAAGTAAACCTTATTTTCAAATATTACAATCCCAATATTCTATTCCCTCCAAATTCACCAGTAAGGAGCCCCTTTTCAATAGCCGAGGGCCCCCATAGGTGCCAGTCCGGGCCTGATTGTTCTTAAAATAATGAATCTCAACCAAAAGTAGTCTGTTGCGCCGGTGCGAGTTTAACTTTACTACACCCACCCCAAAAAAAAGTTCATCTATAAGCTATTTGTTTTTTCGCCGTGCGGCTTTGCACCCTGTACCGAATAAACACTGCCTTACGCTATTATTACGACAAAAAGTCAACTACGAGTAATTGGCAAGCTCAGGAAATGCCGAGTTCTTTAAAAATAAATCTCAATGTTATAAATATAAAAGTAATAAATGAATAGAAGCATCAAGAGGTTATCACACAACATTCAAAGCTTAAAACAGACAATTTTCTGAAGCATGCTCATTGAGTAATCAACAGCTGGCCGTCAGCGAAAAAAAAAAATTGTTTACTTTGTTGGAGCTAAATAATTTTTATTAAACTAAATATACCTTAACTGAATTCAAACTTAAGATACTAAAAATTTATTTTGCCCAATTGTTTTCCACTGGCCTTGCATCAGCCATCTATTTCATAGTTTTTTTTATGTGCCAATTAGGCTTAAGTTATGTTTATGCTATTCACCCATGAGTTAAACCTATCTTAATTGTATTAAAGTTCAACTAAAATTAATTCATATCAGTTTAAAAATAAAATTCAAATTGTTGTAAACTTCTTCATAACCCTAAGTAGTAGTAGCTTTAATAAGTTAAAAATGTAAACAAAAATAAACCCCCTAATTTTTATTGAAAAAAATATAATAAAATTTAAATAATGTACTTTTAATTCATTGTGAAGACCCAAGGCAACTTCAAAGTAAAGTTTAAAAACCTAAGCTCAATATTTAATAAAGTTGTGTTTAGTTGTTGACTACTGCTGCTGGATGGAAATAGCCTCTGAACTATGGCCCTGTAGTTTAATGATGTCATGCATCCTGAAAAATAAGGGTCTTCCTTTTGACAAATAGATGCTTAGGTTCTTTAAAGAATCATGGGGTAAGAGAATTAGTTCTGGTTAGGGTAGGACGTTTAACTAATGTTTAAACCATGGGTGAAGAGTAAAAAGCCTGAAGTGAAAGGCAATTTTCTGAGGTTGTTTGCAATATGCAAATTTATCGAACCTTTCATTTTATGCAAATATTGCATACTTTTTATTCTGTAACTGTAAAATTAACCTGTTTTATATATTATATAAAGTGTCTGCTTTATGAAAAAAAGCACACAGGCCAGGCTGCTGATAGACAGCTAGAAGGTTGCCCTAGTCATGGGAAGGGCATGATGTATCAGGTTGTAACGAAAGTTTTCCGCCATATCTGCCTGAAATACTAACTTCTAACTCCTTAGATAACTGTTTTTGAGCTTTCGGTACCAAACCTGCACAGTGTCACATGATACAACAATAGTACTTAAAGCTGTACTCATAATTCGTTGATATTATGTAGCTTTTTGCAACACAACTGGAAGTAAATGATGGTTCTAATCCTCTAGAGTGATAGTTCCATTTGAGACACCTTATACTTAATGATAACTATATTTTTTACAGATTTCACAACACAGTGTTATGAAGTAAGCCTCCCAGCAAGCGCACACACGTTTAAATTACGTATTCCCGATGTCGAAATGTCGAAAACAGGTCAATGAAAAATTAAAGCGTCACAAACTAAGGTGCGTTCATGTATTTTGTAATTTACCTCTATTGAATGTTGACATTCAGATAATTTTCCAAGGACAGTGGTCTGATTTGTAAATACACAGTATGCACAGTAGCCCCTTTGCCCCCTAGTTTTTGGTAAAGTGAATTTTTTTAAGCATTTGAATTTTTTTGTATCATTTTTACACTAAAATGTTTCACACTCTGAATGTCCCCCCCTCCCCCCCAATAGAAACACTAGTATTTTCACTCAGCATTCAGTTAAATACTGGGTTCAAATTTGCAGAAGGGGGTGGAGCATTGAATTGACTAATGGGCTCTTTGTTTTCTAATATAAGCGCAGATGTGTAGTTATTTCTTTTCTTTGTCATAAAAATAAAAATAAATTAATAACATTCCTAATAAACTAAGACTTAATTTTAAATCTTGAGGATTGGGTTGTGGCTTATTTTACATACGTTTTAATGAATTTTCTATATGTTTGTGTAGAATTCCAGAATTCAACTTGTATGAATAGGGTAGGAAGGAGATGGTCAAAGTCACGCTCACGTTTTTCCAAGAAGCACAAACAAAGAACTGTGTGGGGTCAGAAATAGCCACAGGAGAAAAAAATTGTACACCAGCTAATGCTATTTTTCTGTTAGGTTAGTCAAAGTAGACTTCTTAAATTTTGAAAGGGCCTATACAAGGACGCACATACGAGTGCTTCTATTGGGAGGAGAGTCATTCAGAGTATGAAAAGTTTTAGTATAAAACTGATACAAAAAAATCCCAATATTAAAAAAAAAAAAAAAAAAAAAAAAAAAAAAAACCCTTAATCAAAAGCTAAAAAGGCAATGAGGCGTTTCTGACGGCGATGGGGCTACTGTATATACTGTGTGCTTACAAATCAGGCCAATGTCCTTGGAAAAGTTATCTGAATGGCAATTTTCAATAGAGATAAATACACTAATGTACCTCTGGTTATGCCTTTTTGGACTCCCACTTGTTTCCTGAATACAGTGTAAACAAACACTTTTGCATTCCGGCATGTGTTGTTTATGTTTTTATGCTATTTCTTTTAAGAATATAACAAACTATTTTAATCATTTTTCGGTCCCCTTAAACTAGTGTGATGCATAATTAGCCTGTGCGGTCATCTGGCTCTGGTTAACTAGTTTCATGTCATGATGGTGGAAAAGATTTGTGCAAAACAAGTTGTCATGGATCAGTCTGATAAAAACGGGGTCTGATCTTTTTCGGTAATCAGACACTGGAGAAAAGCTCAATTTTATCAACAAGAACTTTTGTTTTTGTAAAGGATAAAAGACCAACATTAAATTTTTTAATAAAAATTAGAAAAGTAAAAATGCCAGAGTGAAAGAAAAAGCACTTTATTTCTATTTTACTATGAGAATAATTTGATCATTATGGGAGGGGGCCCTTCAGATCTCCAACCCCCTTTCCCCAAGTTTTCTTTCTACGGGCCTGGTTTATTTATATGGTCCTTAGCTATATTTAGTAATATTCACTTCATTTCCCCCCCTTAAATACAGCTTTATACTTGCTCAATCTTAGACATTTTAAATAATTGTTAATATTAAATTACCCAGGAACAGAATTATATTCAGTGTTCTGCAATATAACTTTGAACAGTTGAAAATATTCTGGAAGCATTTTGTCTTAGTCTGACAGATCACAGTAAAATGCAAATTAAGTATAAAAATTATGCAAAAAGTGAAGAGAGAAGGCATAGCATAAAGGGCATGTTGCTTTAATTATGCTGCAACAAAAACAAAAGCAATTATGCTTTTGTTTTTGTAAAGGATAAAAGACCAACATTAAATTTTTTAATAAAAATTAGAAAAGTAAAAATGCCAGAGTGAAAGAAAAAGCACTTTATTTCTATTTTACTATGAGAATAATTTGATCATTATGGGAGGGGACCCTTCAGATCTCCAACCCCCTTTCCCCAAGTTTTCTTTCTACGGGCCTGGTTTATTTATATGGTCCTTAGCTATATTTAGTAATATTCACTTCATTTTCCCCCCTTAAATACAGCTTTATACTTGCTCAATCTTAGACATTTTAAATAATTGTTAATATTAAATTACCCAGGAACAGAATTATATTCAGTGTTCTGCAATATAACTTTGAACAGTTGAAAATATTCTGGAAGCATTTTGTCTTAGTCTGACAGATCACAGTAAAATGCAAATTAAGTATAAAAATTATGCAAAAAAGTGAAGAGAGAAGGCATAGCATAAAGGGCATGTTGCTTTAATTATGCTGCAGAACATATCATTTTATATATTCTTTCCCTTAAAAGATGAAATGTTCTGCAAAGACTGTGATTGTTCTTCGATGTACGTCGCACTTTTATCCACTTTCTGCTTCTGGGTTAAATTATATTAGGTTATTGAATAATTTAGGGCCCGATTCAAATGAAACAGAGTTCTATCGTTTTCCGTTGCGATCGCGGAAATTTTCGACTGATTCCTATGTTTCCTATTCAAGTGAAACCTGTCTATCGCTTTTGGATCACATGACACTGCGATCGGTGTTTTGGTATCGCTTTTTCAAAAGCGATCGTTTTCGAGAACATGGCGGACGTACTGTTGATAAGAAGATTACATACGAAGGCGTCGTGTACCTCATTATTTAAAATTACGAAGCAATCCGTTGGAATTATCAGACAGGGAATTCTGCAAAAGATTTAGGCCTGCGGAAAGCTGATTTTTCTCGCAGAACAGAATTTCTGTAGGGTTTATTTTCTGTCGACCCTTGAATTCCACTCTAGCAGAAACTACGATGCAGGTGCCATCTATAGTCCTTATTTTAAATAGTTTATTGCTCAGTGCATTTGATTATTGAAACAGCGCGAAAAAATACATGAATAATGAATAATTTCTCGCTAAAATAAGCATCCTAGCAACCCTCCTAAACAAATACAAATATTCATACCATTATATTAAGGATGTCTTTGATTGTTAATTATATATCAGAACATAAAATATATAGTAATTCTACCCCTCCATTATAATTATAAACAGCTTATCTGCTACAGAAAAATAAAATGTAGTAGGCAAACTAGAGAAGAATTATCTACTCCTATACTATTATTAATAATTTTCTAAAAAAAATCTTCATAAATTAAAAATGTATTTCCATGATTATAAACATACAAAAAATATTAACCTAAACCAGTTAAAATTTTAAAACATTAACCTACAATACTGTTGGGGAAAAAAATTAAGACACAGCTGTTGTCTGTTGCAGCTCTAAATAAATAAACAGTTAGTCGTCGCCATTAAGTTTTTTCCAGAGAAAGATGCGATTTTTTTATTGGTTAACAGCGACTTTCTGTGTCACCGGAAGTTGCATTTTCACTCTGTGGTGATAAAGTTTCGATCTAGCAAACCTGTAAGTTTGATCGCCTATTTTGTTTCACTTTGAATACACTTTTGCGATCGCTTATAAAAGCGATCGAACTTCCAGAGAGAAAATGATCGTTTTGGAGACGACCGATCGCGTTTCGTTTTAATCGGGCCCTTAGAATGAAATTTGCTTGAAAAATAGAGACTTAAAATGGCCAATTGTGCATGACACCATTGGTTATTTTTATGTCTAATTCCAAAAGCGCAGTGCCTCGCAGTATGAATGATTTTAAGAGCTTGATGTCTATTCTGCTACATTACCCACTGAAGGGGGGGGGGCAGGGATTTGGACTTTTGCCCCAGGCCCTGGTTTGTCATAATTGGGGCTTGGTAACAGTGGAACAACCCCTACAATATTGTGACGTAAATGACACCTCTTTAAAATGCACCATTAAACATTCTCATTAACAAAGAAACCCATCTCAACACTACTATTGTCATGAAATAAAGTGAAAGTTTTCTTACTAAAGCATTTTCTGTGGTAACATCTTCTAGTATACTTTTAACAATATATTTTTCTAGTTCAAAAATTAAAAATTTATTGAGAATTTAGTTCACCACAAAAATCTTTATCAAATTCAATTTATATAATCTGTTTCTATTTATAAAATCTGATTTCATGACAATTCATCAAAAGAGGAATGAAGTGGAGAACAAGTAAAGGATGATTACTCAAAATTACTGCTAAAGATAAAACATGGTCCTTTTACAAATATACTATGAAAATACTTTTTCAAGAAGTTTGCAGTAAAAAATGATAAAAAAATTATGGCTGTCTTCTAAATAAAACATCCCCCCATACCGAGTGACACATATGCAAAGAGGAGAAAATACAAAAAAATATTATGGAAATACAAAAAGAATTTCCATAGTTAAAAAGGTGAGGTATACCTATTTCCTCCTGAAGAAATGTATTTCAACTGCTGCCACAGTCATCTTCAGTCTCATCTGCAGTTCTTCGACAATGGCATACTTTGCCTTACTCCTCCCGTCAAATGTTCTACTGTATTCATCTCATGTGTCGTCAATGCCTGCGTATTCCATGTCGTTGATGCTTTCCTCAGTAGTTGATATTACTAATGATCATCTATGCATATCATCTATTGTTGAAATTTGCTATTTTCTTGATTCCTTCAAAATCTATCGTGATCGGTTCTTTTATTGCTAAGCGTGATAAAGCTGTACTTTATTTATTAAATTTAATGTCGTTAATGTGCTCATTTTTATTATCTTTGACTTTTCTTTTAATTACTCCTATAGATTTTGTTTCATTAAGAGTTAAGTTAATTTTGTTAATTCCAATGGTTTCAATAGGGTTAATCATGTCTTTTTCAGATCTTACACGATGGGAGATAGTTTGGTTAGGTTTAACTGGGATTCTCATATTTTTCTTTTAGTTGTGTTTGTTTCTACAGTACAGGACCAATTAACCGGAATCCGGAAAACCAGAAAACCGGGAAAAATAAAGATAGGCCGGGAATAGTTTTTCTTCTATCCGATAGATGGCGCCACCAAACTTTCAACCAGAAAAACTTAAGAATAGACTCTGAATAGTTTCTCTCTAGAATTGTATTGTAAGTAGAACCTCTCAAATCTGGACTTCCAAAATCCGGAATTTCTAAAATTCAGCCTTCCAAATAATAATAAATTGGTATTTAAAAAAAAAAAAAAAAAAAAAAAAAAGCTTTTTTGTATCTCCTCAAAATGCAAATAGATGACAGCACCAAACATAATGAAGACTTCAAGACATTTTATGCTTTTTTTTTTTTTTTTTCACAGTTTTTAGTTATATTACTCATAGAAGGTTTTATAGTCACTGCATCAAATCCTAAAGATGTATGTGCACTTTTGAGGCAGATGGATACGATATTTTCGTCCACCACCGCTTTGTACTGGCAGTTCCTTTTGCATTATGTAATCTGTTTCGGGATGTGTTTGCTTGCCAATTCAATTCTGGTGAATTAAAGTTTGCAATTTCATTATAATACTCAGTGACGGCTTGTGACCCGTTTCAGTGGTTGGGCCCGAAAAAAAAATATTGCCAATTAAAATCGCGAAAATATATATACATATAGAACAACCTATCCCCACGTTCACACAGCGTAAGTATTTAAAATTTCTCAAATGACAAATAATTATCGAATTTACTATACAACTTTTGCTATTTTTTACGTAGTTATGTTACATTGAAAAGTTTACTTTATTACTAAACAAAAAGCCACATTTAAATATTTAATATTTATGCTCTTTATAGTTGCCTGTTCATAATTTTTAGATAATTTAATTATTTTAAAATAAATAACATATATAAAAAATACATTCATACATCGCTTTTCGTAAATCAAGAAAACAAAACAGAAAAATATCTGACTGCACTGCAAAAAAACGATCACGCAAATAAAAAATGATTTCCTCCTAAGCGGAAAATTTCGCCAATAGCTACCGATTGCGAAAATTTCCCCGTACGGTCGTGTAGATCACCGTGCGAGGGCCCGAACATCTGGGCCCACAAGGCAGTGCCAAATAAGCCATTTGGAAGCGAAGTTAATTCCGCGTCAGTATGGCTTTGTGCTCAATGCCAAATATGTCAACCCGGTGAACGGAGAAGAGACGCAACATTCAGGGCAGGCCAGACCTTTGCCCAAGCATGGTTTAGATAGGGGGAAAATCGTATAACTATTGCTTTTTTAAGTGCGTTTTTTAATGGATACTATTAAAATAGAGTAAAACGAAGAAATTTTAATGAAGGTAAATCATTGAAAGAACTGCCTTAGATAATAGGAAGATACTTTGATTTAGACGGTGCTTAGTCGGTGGGGCCAGGCCCCTCTGGCCCTTAATGACGAGCCGCCACTGAAATACTAAAACCAGAAACATTATTCTTGTTAATAGAATAGCGTCAGACAGGTTCTAACATTTAAAAAAACGCATAATTATAAAAAAAACAGTTTTTAAGTGGTGGCATGCCCAGCAGACAATCACTTCAAAAACAAAACAAAGGAATCTATCAAGGCAAAAGCAGATGAAAAGATCATATCCACCTGCGTCAAAAGCGCATACACATTTACAGAATCCGAAGCAGGCCAGAACGTTTGCTGTTAAAATGAAAGAGCGAAAAATGTAAAGGAGAGGAGGGGGAGAGAGTTAAATAAACACTTGGGCAGGAAGCAAGTTGATTACGTAATATGACTATATGAGCAGACATCGAGTTGTTTGTTTTAGGCTTTGAATGCTATCTGATCATGTTTTATTTTTTCTGATATTTCTTGCATTTGGGTTTATTTTAAGAGTGATCAGCGTTTCTTGAACATGCCAATTAATTGTATGTTTTACTGTAATAATAAATTATAAAAGGGTATTTGTTCAGTATTAAATGATATACATAAACAATGCACATCAAGAGCATATTTAAGAAGGGGGCAGAGGCGGGCCGCGCCCCCTCCGAAAATATAAAGCAATTATTATAAAACATGTATTTTAAAACATTTATATTAACTCAACTATCATTAAAATACCGGATCGCCCCCCCCCCCAAATGGAAACTATACATGCTACTGATATATGTATAGATGAGGGAGCTTTTGCAGCACTTTTTATAGTTGATATTACAGAGTTTCTATAATCCGGAAATTTCTGTCATCCGGAATCGGTCAAGTCCCAGCGATTCCGGATTTGAGAAGTTCTACTTAATCATAAGCGGCACCACGTGCAAATTATGATTCAAATGATACAGTTCAGTTCGTAGGCCACAATATAAATTCTTAGTTTAATCTAATCTGAAATTTTCCCAAAGTTTTACAGTCCAATTTATTGTTTTAGTGTAAAGTAATCATGATTTATATTATAAAATAAATTAAATATCAGAACTGCAAGCAGAAAACTAATTTGAAACAGTTAAAAGTACATGAAATGTTTAATAAAAAAATTAGTTCTGCTTTATTCAGTTATTATTATTTTTTTTTAAAGTAATCTTTAGATATCTTTTTTCCGAGGGAGGGGGGGGGGGTGCATGTTGATAGAGAAAAAAATTGTCATTTTTTTTTATTGCTATATGATTGAAACTACTAAATAATACACAGGTAAGTGGTTTTTTTTAAATTTAAATGTAATTTTAAGGTACATTTATCTGCCATGTTATGTTTTTGTTATAGATTGCTCCCGATATAACGCAGGTTGTATACAAAACTTTTAAATATGAAAACTGCCAATAGATGGCGCTACCGGTCGATTCCAGAAAACCAGAAAATTCAGTTATCCGGAAAGGGTTGGGTAAAACTGATTCTGGATAATTGGTCCTGTACTGTATTTGTTTTCCACAAGACCAATATTTGTTAAAACAAATTATCCCAAAGACATTTTTAATAAACTTCTTAAAGAGCAAAAATGAAAACTTAACATAATTAATAGGGGTCCAAAAGAAAAATTCACTACAGTTATTCCATTTTGAAGAGGCATCGCTAATAAAAAATTTCGCAATAAAGAAAAATATAAGAATCCCAATTGAACCTAACCAAACTATCTTCCAATGTGCAAGACCTGAAAAAGACATGATAAACCCTATTGAAACAGTCAGAATTAACAAAATTAACTCTTAATGAAACAAAAACTAAGAGCTGCTATATAGGAGTAACTAAAAGAAAAGTCAATGACCATAAAAATGAATATACTAAAAACATTAAATTTAATAAACAAGCCTTATCATGCTTAGCAATAAAAGAACAGATTACAATAGATTTTGTAGGAATCAAGAAAAAAGCAAATTCACGATAGTAGACAACACGATAGTAGACAAATAGACGATATGCATATATCCATGAATCATTAAAAATATCAACTACAGAAGAAAGCATCAATGACATGGAATACGCAGGCATTCACGACACATGGTATGACGTCATACAGCGGAAGGTTTGATGGGAGGAGAGAGAAAGGCAAATACAATACCATTGGCAAAGAACTGCAGATGAGACTGAAGATGTCTGTGGTGGCGGTCAAAATATATTTCTTACGGGGAAAATAGATTTTCTTCAGCTTTTTAACTATGGAAATCCTCTGTATTTTATTTTAATCTTTTAGAATTACTGATATTAGTAGTATTTTCAAGTAATTTTTTACAACTACATTGTTTTATACTCATATTTTGAGTAATAATTGTACAAATAAACAAATTAACTCGATACTTACAGGACGATTCAAAAAATATACTGTGACTCCACCAACTAATGGTATGATCTTCACCAAAGGCTTCATTACAACACGCAAAGTGCCATAAACCTATTTTTAAAAAATCATAAAATTATATGTTTAGTTTAAGCTAAAATATAAATTGAATCTTATAAAAAAATATATACTACCTGTAAATCTTTAATTCCTGCTTTAAACTTCTTTACACCTACTTGAATATTACAATCACCTGAATATCTGTAATTAATATTATTTTAAAATTGAAAGTACATGCTTTTTCGGTGTATATATATATATATATATATAAAACATATAAAATTCTCTCAAAATTCCAATTAGCTTCCTTCAAAATTCTTTAGGGGTATAGCAACTTTGGTTTTCAAACAAAGGATTTGATCGGGATTTAAATTTAATAAAAATGCAAGTAATACATATGGGATGAGGATACACAAATGTGAAAGAAGAGGAAAAGTGTGGGAGCATAATTTCAACCTCGAGCAAAGTTCGAGCGTGCGGTACACATTTATGATATATATATATATATATAAAAATTAAAATTATTTTATATCAACAATATATATGTTACAATTACTTACTGAAATATTTTTATTTAAATTATAATTTTTATAATCTTTAAAAATTAAGATTCCTAAACATTTATGTACAATTTTAGATGCAGAACATTCAATAATGAAACAGAAGTTATCATTATTTAAAGGAAGATCTTAAGCAATTTCACAAAATCTACAGTCAAGACAAAGTACTAGCTTTACAAAAGAATTTACTCTATTCTTTTGAAAGTGAAATGCAATGTAATTTCTGGGAAGAAAAAAAATTACCCGATTTTCCATGAACTGCTTCTCATAAAATTCCAGAACATCATTAAATATTTTAAGCTTCTATTGATTGAGTACAATTCAGTATAAAAAAGCCCAAGAACACAGAACATGTCATAGCTCAAGAAAAATATATTCAAAATGTTAAAAGTAATTTAAACTTTTCTCTTACATCAGACAATAAAATCAATACTGTAACTTTAAAATGTTATAGTTTACACACTAACAAAAATTCATAGATATTTCAAAAAATGTAGGCCATAAATGTTCCCATTAAAAATCTGCTGAGAATGTCATCTCATTTATTTTTCTCTTTCCTAACAAATAGGAGAGGGAGGAGGTGAAAGCTGACTATTTGTACACCTGCCAACAACTAGGGTAGAAATTCCAGCAGATTTAAGTTTTATCTTATCACAATTTTAAACTTATAATTGCTTATTTGAGACAAAAACCACATACTGGAATTTTTCACACATTAAGTTTCACTATGAATACAATGTATTATTATTATAAGTAGGATTGCACAAAGTTACAATTTGTAAAATGAATAATTTGCTTTTTACAACAATTTATATTTGAAATTTCAATTTTGCTGAAAGTCAGGAATGTTAAATGCAGGATTATTAATGATTTCAGAATGTAAATAATTGTTTTAACCTAAATACAAAAAACTTAATGTTTCTTTAGGTTTACAAAAGGGCCATTCCATGTCAAATCAACCAAAATTTTTCGAAAATGACACCATCTGTCAGAGATTTTGATGAAATTTGGTACATATGTAGAACTTTTGATGCTGATTACAAATATAGCAATTATAATAAGATTAATTAAGGGATTCAAAAGTTATGAGCTTTCAAACTTCAGATGAAATACCCTGTCGGACACCATCTTGAATGACACTTAAACACACATAAATACTTCGATGAGTTGCTGCAAAGAAAGAAGTGTTCGCTCCCCCTCCCCTCCCCTCCTTTTCACCAATTCTTTAGAATTATTTCTACTGCATACATATCAAGCATGGAACTCCTTCCTGACACAATAATTTTTTTTAATAAGTCGTTCGAGTCCACATGGTTCGGTGTAATTAACTTCCTAGATAAATACTTTTCAATAATCATTTTGAGCAGATAATTTAATAAATAAATATAAAGCATGACGAAATCTCTAGCAGTAAACTTGGTAAGAATAGTTGTGTCTTTTGTATTTCTGTCAGGAGCTTCGAGAGAGATCTGGAATGTAGTGAAACTTATAAAATAATAACACTCCGTCCAAAAAAAAAAAAAAAAAAACCCAGATGTTTTTTGCTTTCCCTCCCTCTCCTCTCCTCTCTTGAGGTTCCGTTCAGAGATAATGCGGTTGAATCATCATCGGAATGCAAAGAGGAGGGAATAAAATATTAATGCTCCCAGCTGCTCCGCAGCTATAAAATGTTTTGTTTTTGTAATGTGTCCTTCTTATATGAGTTTTGAGAGCATTTGATCCATTTGTTTTCTTACACAGCTATGATTCATGAAATTATTGATATCTTCTGTTCTGGTAGTTTGAAATTGGCATCATCCTTCCATTCCAAGTTTAATTGTGGCTCGTAGTAAGAGTTAATTAGTCTTTTAAGGAGCCCCCCTTCTCCTTAAAAGACTAATTAACTCTTTGGGAAAAAGTGTTATTTTCAAAGAACAGTTGCTCACTGTTTCTGTTCTTTTTTAAAGAACAGTTCTTTTTCCTGTTCTTTTGAGAACAGGTTCTTTGATTTATCGTAGCTTTATTATGACGATTTTATTCAATTTAAAAATGAAAATATACGTCCTTCTTAACATGTATTATGCTTTAATACAATTGCAAAATGTTTAAAAAAACTTTGCAACCAACATACTGGCTTTCTTTAATCAAGTATATTAACAGTAATTTTTGGTAAAAATATTTTAATTATATTAACGCTCTATAATATAGTGTTAAATATGCACATATTTCTAAAATCAAAGATTTTTCTGTGCTTTTTATTAACTTTTGTTATCCTTACTCATAGCATGTATGTAAAAAGAAATGGAAAAACTTCAATTCTAGAGAGAATTATTTAGGCCAGGCCTAATTTTCGATTACTTACCTGAGTGATACAATATTGCTTACATGAGTAAACAATATTTGAGTCTGACAGTACCTAAAATGACATAATATTCATGACTGTTTATTTTGATTAGACTATATTGCACAAAGCTTTGGAAGCAGCAGAATTAATAACTTTAAAATCCGTCCAAACAAAAGATTTTTTTTCTATCCAAGAGGAAAAACTATCCAAACATAAGCATAACTAAGAGTTGTACCAGTAACAGTGCAAAGGAGTGATCTGTTTCAACTAATCCTTGAACGGTCTGATACAATATGCCACGTGACTGCATACCCTTTTGTTTTAGTTTTTTCTTCTTCAGCACTACTGCAGTAAAAGAGCTGACGCACAAAAGGAGTGACTGCTGAAGCTGACAATCTGCGATGAAATCCTCCACCCCCTGCTTTCCTAGCCTTATACCCAGTCCACACCATAAATTTCATAAGAAAGCGAAAGTAACGCAAGACTTTGACCCTGGATAATGTGCCAGGGGGTCATCGGGAAGTACGTTACCTCGGGCACATTATCACAATGCACCTAAGTAACGCAAGCTTTGACCCTATAGTCGTAACTCTTGGAGGAATGGGAGGGGGGGGGGTTGTAGAAGTTTTTTTCGGACTTTAAAAAATTTTAATACAAAAATAATAATGATAAAAAACTCAAAATACTATAAGAGTGTTCACTATAACAAAAGCTGGAGAGCGAGCACCCCCTTCAAGGCCGTACCCAGGGGGTCTGGTCCCCCCCTCCCACCGAAATTTAAAATTTTGTTAACAAAATAATAAAGTTGAAGTCTGTGAAAAATTCAGCCTTTTTCTTTCATTTGGTCCCCCTCCGAAATTTTTGTCTGGATACGGCCCTGACCCCTTGTCCCCTATCTAAGCACTCATGCAAGACCGTACCCAAGGGGGTGAATCAGGAAGTCTGCCCCCCCCCCCCAATTTAAAATATTGTTAACAAAATAATAATGAGGAAGTCGTTAGCTGAAAAATTCAGCCTTTTTCACCATTCGCTCCACCTCTTAAAAAATATATATTGTTCCAGGTCTAGCTCCAAGAGGTTATGGATCTGGCTCGGGTTAAAAAAAAAAAAAAAATCCTTCTTTGGCTACAACTATAAATAAAAATATATGTATCGGGCTCCAGCTTAAAAGATATGGCTTTGGTACCAACGACAAACATTTTTAGCTCTAATTCAAAATATTAAATAAGTCCATCAAGTTAAAAAAAATAATAAATTAATCCTTGTGTTGCCTTCAGTTTAAAAATATACGGCATGGACCTGCCCATTTCCAATGGGGGAGCCCACAAAATAGTCTATATGCTCTTAGAGCTTAAAAAAGTAAAAAAAAAAAAATGTACAGTTTCAGCTTTAAAAGTACATGCTCCAGCTTAAAAATTAAAGACATTCCGTTTAAAAAGCTGTAAGTATCAGGCTCAGATGAAAAATAATACACTTGCATAAATATGTATATTGCTCCGACTACAATTTAAGAAAATGAATATGACTTTGGCATATAAAATTACATGGCTCCGAAAATCCAGCTTAAATGGCTTCAGACCTGGGCCATACCCAGACAAAAATTTCAGGATATATCCCCCAAACCCAATTTTCAACTTATGTAGCAAGATTTTTAATTTTTTTAACTATTGCGAAAACATTTCGTTCATTTATACATCACTGCAATTCATACCCCTCACCATCCCTCGCTCCCCCCCCCAAAAAAAAATTCTGGCTACGTCCCTGTATAAATACACCATATACATATAATGTAATAACGTCGAAGGAGAGACGTCCAAACCCAGAGGACCCCCCCCCCTTTCTAAGTATGGCCTTACTTCTGACTCCAAGTCTACAACTTAGACCCTGTATTCAGCTCAGAACGGAATTAAAGCAAACAGATCAATAAAAGTAATGTAAGAACACTTCATTTACTCCGTTCCGCAAAGAACACCAGCTCTCTCCGTTCCTCGAAAAAATACCTAGCTCTCCATTCCAAAACTGACGCATTGTTTTCCTATGAGTGCATTTTGTATTGAACATATAAGAAAGTTTCTTATTCTTAGCCCGGGTCCACTCTAAAATTATGGTAGGTTGGGGCTAAAAGTTCTATCTCCCCCCCAGATAATCATCATCGTTATCATTATTTCTCAAAATAGCTAAGATTCTGCAATTACTTTGAATTTGATAAAGCTAAAATTGTGAACTTCTGTCCCAACATCAGATCAGGGGTGGGGAGTAGCGCGCTATAAGTAGCGAAACTAGAGTAGTCGCTACTTTTTTTAGTAGTTTGTAGCGTAGCGTGCTACTTTAAAAAAAAAGTAGTTTGTAGTGTAGCGCGCTACAAAAAATTAGTAGTTTGTAGCGCGTTTTGGAAGCTACTTTTGCCGCGTCATCATTTCCGGTGATTGATCTCGTGGTGCAAATTCTCTTTCTTATGACACCAAGCATAGAACTGGAACTTGATGCTTGAAAGAATACCCAATCCCACCCCCAGTGTTAGACCCTGGAAGGGTCTAATAGTAAGTTGGACGTTAACGTATTGGCAAATCGCCAAAGAACAAATTCATTAACTTTATTATGCAGAGTTAAAATATGCAGCACTAGCGATTGCTGTAAGTTTTAAAAGACTGACAGAATAAATTTTATATAGGATTTCTGGAAACATTAAATTGTGAACCAACTCAATAAACAGTCATTAAGTAAAACGTAACAAATTAGTTCATTAACAATAACAATATAAAAACAGTTACATTAAAATATGACTAGATAATTTAATATGGCTGACAAGTAAAAGAATATTCTTGTTAAAACAGAACTTCATATTTAAAAGCAGTAATCTTAATATGTAAACCTAACAGTAGTCGTAACATATAAACTTAGCATGTAAACTTAGTATGGCCATAGCGCTAACGCTTTAAAGAAAGAAATTATTTCAAAGGAACTCTAAATGCATTTGTTTACCACTGGATACCGGAGAGGCACACTCTAATTTCACAATAGAATCAAATTCTTGCAAAGTCCTTTCATTGCACTTGGAAAAGAAGATCACCGGGCTTTCATAATACACTGCCGAAGAAACATCATCAGACAACATCTATTACACCCTAAACTGGGCAGGAGTTGAGAAGAATCACATACTGAAATCGAAACAAAACTCGAAACAGCCGCCGGCTTGCCGAGATGGCCCTTTTAAACAACACTCGGGCAGGAAACCGGAAACGCCCACGGAGGCGCACGCAACCTGATTACGATTCAAGCATTCGATTAGGCAACCGATGCGTAATCGGCAGACAGCAATTCGGATCGGCGGCACGGGACGTCGAATGACGTCATGACGTTCGTACGGAAGGCAATTGACGGCTCATCAGTAGTATGATCAACAAGATGGTGGCCACCGTGGTGATGTGCCTATAAACAGGAAAGCATCGATGTAAGTAAAACCTTTTAGGATTAATTCATACTATGCAGTTTAAAGATGGTGGGAAGAATAAAGCCAGTGCTAAAGCTAAACTGGAAACTTATTAAAGTTGAGAGTTGAAAGGTAGTACTGGGCCAACACCCACCCCTCCCAGGGTATCTGGTATCTATGTGTGCCCCGTGCCCCCCGGGATTCTATGGGGGCACACAACACACGCACACGAGTGAGGGGGGGAGGTGTTTCCTGCCTGAAGCCTGACCTTGTACATCTTTTTCCTTTTTATCGTTCTCAGTATTATTTGTAGACTCACCAATCTGCTATAAAGAGGACAAAAAAAGGAGGAAAGAGAATCCAAAGCTGATCATATGTAGATGGGGCCTTGGGGTACTGGGTTACTTGTAGGCAAAGGCGCATCCACAGACGGGCTATGGGGGCTAAATCTTCCCTAAAACTGGAGAGTTAGATCTGAAAACCTTTAAAAATTGAAAAATGTCATTAATGAATTAAAACATTTTATTATAAAAAATTATCTTAACTATTTCTAAAATATTTTTTTACAAAAGAAAAAAAAAGAGACGTTGGTTTTTAAGTAAATACTTACAGTCAGTGTATGAAATACAGTTATACTCTATTACAACTTGAAAAAGTCTGGTATTTATTTATGACTGTATAACGAGTTACGCTGATAGTGGCCTTGTGCTCTATGGGCATGTGATACAGAATATTTTGACGTTATAAGGGAATTATTACTATAATCGAGGTCACTATAACCAAGTTCATCAATATTTGTAGTCTTAGCCCCTCCTAAATTAAAATCTTGGGTGCGCCACTGCTTCGGGGCCCCCTTTACTATACCATACCAAGCATTTTAACATAGTATTTAGTCTCATTATCACACGGACGTGCGGGCAATAGCCTGGAGCCCCTGAAAAATAGAGGCCTCACAAAGAAGCCTCTCTCGGTTTATTGTATATTAAATTTATATATGCTGCAATAATAATTTTTGTTAAGCTAAATTTCCTGTATGATATCTATATCATAATTGTGTAACAATAAAAAGGCTTCGAGACTTATTTTCCGCTCTTCTAACTCAATGATAATGCTTTCTAAGACTAGATTAATAAAATAGAAATTAAAGGCGTTTTTGAAAACTTATGGGCATATGTACTTATCATAAAATATCCATTAGTTAGCATTTTATATATTATGATGAAGAAAAGAAAATTTTCTGGCAGGCGGAACTTGGCGCACACATACGCTAATAATATAAATGAATTTAAAAAAATATTAAAATCAATTTTAAATGCATAGTCTTGTTCTAAATGAGTATAAATACATGGGTAATTTTTAATTCAATTTTAGAATTATTTAAAAATGTTTTATTTTTATGCTGGGAAAATAGAAAACAATCAAAAATAAGTTAAATGCCTGTAATGTTACAGAGGCCCAAAATAACCACTTGCCCGGGGCCCCATCTAAGTATGATCAGGGTGTGCATATTTTTGACCGCTATTACGTTTTTGCAACATAAAACATTTTCAAAACTTCCAACATTGAATTTAAAAAAATTACGTACATATACTTTAGCAAGATTATATAACCAAGAATAATGTTTATTTTAATATTTTATCCATTTGTATTATTAACATTATGGACATTAAGTATGGGATGAGGGCCGGATTTAGGGGAGGGCAATCGGAGCTGCAGCTCCAGGTCCTCCACAAGAGAGGAGGCCCCCACAATAGACATCTTTACATAAAATTTCCTAACGAATATCGAACTCGGAAATCCAATCCTGGACTTCTAGGCTATAAGTTAATGGCGAACCCACTTCGCCACACTTGTCTACGAAAAAATTCTTAACTTGTTTGAGAAATAATTAGGGGCCACCACTCCTTTGTTGCCCCAGGGCGTCCACACCTCTAAATCCGGCACTGTCTGGGATGTTTATTTCTACAAGGTGCTCAAGTTTAGCGTGCTAGAAAATTTTCCTGGACTGACAAAAAATTTTCTTCTTTAAAACATAAGGCACTTGTACTCGGGGTAAAAAATGGCATTTCAATTTACTGTACTTTGATCAAATTGTGTTCACCATCCAAAAAATTTCTCCCAGTTGATCTAGTGATGGACAACAATACAACAATAACTGTTACAGAGGAAATGGTTTCATTTTGATTATTATCATTATTTCAGTATATATGAATTTTTAATCTATATTATTGGGATATTTGGGGACACGGGCTATCTGTCCCCCCCCCCCCCTTGTCAGTGTGATAATCTGGGGGAACGCCAGAGAGAAATCAGAATCAGAACACTTGCATTTGCATTGATGTCTCTAGTCTGACTGAGAGTGTAAAAGAAAAAGTAGCTGCATTTAACTTCATATTAAGCCAAGGCCAGTTGGCGGATCCAGAGGGGGCATGTGCACTTCCCAGATGAATCAAGTTTAGACCATAAAAATTGATTTATTTTGAAAAATATTGTATGTAAGGTTTGAGTTTTTGAAATATCTATTTCTGTGCATAAAAGTGAGCATTTTTTGCTTTTGAAAAGGAATTTTACATATCTTTAAATAGCATGCTTTTGTGGCATCATTAATTTTCTTTTTCCTTCTTTTTTTGCACCCCTAAATACAGTGTAGTGTCCACTTGCCCACTGTTGAGTGTCCAGCATTCCGTGAACTCGATATCCTTCCAAAGCTGGAATGATATATAGTCAGTCCTCGCAATTAGCGAGCGCCCCCCCCCCAAATCCCCTCTCACAGAATTCAAAGGAATTGTGTGAGAGGGAATTCTTGAATTCTGTGGGAAGGACTTGCAGGGGGCAATACAGCTTCGTTTTACAACTTCCTGGTTTACACGAGCCCAGAAAATTACTGAGAAAGCAATGAAAAGGAAGAAAAACTCCAATTATACCCCTTGAACCTGAACTTATAATGAATCAGCATTTTCTAAATTCGTTCTCAAACGTGAACTGCTCACCCATTTATTGTTTTTTTGGGGGGGAGGGAGTTACGTTGCGTTCAAATTTTCATTTTAACTAGGTTAATGTGACTTGTAAATATATAATTTTGTGAATAGTGTTTAAGTTTCTATATTGTATGTATGCTTAATTTTATGTTTAAATTTTATTTAATGAATACAATTACCAAAATGGGCCTAAATCAAAGAACCGAAGGTATGTTTAACTTATGTGCATCTTTTTTTCTCTTTGTTAAATGTAATATAAAACCAAAAATAATTGAACAGTATGTAACATATTACAAAAATTAGTTTTATGCGTGATCCCCCCCCCCCCCCACAAATCTCGATGAAAGTGAAAGTTTATTTTTGTAATAGTTGTAGTATTTTACGATCTCAAAGAAAACAGCAACAAATAAGAATACGAGTTTTGTTTTAAAATATAAGTAACCGGATTATCTAAATACAAATTTAATGATTTTTTGAAAATCGTCTTTTCCCAAAGGGGGACAGTGGGCAAAACGGGTATTTCACAAATTTTTAATATTGATTTCATATCTCAAATTAAAAAAAAAGACATTCACAAGATTTTTGTTTGAAAATATAAAAAGCAGGAAAATCTGAAAAAAAATGGGTGATTCTTCGAAATTTACCTTGAGGGGATGGAGTCAAAATGAGTTTTTCACATATCCTTCATATCTTACAGGGGGGGGGAAAAAAAAAACAGATATTAAGATTTTTTGTTTTAAAATGTAACAAAACGGAAAACCTAAAGAAAAATTTTAGGATTTTTTTAAAGATTGCCTCCCCAAGGGATGCTGCACTGGGGGAGGGGGGGGGGGGCAAAATGTTTTTTACATATATATTTAACATATCCTTTGTATTAAAAAAAGAACATTCATATGATTTTTATTTTAGAATACAACAAAAAAGAATATCTAAAAAGAAATTTTAGGAAGAGGAGGAGATAGCAAGTTGGCAAAACAAAGAAAAACAAATTAAGTATAAGATTTTTATTTTTATTTTGCTTTAAAATGTAATAAACATAAACGTCTAAAAAATATTAGGATTTTTTTGTCGTCCTTATGGGGGAGAGGAAGGAGCCAAAACATGTTTTTCAAATATCCTTCATATCTCAAAGACAAAAAAAAGCAGATATTCTTCACTTGTTAATGAAATATTTAGATTAGTTAAAATATGTGTTAATTTTAAAAAAGTTTTGCTATGTCACTTTCTTCAAACATTCAACTATCAATATACATAAAAAAATAGTAAGGCTGTCTCATCCACCCCCCCCCCAGAATATACATTTTGTATGGCAAAAGAATTAGATACGTAGCTCTAAACGACACATTTAGTGACGTAAGCTGTCCTCCCTTTGCAAATAAATAAATCATTAGCTTTTAAAATGAAATGTCGTTAATTTAAATATACAAGTGCAACGTTGTGCTCTTACCAAAACATAGGAACTAAATTAATTTGGCAAGCTGTTACATGATCTTCCTTCGTGACAAAATGACACCCTCAATTACTGAATCGTTTATTTATATAACTACTCCCACCAGTGGCGTATGAAGACTTCCTTCGGGGGGGGGGGGGGTTTATAGACATAACTTTGTGTTAAAATGCGTAATATTTAAGCTAAAAAATGAAAATTAATGGGTATTTTGTATAAAAAAATTGACAAGGGGCGGGGGAGAGGTTTGAGGGACTAGAAACGGTGCAATAACGTCACCGAAAAGGAAAGCCCTCTCAACATCACTTGAATGTTAATCAGGGAGAGCATAGCATTGTTTAGTCCAAGGCTGAAAGAGCCGAATGTCTCTTCCTGAGAAAACTTAAATTTTAAAATGTGAGGTATTGCCCAATATTAAACCCACGTTTTATCTGTCCCCCATCATCCAACGGAGGAGACTCCCCTGGAATGGCCAATGTTGTTTAAGAGGACGGGGGTGTTTGAATGCACCGTCTGGGTACAGCTTTGCTTTGCGCTTGCGATAGCTTTCAAAGAACCCATATTTAACTTGTTCGCTTTCATGTCGAAAAAAAAAAGGCACAAAAAAGTATGTAACCACCTTGTAAAGTATGTAATCATTTCTGTAATCACCCTGCTGTATTTATATATATTTTTAATGCTATTTATATTAGAAATAAGGTATGTATTTTGTAGATGCAATTAAGTGGATAAAATATTTTTTTTTTAAATTAAGGTAGAAACGTATTTAAAAAAAACCTCTCAGTTAAACGAGTTCTGACCGAGTTTAACGAGTTCCCCATTCAAACATCCAATTTTTTTTTTTTTTTTTTTTTTAACTTTTTTGGTTCTCATGATTTTTCTCATGCTTTCAGAGCTCACTTTCCCAATTTATTTTTATCATAGATATATTAAAACTGAATTAGTTTCAACAATACTTCAATAATTAGCAGTAGTTGTCAGTAGCGTATATATAGGCTTCCATTTTGAGGGGAGGGGGACGATTCGGTATTTTAAACTTTATTGTTCTGAAGTTAAAAGAAATGTTTCAAAATAGCTCCTTTTTAATAATTGCTTTACATTTCTTGAGGGGGCCCGCCGCCCTCCTCAAACACTCCCCTGGTAGTTGTTTATTAGTGCAATAGTTTTTTTCTAATCAAGATATCAATAGTTTTCTCTAATTAGGATATAAATATCCTTAAATATGAATGTAATGCAAACTGAATCTGTTAGCAAAATTTGTCTCCTAAAAGTAGAGAAAAAGTAGCGAAGTAGCGACTACATTCCAAAAGTAGTGTAGCTAACTACATTTTTCAAAAAGTAGTTGTAGTTAGCTACATTTTTCTATATGTAGCAGTAGTTGTAGTTCGCTACAAAAAAAGTAGTTTTTCCCACCACTGCATCAGATACGTAGCCAAGGTGCGAACAGGAGAGGGGGTAGGATGGGGGGGGGGAAGGGGTCTGGTCCCCCAGAATTTAAATTTTTCTTAGCAAAAAAATATTAATCACACCTTTTATTGAGAAATTTCACCTTTAATGCATTTTCCAAAATTTATTTTTACAACGATCTTGCCTGCCATAAAATTTTGAAGTGTCGGACCTTAATGAATTGAGAACATGTTTTTGCCGTGATCACTGAACAGGGTGTTCCCGTTTTTTCTTGAGAACAGGTTCAAAAGAACAGGATGCTCATTCTTTTTGCTCAATACTTTTTGCAGAAAAAGAACACACTTTTCCAAATAAACTACATTTCCTAATCTAAAAATGATAAATAAGTGGGTTTTTTCCCTGGCAGGTGAATTTCGCATAAGATCAACGAGCATTTTTAATGACAAATCAATTCAGCTTTCATGCATATTTAATAAAAATATTTTTCACTTAAGAAATTGAATTGATAACCTTTATCCTTTCTTTATTTAATTTTTAATGAAACATTTAAACATGTATATTGAAAGTGAAGTCTGCAAATTATAGAATGAAGTCTAAACATCAGGAGAAAAAACAAGATGTTTAAGAAAAACATAAAATCATAATCTACTGTCTTAAGAATCAGAAACATTATTTGTCATAGTATTTGTATAAATATATAGTGGCATATATGTGTGTTGTGTATACTATAAGCATTAGCTGATACCAAATTATTTTTAAAAGATATTTAATTTCGTGATAAGTCCATATGTTCTTGATATTAAGATTTTTATTATGCTATTCTATCTGGATTTATGAAATCACATTTTCTCTTTTTTATGAATCCTGTCAGGATACTGCCAGTATAAGGTAGTGATAGCAGCATTTAACAATTAAAAATGGTTTTTAGGAACTATAGTACTAGCTTCTGAGAGCAGGTGTGATCACTCTTCTGAGCAGCTGCAAATAAATGACAATACCTACAACATCTAATATTTACTTTATTTAGATATAATATGTAGTACAGTAGACACCGGTTATAACGTACTCTCACAGGACCTAAAAAGGTAGTACGTTATAGCCGAAGTACGTTATAAGCAATAGTGCCGGTAAGATTCACTATTACACAAAAAAAGAAAGTAGGCTCACAATTTCATATATATCTTTTAAACCGGGTCTGATTTTTAAAATCTAAATTAAATAAACAAAGAAAATTCTTTATTACTTACATTTTTTATTGATCTAAATAATCCGTAATTTTCTTTTGTTTTAAACGGGCAGATGCTACTTTAAAAATACCGTTTTGTATATCCATAATACACTTTTGTAGAGTCTCTGCATCATCACTGCGGAATTCAAAAAATCGTGATAATGTTGTTGCAGCATTTAATGCTTCGGGTATGCTAGGTATAGGCTAATCAGATTCTTCTTCACTATCATCAGAATCATTATTTTCTTCCATTGGCTTTGTGACGGAAGCTACGATATCGCTGTCAGACGGCACTTCGGATGTTACTAACTCGTCATCTAGCGAAACAAAGCAATCGATATCTTCTTGATTGTTAAATGTGTTGATGTTTTGTTTCTTCAACCATTCAGATAATGGAATATTTTCATCCTCATCGTACTCTCCAGATAGGAGACCTGCATGTTGAAAGCAATTCCGAATTATGGAGGACGAAACGCATAGCCAAGATTGATTCAACATTCTAACAGCATCTAAAAGTGAAACTCTGAATTGTTCGCCATTATCTTGTGCAAGAAAAAGTTGTTGAAGGAAATTTTTTCTGTAGAATGACTTCAGACTTCGAATCACCCCCTGATTCATGGATTGAACTTTCGAAGTCGTATTTGGTGGCAAAAACAATAATTCAATAGAACTTAAATTTTCCATACGTGGATGTGCCGTGCAATTATCCAAAACTAATAAAATTTTTCTTCTATTCTGTGACAGCTCTTTATCCCATAATCGAATTTCTTCAGAAAATATTTCTGATGTCATCCACGCCTTACGATTAGCAGTATACCGCACAGGCAATTTTTCACATTTTTGAAGCATCTCGGGTTTTTAGATTTCCCTATAACCACTAGTTTTCTTTTTTCAATGCCACTCATATTTGCGCACAAGAACACAGTCAGTCTATCCTTAGACTGTTTTCCACCAACACACCTTTCACCTTTAAATTTGAGAGTTTTATCGGGGGTCATTTTAAAAAACAATCCTGTTTCGTCACCATTAAATATGTCTTCATCAGAATATTCAGCTCTTTTTTGAAGCCATATTTCATTGATCCATTTTTCAACTGCTAGTGATGATACGTCAGCAGCTTCTCCACAGAATTTCCCGAAAGTTATTTCATGACGCTTCTTAAAACGTTCCAGCCAACCTATTTGAACAGGTAAAATCATCCTTATTTAATTTTTTTGCAAAGTCTTCTGCTTTTGCTTGCATCACTGTTCCTGAAACTGGAACATTCATGCTTCTTTGCAAAGTGAACCATTTTAACAATGCTTCATCTATGTCCTCATGTTTAGTTATCTTAAGTCTTTTAGTTTTACTGTTAAAACTTTCAGAAGCACTTAAGATCGAATCTTTGTTTTACCAAATTGTGTTTACTGTTGTTTTAGTGAGGTCCATTTTCTGGCAAATGTTAGCTTGCGTTTCACCGCTTTCGATATCACGAATAATTTTTATTTTGTCTTCTAGTGATATGCATTTCCATTTTTTATGCGTATTCATGACTAAAAATCACGATGATCAATTTAAAAACAAGAATTTTTCACTCTGTGTTTCTTCAACGACAGACAGCAGATAAGTAAAGTACGGTACGGACAAAGGACAGTTTAACAGGATCTTTTCTGAGAGAAGGGATATCGTCAGTGAAAAAGATAATGCATCTCGTTTCTGGGAGAGAGCAATAAATTAAAGGAGGGTGGACAGATGTTGGGGGTGCAAAATTTTGGCGATTGAGCGCTGTTCACTCTTTGTCGAAGGGAATAACAAAGAGATACCCGTACCCGACAACTTTCTTCGAACTATCCGCAAGGCGACCCACCGTCCGGCAATAGCGTATAGCTGATAACGAAGACGGGTAATAAAAAGGAGAGATGGGGCTTTTCAGAAGGCATTTACATCGGTGAATGACAAAGAAAGCATGGTCTTGTTCTCAGCGCTGCCCATGGCCCTGCCTATCTGAGGAAAAAGATAAAAGATCACTTCCTTCATTCATACACAACACAATTCAGCTCGCTAGAGAATCTGAAAGCTGACAATGAGTGTTTTTGAACCTACTGAAATTTCCCAGAAAAAGGAAATAAAATGCTTTAAAAAAAGCAAAATTTTATTTTTGGCTTTGGTATAAAAAGTACGTTATAGCCGAAGTACGTACTTTTCTTAAGTACGGTTTAACCGAAGTTAAACAACATTATAAATATAGGACTTCAATCGGGACTTAGCTTCTAGGTACGTTATAACCGGTGCGCACTGTATTTCTTTCTTATTTTTTTTTATTTAAACTTTATGATGAAATACTAAATTTTTGTTAAGTCAACTGCTAATTTTATAACTAATATTATATTTTCATTAAAAGCTTGATATTTTTGTATTTATATTTTTAAATTTGTAAGGAGAGATTCTAATGGTTACAAGTGCTCTTTGTAGTGCAAGTGAAATTTTTTCTAACAAATGCACAGGAAAAATACAGTGTCGAAGGTTGGAGTAAACAAAATCAGGAAATCCTTTCATTGAGAATGAGAGTAAAATTTGAAGGGTCTGAGATTATACTGTGTTCTTATATGAAGGTAAATGCAGTGACTTCCCCAGACCTTTTTGTTAGCAGGGCGGTATTATAAAGCTGCAATGTGTAATCCTACCGAATTAATGCATTTTAAATGATATTCTGATTTTTCTGCTGTGCGGTCAGTAGTTGGGCTATACACCTTAGGCCATAAGGTCTTTACCAGAAAGGACTGGGGCGAACCCTGAAATATTCTCACTTATTTTTACTTCCTGTAAAAAGATATTAATTTATTTAATGTATGCTGCTATCTAAGCATTTTAGATACAATTATTACAGGCACTCATAACTTGCACTGTTTTGCACGCTGCCACAGGAAGTACCTATCAACTGAGTAAAGAATCATTCAACTGGTTCAAACAATGTGCAACAAATAAAAATTAGAGTTTTTCTATTTTTAAATGATATCCAGCCAATATTTATATATACACGAATTTATTTATTATAGCTTATAATTTAAAAGTATATGCGGTTATAGAAATACCATGACAAATGATCTTTCTGCTCCCTGAGATAGGGTATGTTTGATTTTATTTTTTACTATTATCTTGTTTTTTCTTTTAATATTTAATTTCATAGGTTTTGCAGCTTTTACTTTCAATATTTATGTTTAAATGTTTAATTAAAAATCAAATGCATAACGAATTAAGGTTATTAATTCAATTTTATTAAGTGAATTATATTTTTACTATGCGAGAAAGCTGAATTGATTTGTCATTAAAAATGCTCTTTGTTCATATGCGAAATCAACCTGCTAGGGAAAAACACTTATTTATCATTTTTAGATTAGAAAATGTAATTTATTTGAAAAAGTGTATTCTTTTTTCTGCAGAAAGTATTTTTTCTTTAAGAGGAAATACAAAGTGTACCTGTTTCTATTTAGTGAGTTTCTTTATTTCTCCTTCAAAGCTTGTTGGAATAAAATTTATGGAAACATCAAAAAACACTTATGGCATCAGTAAAATTGTATATACTTTTTAAAAATGTAATTATATGGATAAATGATCTTTAAGAAAATAGCACAGTGCACTGTAATAAGGATGTGTGTACTCGTTTAGAATTTTATTTTTAAGAACTTTATCTGTGAAATACCCATCAAAATTTTTTAATCAGATATTATAACATACTTTTAACTACTTGTGTATAAAATTTGGAGGAAATTGAAAATGGAGCACTTCACGAAATTAGCTGTTGAAGTTATTCACTTTGTCAACCAAAAAAATGAGAAATAAACTGATTTTACAGTTACTGTAATAAAGCTGTAGAGTACTGACCTTCCTTAATTGAAAATGTGTCTTTTTCTGATCAAAACAACACAAATTTGAAGTTTGTAGGACAAATTTTAAGAAAGTTATGGTTATTTATGTGTGTATAAGTGTCATTTAAGATGGCGTCCGACAGGGCATCTCATCTGAAGTTTGAAAGCTCATAACTTTTGAATCCCTTAATTAATCTTAATATAATTGATATATTTGTAATCAGCATCAAAAATTGTACATATGTACCAAATTTCATCAAAATCTCTGACGGATGGTGTCATGTCCTGGTTGGTCTGACATGGAATGACTCAAAAGCAACTTTTTCTTAAATATGTAAAATTTTATCAAAGATCTGCTTTTTAAATCAGAAAAAAAGGAGTAAATTTTTGGGATTTTGGACTCGCAAATGTTCCAATATAAATGCCAATGTTTTGGCATACTATTTCCAAGGACCTTCATAAATAAATAATCTATTTTGATTATTTATTTATGAGCTAATATAATATATAATCAAAATATATTATTTATATATTTTGATTATATATTATATTAGCAGAAATCTTTCCGATTGGATCAAAATAGTTTGGCGGATTAGTCCATAGTGAATGAATATACCATCATACAAGTAATATTTCAGAGTTGGGAGAAAAAATGTATATGTCGATCTTAAAAGCTTAAAAATATCAGAAAACAAGGAGATTTTAATGTAAAACCAAGAGAAACTATCTAAATCCTGTAGAATTTGCAGGTATGGAAATTCCTCAGCCAAAGTTGAGTTCAGTTTAATATTATGAAGCCACAGAATAACTACTACTTAAACAGAAAGAAAAAAGAGAGAGAGAGAGAGATTCCACTTTACAAAAAAAAGGGGGGGGGAGACAGGGAGAAATCAAAATACAGCGAGTTGGCAAGTTAAAGTAAGTATCGCACATAGGATGCAATAAGCTTTTCCACAAGAATTCAGCTTCCTGGTAGATTTGCGTAGAAACACTATCAATTTTCTTTTCCAACCACTCTCAACCATGTATTTTTCAATGCTTTGTCAAGATTTTGAACATTAACGCTCGGAGAGTGGCTTACTACAGAAGATCTTTATAATGCAAACCTCGAAATGCAAGGTTTTGCATTACATAGAATTTTGCGTTACATAGATCATTCACTTATATCATTAAACTTCCCTAGTAAACATATTAAAATATAGCTGGAACACATAAATATAATGCTTAAAACTAATTTTTAAATACAAATACTACTTTAAAATAAATATGCAATTTATTTATTTACAGAAAAAAAAAATGAAATTACTAAAAGATTAAAGTTTGTTAAAAAATGGATTGATTTTGATTTGTTTTAGAATTTGCAATCTCTCAACAAATAACTTTTTTTGCAGCCTGTGAACAGTTAATAATTCTACTTCGGTTATACAGTCTTGTGTTTCTAGGAGTTTAAAATATTGATCTCTTATGGAAATTTCTTCAGATACTGAAGTTTTTCAACTTTCTCTCCAGCATTTGATTCTGTTTCAGAACTGTTTTCCTCTGGTTTTGAAACAGAGGAAATTATTTCAGCACTGGTCAAATGATTAACAATTTGTGACTTATCATCAATTACCAAAAATTCAAAATGCTTCTTCATGCAGGTTTGCAAACTGAGTACTTCCATTTTGTGCACAATGCATTAGTTCAGCAGTTTTGATTTTAATTAATGATAGCTTAAACAGGGTTCGTTGATTTAAATCACGATTTAAATCAAGGGATTTTGTATTGATAGAATGTATTCTAAATAAAAATCTTCAACACTCAAATGAAATTAATTTCTTATAATAGCATTAGATGGCATGGCAGTGGTTTAGGGAATCCTTCAAGGTAAGGGGGGAGTGACTTGAGTGGGACAGTGTGAGAACAAAATAAATTTGATCGGGAAAATTGGCAACACTAGAATTAGTTCAGATTTTAGAACACGATTGTTTAGGATTCAGTGTTCAGAGAACTATTGCTAAAGTACAAGGATAATGGCAGGAAGGAAGAAAGATAATATTTGGATGTACTTTAATGAAGAGCAGACAGTTTCTGGAAAAGGTGTTAAAGCCAAATGCAAGAACTGTGAAAAAGTTATGATGGGATTAGTAGCCAGAATGAAAGCACATGTAGATAAATGTTTCTCCTCTGACAGAAATTATATTAATAGTGATCAACCTCAAGAAACAACTGAGAACAATTTAACTTGTACAAAGTGTGAGGCAGCCAAACCTATGAAAAGAAAAATCAGTGAGATAGAAAATGATGTTGGTGTTCTTAAGAACAGCATGAATGATTATGTCATAAAGACCACTAAAACTCAAAAGCAAATATTAGATGAGGAAGTGGCAAGATATATTTATGCCACCAATTCTGCTTTTCATCAGGTTAATCATCCCCAATTTAAAAAGATGATTTGTGCTTTAAGGCCAGGGATACTGCTCCAAATGAAGTAGAAATAGGTGCAGCATTACTTGATAATATATATGATCAAGAGAAAGAAAAATGTTCCAAACACCTAAATAGACAAATTGTTAACTTTAGTATAGATGGATGGTCTAATGTTCATAACAATAAAATCATGAACCAATATTATGTGCTGTAGTATCCACAAGAAAAGGTGAGAATTATCTAGTTGAGATAATTGACACATCTGGTAGTCCACACACAATTGAATATCTTGTAGAAGTTGTGAAAAGTAGTCTGGTAAAATGTGAAAATGAATTTAAGTGCATTGTGAAAAGTCTTATTATGCACTTATTATAATAATAGCTAAAATAACATAAAATATATTTTATATATATTGTTTAAAATGTCATACTATTATAATATGCAGAATAAATTCGTATTAGGAGTTTTTAAAACATCTTTTAAAAAATCAGATTTAAATCAAAAAAATCTGATTTAAATTTAAAAAAATCAGATTTTTTATTAAAAAAAAAATTAAAAAATCACATACCCTGAGCTTAAATCCTGTTCCAAAATTCAGTTTTTAAATAGTGTTAAATTGAGAACTCTTCCTCCCCTACTCCTCATATTACTGCTAAGTTGAGACATAAGCATATCATAGGGCAGAGGGAGGCAAGGGTAGACAGGGGGCGTGTGCCCCCCCACTTTGTTTAGAAAACCATTCATTTTAAAACCTTTTTTCTTTCAAACCTTAAGAAACACAGCTATTTTTACTTTAAAATATGCTATGTGCATCCCCCCCCCCTCGCATGCACGCACACACACATATTTAAAAACTTTTGGTGATGCTACGCCTATGATTTAGGAAGCCAAATAACAGTGTGCAATTTAATATAAAACAAATCAATGTTTTTAATTTACATAGAAGTACCTGTTGAGAAAGAGAGAGGTGCCTGGTACTCTTCGACCGGGCCGGCCAGCTGCTATGCTGATAACGCATAATGAATGCATCGGAGAATAAGTGTTTGTTTTAAGCTTGGCATGTTGTGGGATGTATCTAAGGTCGCAAAATTCAGGGATGTGATTGGCCAAGAAAAAAAATTAGCTGAAATTTTTTTGGTCTCCGGGGGTGGGGGGAACAAAATTTTTGAAAATTTAAAAAGGTATAATGTATGTTAGCACAGTGATATCAAATAATCATGTTTTCATATTAATGAAGTCAGGGGTCTTCCAATATGGAATTAATGATAAAAATTACATATTAGGTATATAAGTACAGCATAGGACTGATTATCCGGAATTCCGAAATCCGGAAGTACCCAAGAGCCGGAATGGCCGCCAGTCTTTTTTTTTTTTCCCGATCATCATAATGAAATAGGAAAAAAAGGGTTAAAAATTTAAAGCAATCCGAAGTTGACCGGCAAAATGGAGGGGGGGGGGTACGCACGTACATACAGATCTATTTTTATTTAGGTATTTTTTAAACAAAGTTTTTAATTTATGTGTTTGAATCTGTTGGAAGAATAATAAAAATAAAAAATAATACAAGAGAATGATAAAAAAAAAAAGAAAATCGAGTGTAGTTCTGTGCTTCCTACCTCTTGCATTTCTGCTTATGCGATAACATAGTTGAATCATTGGAATGTCAGCCGGAAAGTAGGTCATGATTCACTAGAATTAAATAATCCGTTATCAGCCTTTCTGCTCTTATTTGGGCTTTTTTTTTTTTTCCCGTGCTGCCGCTTTGGAATCTTTAAGATTTAAATAAACAGAGCCAGCTGACCAGGTTTTTTTTTTTTTTTCCCCTCCCCATCCTCTCTTATATACTAGCTCTGCAGCTGTAAAATATTTGTGTTTTTGTTATGTATCTGTCGTAATTTGAGAGCATATGCAGCTTTTTTCCTTTTTTTTTTTTTTTTTTCCTCCACCGTAGGAGTTGATCCTTTTATAATGAGCTTTTACATATAAAATCAGTGAAAGCGAGGTACGTGATGAAAAAATTCCGATTGATAGACTGATTAGTCCATTGAACAATGTCAGCAGCAGGGTTTTGCTACAGCGCAAGAAATAATGACAATAACTTTAATTAAAGAAAAGGCGTTAAAAGAAAAAGCTAAATCATACGGCAAACAAAAATTACTGAGATATTTTGTAAAAAACAATGTTGCGAAATAAATATTGTGCGATTTATGAGATTATTTGTTTCTTGTGTAAAAGGAGATCGAAAAAAGCTTTAAAGTGGGCGCAGAGGGTGAAAAGTCAGGTTTCCTCACTGAAAATCTGAAAAAAATCTCCGGAATGTCCGAAATCGGTCCCGATGATTCCAGATTTGAGACTTTGTACTGTATTTTGGAAATCGGAAAAATTAAAAGGAAAAAGGACCCAAAATCCCGAAAACCTTCGGCCCTGACAATTCCGGAAAATCGGTCCTATACTGTATTATAAGTCTGTTATTAACAAATACACAATACCAAAAGAATCTGGTGCTTTAATATCACTAATTAACGATACAATATGTGGTGTTTTAAAAAGTGACGAGCTCGGCAGCCAATCGGATTAATCCCATTGATGTTTCTAGTTGCGTGTTTTCCATTGGCTTACTTACTAACTTCAGTTTGGTGAGCCAACCGGTTTCCATTTATTTATAAACAGAGCGCAGAATGACCAAGAATGACACTGTTTTTATCATATGAAAGTACTTTAATTAAAACCAGATTGAAGAAAATCTGATTGAAATTCGCTGAAGATCTGAAAAGATTAAAAATCACGGAAGTTCTGAAAATGTTAAATTTCGCGGAAGTCCGCTAATCAGCTATTTAAAATTAGCGGATTTCCACTAATTCGCGGAAAAATCACATGCCTGAAAATTAATTAACTACGAAAGCAATTTTTAAAAAAATGCAGACTGTAGAAATTTCTTAATTGTGATTTTCTATGTTCACTTTCGCAGTGTCAATGCGGTTTATGGAGAATTGTGATATATCGATCTTCTACTGTATATCCAAACAATTGCTGTCCATAATTGAGAACAGAAAACTGCAAACAGAGAGAACATGTAACAAAATTCAGCACTTATCGAAAGGAATTCTACAAACTTTGCAGAGGCTCTTTCGATCACCTCATTGGATATTCCCATATTTCTTTGATGTGCGCATGCTTAGCAAGTTGCAACGTTTCCACTGGCTTGGAGCAGTGGATTATGAAGGCTTCTCCTTAGACCCCAAGCCTGCAAGATTTTTGAATAAGCATAGCCGAAGAGGAATAAGTGTTGGGGCTAGCAATACGCTCTTGATATCGGAAAGCAAAGTGTATTTCAGCGAATACATCTTCAAAAAAGAAAATTGCACTGAAAATATTTTTAAATGCAGAACACACACACACACACACACAAAAGCAGAAAGTAATGTTTTTTTTAAAACAGAAATGCAGAAAATTAAAAAAAAATTAGACTTGTTGTCCCTCAATCTCTTGTTCAGGAAGTTCGAGCCTGCCATGACAACAAAACTGTTGCACATCCAGGTCTTTATCGAACATTACATAGAGTTAGGCAAACTTTTTTTTTGGGTTGGTCTTCACCGTAATGTCAAAAACTATTTGCCCTGCCATTCATGTTTACAAAGACAGGGTTTTAAAAAATGTCAAAAGGCCCCCATCCCCACGATTGATAGACCCTTCCAAAAGTGTGCTATTGCTGCAGTTTGTCCTTTCATTACTTCAAAACATGGTAATAAATTTTTAATTGTAATTACAGATTATTTTACTAGATTTCCTGAAACGTACCCTGTTAAGGACATACAAAGTGCCACTATAGCTGGGGTTTTAGTTGATTTTATTTTTCGGCATGGTATCATAGAGGTTCTATACTCAGACAGGGGTCCAATTTTCTAAGGCAATGGAGGAAGAATATAATATTTTAGGTATCAAGAAAATGCACACTGTAGCCTATAATCCACAAGGAAATGGAGTTATCAAATGCCTTAATAAGACTCTAGTAGACTTTTTAAGCCATTTAGTTCATGAGACACAGAAAGATTGGTGTGAGCAGGTCCCTTTTGCTTTGCTAGTCTTTTGAACAGCCTACAACAGAGCAATTCAAAATACTCCTGTTTTTCTCACCTATGGTAGAGATCTGGTGTTGCCATATGACTTGATTTTTTCAACAAAAGTCAGGACATATGCCAACACTAGATCCTATGCTCAGGAAATTGTTACTAGTCTTCAGAATACTTTTCCTATTGTCAAAAATCACCTTGAAATAGCTAAGTCCACTCCTTCAAAATTTAATTTAAAAGACATTAAAGTTGGTGATACAGTTTATCTACACATACCTGCACATAAACCTCAGTTGTCAAATAAACTTTGTAAATTCAATAAGGATCCCTACCATGTTTTAAAGCAATGTTCTCCTTTTTGGTTTTTGATTTCTCTCTTAACTGATCCTTCTGATGTTCAAAAAGTACCTGTTATAGAATTTTTAAAGTAGTTGATAGAGATGTTTTTCCCACACTTGACAATAGCTTGCGACACTCTCCTGAGTCTGTTTTACTCTTGTCCATCAAGTGAAGATTGGGAAGCGAAACTCATGAAAGAAAATCTAACCCCTTATTTCCTTTTGATCCCACCTGCGATGATGATTTTTTGGTAGTTTTCAAGCTCTTCTATGTCGCCTGTGGTAACCCTGTCCGATGCAGATCCTGCTTTTTTTAGAAATACTGTGGTGTCCCCCGTTTCCTTTTTAAGTTCTAATAATGATGATATTGATGCCACAACCTTCTCTCCTGTATCGCCTGGTCAGTCTAATTCTGCTAGTAGTCATGGGTATAATCCGAGACCACAAAGTCAATTTGGCTTTATAAATAAAGTATAATAGTGAGTCATTTAATAAGTTCCTTATAGGCTGTGAATCCTATTTTTTATGTGTCATTTTTTTGTTTATGTGCAGTGTTTGCATTTGTGTTTATACTTTATTGTTTACTTTTTTACCTTGTTGTGGGACGGGTGTCGTATTTTTTGTATCAATCAACTTTACCTGCACAGTCTATGTTGTATGTTGTTACATACCTTATGCAAGTTCCTATTGAAGTAAATTTTTTTTATATTTGAATAATGATCTAATGAGTGTATGTGTATTACCCTTTGGTAGTACTAATTGAATATGGCTAAGTGCCATGGGCAATACATGATGTGATATTTTGTTTACCCTTTTACCTCTGTTTCACCACATGAAACTGCTTTACCAATTAAAATTAAGTCCAATTTACCTATGCTTGTGTCAAAAAAAAAAAAAAAAAAAAAAATGTACTGGATTTTGTCTGTCTCAGTACAGAGATTTCTTTGGGTCAAACTTTTCATCTCTCTAAATGCTTGAGGAAAAGTTAGAAGCTGTTGACTTTGCTGGTACAGGCAATCCCCGGGCTTTAACTATTACATACCTGCCAACCTCCTTAAGCCAAAAACAGGAAGACTCAGGTTGAAAAAACAGAAGATTTCACAAAAAATCAGAAGATAAAAATAAAATTTAATAATTATTTTAAGAACAGAAGTCTGTTTCCCCCAGTGTATATCACCATTTCTTATTATTTTTTTATATTAGTATTGTATAGAAATAAAAACAAAATTAAATAGCAATAGAAAAGAGCTTACCTGAATTTTTTTATATAAAATGAAAAAAGATGGAGTATTTTCACAAAAATAAAAAACAATTAAATAAATGTAAAATTGACTTTATTTTTAACCAAAGTATGTTGAAAAATAAACCGATTAAGATTTTTTTTTTTTAATCTCGTTCAAAATAGCTTTTACTAATAGTTCATCAGAAAAATGATTTAAGCTTTAGTTTTCAATACTAACATATTTTCTAATGATGAATCACTGAGGGAAGAACGAAATGAAGTTCTGTTAACTATCGATGAAAGATTTGCTTACAAATGCTTTGACCTCACTCATACTACAGCATTGTGCTGTTAGCTGTTGAAATGATTACCTTAATAAATTATTTTAAATAGAATTATTAATTTCCAATTTTTTCGCACAGTTTGTAATACAATATAATACATCGACTAAAAATTAAAAAAAAAAAACTGAAGATTTCATCTTCTGGCAGAAGACCAGAAGATAGCTTAAAAAAACAGAAGTCTTCTGTCAAAACCAGAAGAGTTGGCAGATATGCTATTAATTTTGGAATCTAAAATTTCCTTTTGGTTTGCAATAGGTAATTTTTTCTGTTTTGTATTTTTTTTTCTTTAATTTATTGGTGAGAGGGGTGCTTTGTTTACTTTAATCATACAAGTCTGGTGTGTTTTCTTAAAATTATACTATGTTTTGTTTCTCTCTAGAGAGAATGATTAGTGAGATGATTGGAGTTCTAGAGTCTCTAGAGTCTTAGTCTAGTTCTTGGTCATTTGAATTAACCTCTATGTTTGGTGGTAATTGATCTTGAGTCACAGTGGGGCTGGTGTTTAGCCTATTGTACTTTGATACTGAATGTGGGATTGTTCAGGGATCATTTCTCTCCTGTAAACTTTTGTTTGGGCAAGTTTAAACCTTGTATTTTTTTTTTCTTAAATACAAGCCTAATTGTGTAAATTTTTGCTTCTCTACAAATTTTCGTATTGTCCTGCCCTTGTCAAAGATTTTTTTTTTCTGTTCTCTCTGGAAGGGGTGGTTAAAAATTCTAGGTACTTCTTGTCTGCCTTCGCCTGCTAGTGGTATTGTGCTCACATATGATACAGTCTAGTTATTTTTATTACTTTTCTGAAATGTCTGTACTGATTTTAACCCATGATTTGTAACAACTACATAACTTTGTGAAGCCAAAGACATGGACACTAAAAGTTTTGCTCCTGACCTTACCTTAAAACTCTAGAACCATCTGGTCAGTGAGTTACGAGGGATATTAAACCAAAGATTTCTTTTTACTCTTCTTTTTATGTATTCTTGTCATGTCCTTTTATATGTCTTACTACATGTACTCAGCATGCCTTTTATGTTGTGTAGGAATGTGCAGGTAAAATTTTCTTTCGATTGATAGTGCTGGGATTTACCAATGTATGTTCGCAAAAAATTTTTTTTAATGTATCCTGATTTGGGACGGCTTTTTCTTTTAACATTTTTGATATTGGGGTGTTTTGCGATGTTTTGCTGCTACTGCAATGGCTGGTCTTCCTCAGGTTCAGCTGTCTAAATTTATTTTGTTGTTGTTTCTCCAAACAGCTCACCAGACTCATAACTGGATATAAATTTTTTTGGGAGGAGAAGGGAAGATATTATGTTGTATTGTTTTTACATAAACCTAAGTTGTGGTATTCTAATCATTAATTAATTTACTTTTCTAATGATATAATGTTCTGAAGTATAATTAATGAAGCTGATTTGTAATTTAAGTGCTTTTAAATCATGAGATATAATGGTCTGAGTAACTTTTTTTAATGTTGATAATATTGTTCTTCAATTACAACTAATTACCTTTTAAATTATGTTTTGCTAAATAATTACTTTTTGTATCAATTTAATTACATACTAGGTTTCAATGATCTCCGGAGGTGTAAATCTAAATTTCTTGTAACTACAGCTATTTTTGTTAACTATTAGGTTTTCTCAATTGCTTAACTTGTAATCTGCTATAATACTTTGAACTTCAGTTTAAGTCTGGATTTTATCAGTTTAAGTCACGATTATTTTTACCCACTTCTGGTTAATTTTTGAGCTCCTAACTTTTTCCAAGGTTCTATCAGACTAATAACTATCTCCTACTAAAATTTTAAAGATTTTCATCAAGTTTTTGACGCACTTAGTTGTTGCTTTTATTAACTTTTCAATTCAAGATGGCCACCTTTTTTATCTTTTCCGTTTCTGTTAAGATTTACACTCAGTCATATTTTTTTCTTCCCTTTCCTTCCCGAGATGAGATCATTTCCTGATTGGCTGCATGTTCTCCGATTAGCTCACTGTACGGCGTTCAAGAACTTTCCAGGCTTCGGGATTGTGATGGTTGGTTACTCTGGTAGCCATCGCTTTTGAAGAGGGGGGAATACCCCTGGCTTGGGCAATCATTCGGAGGTGAGAGACGGTGCTGAACGGTCTCTATCTCCCAGTTTCATTGGTCTGCCGATTCGGGGCACATTCCAACAATCACCGCTCACCTTCCACTTTTTAATCACATAGGACATTGTTGATTTGGGGTACTTCAGATCGCTAGATATGCCCCTTAAGGATCGGCCACATTTGTGATACCCGATAATTATACCTTTCTTGAAATCAGAGAGCTCCGAACTGCGCGGTATCTTGCATGCGACTAATGCCGATGCTGTTTCCTACACGAAATATACCAGCGGAGGCCGTGACGTACCTCAGGACTGCAGATATCATCATTTGCATAGGTGTCCAAATACTTATTGGTAGACAGTGTATATCGAGTTCAACTGCACTTCGTAAAGTATTAATTTAAAAGCATTTTTTTGGGGGGGGGGGGGTTTAAAATGTGATAGAAATAATCTGAGAACAAATTTTAAGAATAAAATATTTTAATTCATTAACTGACAATTTTCTATTTTTTAAAAGTTTTCCCTTTTAACTCTCCACCTTCAAGGGTGGCTTGTTCCCACCTTTCGGGGGGTGGATATACGTCAGTGATACAAAAATGTTTTATTCTTCTTCAGCAGTCGAAAGAACTGTATTTAATATTTATGTCAGGTCAACACTAATTTATACTTGCTTTACCATGTATCTCGTCTAGCGATTTGCAGTTCGATAGATTGCACAGTTAATAATAAATGTACGTATGATGGCATTCATTTGCTACAATTCGAATATTTTACTGACCCGATTACCAAATGGATCAAAATGAATTTTTTTCAGGTATTTTTTTAAAAATTGCTGGCGTTTGAAATATAAGATATTTTGAATTCTTTTCCAGTTTCTGATATAAACGGATTTTTTTTTTTTTAAGATGCTCAAAACCTGTATTATTACTTTTAAACATACTATTAAAAAAACAACCTTAAGCACTGAAAAATTTTAATCACAGATTTTTATTTCAAAAAATCATAATTAGCATTCAGCAATATAGAAAACTGCAAAAGTACAATATTTCTTACTTTAAGGTTCTCTTTGCGAGGAGAACCAGAAACGCAGACTTTAAAGCAATTTCTACAGTACAAATATGCAACTTTTTAAAAAGACAAGTACAGCAGAGTATTACTATATAAGGAATAAAAGCCAATCTTAAAGACCAAGTAAAAGCAAATGAGAAAAAAACATCTCACGTGGACATTGTTTTCCTCAAATGTCCTCGAATTACGAGGGAGCATCAGACAGTGGTGGCTCGTGGGTTATTTAAATGGTGGTTCACAAAACAAATGTCAAAAATTAAATAGGCAGATACAACGCACCTTACAAATTAAAATAGATTTGCGTTTCCAGCAGTTAAAGGAAAACAATGCATGCAACTAAAAGAAAGCAAGTCATCTTGGATCTTACATATCGTCACCAAGATAAGTGTTAGCAAAGGTACAGTCATGATTCATTTTATTTCAATTTTTTGTCAAAGGATAGTATTGAAAATTGTCCTTGCTTTAGCTCTGAAACACTTCTTTTGCTCCCATCTTAATTATTTACACTAGTTTGTAAAAAAAATATTATAGTGGAAAAGGATAGAAATGAAGAAAATAAGAAAATGAAATAAAAATGGATTAACTAACCAAACGTAACAAACTAAGGGAAAATCCGGAAGAGATAACCGCAAAAAAATGTCCCTTGTACACGCCGAAAATGTGCGAACGGAATGATATCAGCAGAGCCGTACTTCTTCTCAATTTTCTCCGCTTCTGTTCTCGGAGAATGGATCAGAAGGGAATTTTTCCTTTCGCATGAGCGAGCGATTAAAGGCTGTGCTGTAGTAACCTACACTACAGTGCATGAGCTATAATAAGCATATTTTAATAATAGTGGGGGCAGGGAGGAGAGAGTAAAACTCACGTTTTAAATTCACAAAAATCTAGTAGTGTACTTAATATTAAAAAAAATCAATTTGTCAATGTGTTTATTTTATATTTTTTACTTTCGGGATTCACGTGCTCAAATGGATGAGCCGCCACTGCATACAGAACGTTAATTTATGACTCAAGTACCAGATGATAGTACCTAGTAGGTGGTCGAACGTAGACATAATGAATACACAGGAGCTTCTAGGCGATAGTCTTCCGGCAACAAGGTAGCCGAGGAGTAAAAAAATTTACGACTGATTTGTTGGACTTTCTAGATAAACATACACGGGACTTTGAAAAATATTTTGCCTCATGTTCAATTTGAAGACTGAATTGTGGGCCACAGCTTTAATGATTCCAGCTTTGATTTTTTTATAATGATTGTATAAAGAATAAATTTTTATTAATGAATGTGTTTAAATTTATCTAAAAGACAAGACTGTTTAAATAATTTAAAAAGAATTATTTTACACAAGTAAAGGGATCGGTGGATTTTTTATACGTTCTTATTAGAAATAATACTACATTTTATTATACTAATAAGAGCTATATTAAATGTTTCGTTATTAATTACCAAACGGGCGGATCGTACACAGGGACGCCCTGACACAGTAAGCAAGATAAGCAAAGGGTGCCATCTTCGGAGGATCGCCATTTTGAACTCAAAAACTGAGAAAAACTTGATCTGAATTTAAGAAGCTATTTTGGGTTTGAGAATGCTATTATCTATTACCGATGAATCAGATACAGGCTTTTTTTTACCATGGTTAATGTATAAAAGTTTGATTTGTAACACCATAAATATCCAAAACTAAATCCTCGAAGGCTATTCTAAAAGTTAACTGGGAAAACTTGAGTAATGTTTTGACCTTGATAAAATACTGTAAACAAGAATTCTGGATCATCCTAGGAATTTAGTCAGAGACAAAAATGGCCAAATATAAAAAACACAGTTACACAACAGAAATATTGAATTCCACAAACATACAGAAGCCCGCAAGAGAGAAGAAAAAAGGAATGGCGAAGCTCAACTCGATTTCCAAAGAAAATCTTCTGAAATAGCTACAAACATTTCCTGTACAAGTCATTGTGAAAAGTTTGATTACAACTTTATTAAAAAATTCATTTGCGATTGTTCTATTTTTTTTCTTTTTCTGTCAACAAATAAAAATACGAATACAATTCATTTTTTTCTTCTAAAGTTTCGTATCACTGATTTGGCATCCCTTTGGTGCTGCGCCCGGGGACAGATGTCCCCCCTGCCCCCCCCCCCCCAATTCACCCCCAGAATTTCACCATTCTTTTCATTGAGGCTTGAGCATGTACACCTGCACTGATCCTGAGGAAATGCTTTGTTTAAAGTCACAAGCCCCTTCCCGGAGCTTCTAGTGAGCACTTCATCCGACTGCATCTCCACTCACCCACATCGATCAGATCAGTTTACATTTCATACAAACCATCAGCGATTGGAGCATCCCACTATGCTGATGCAGACAACTCCAGAATAAACTATGACATGCCCAGGAAATCGTGTTCTGCATACGCGCAGCTGGAGGCTTGGTGAGACTGTTCTGAATCTCAAATTTTCCTCACTGAAATGTGATGTGGACATCAGTTCAAGAATGCCGGCTAAAACTGTTTTAAATTCCTTTTTTTTTACAAGCCCTTTCTTCACTCTTCCTTCTCCAGTATTTTAGCATGAAGCCATTTTTTAAAATTTGTAATAATTAATGAAGCCATTTTTTAAAATTTGTGTCTACTATCGGATTTTGAATTTTTTTTTTTTTAAATAAAAAAAGAAAAGGGGGGTTTATGGCATAAATGTAAATGAAGTAAATTGGTCGCTTTCAGAATTTTAATCTTTTTTGGCAATTATGCTGAGGCATGTTTTACATAGTTTTTTTTTTTTTTTTTTTTTTTTTTTTTTTTTAATATACAAATTGTTCTTAAAATCATGATTGGGTACCCAGATGATCAATTTCGGTCTTTTCTTTTAAATGTTTAATTATGCTGACTACATCAGCTCCACTTTAATTTTTATTAATTTTGCTGTTGAGTAACATGCTCGAATTTGTTAGAGTACTGTGCTTAATAAACTTTCCATGGTGATCAAATTTTTATGTGTAATGTGTTTATTTGTAACTCCCATGCATGGCAAGGTGAACCTTCTGGGTTATTATGTTCTTTTTAGGTATAATTCACAACGCAATATTTTTACCAACATATTTTTACAAAGCTAAACATTTTCTAAAGATCTCTGCCGCAGTGGGAGAGGAACACTACAATTGCAGTAAAATTGTGTGGTGTTTATCCCTCACCACGGCCGTGAAATTTAGATGAGAATAGAACCAAAGAAATGGTTAACCTGTAAAGATCTTTAAAAAAGCATGCGTTATGTACAAATCCTGAAAAGTAAAGCAATAATCCAAAAGGTTCTACTTGCCTAGGGTGTGTGCGAGTCACAAAAAAGAAGCACAGAAACATTAGTGATCATTAAAAAAAAAAAAAAAAAAAAGTTTTATTGAACAGCATACTGCGTAAAAAGGGGGGCAAACATTGGGGAGCATTTTAACAAGAACACTGTGGCAATGAACAGCAATTGGTGGAGAACTAATAGTACATTAAACTAAATTATTGCTTATACATTTAGAGGTATGACGCATCAAGCTTAACAGGGTACCCACAAAACTTTCTCCTCTTACATAGATCAGGCCAACAAAAACTTAAGTTTAGCTTGCCACAGTATAGTTACTAGAAAAAAAAAAATAGCAGAAGATCTTGCAGACATAATACATTAAATTCAACGTTATAATTATGAACTCATTTTGGGCAATGAAAATAATTTCCAGCAACACCACTACAAGATTACTACATACTAAATGCTAAAAGTCACTAAAGGTGGTTTACTATAGAAGTTTACTTATTGCTCTTGTCTTAAACTTTAATATTAGAGGATGATCTGGTAAAACAGATAAAAAGGTATAATAAAAAAAGAGAAAAGGATAGTACTAAAAGGCTTGAGAAAAACACATTCTTCGGAAAATTACTTCAGTAAATTTTAGGATTTGCATATAGATCAGAAACTTGTACAAATGGGAAATAAAAAAAATGATCATAAGCACATTAACTCAAAATTCAAAAAGAAAAAAAAAATCATCTTGCAAAGACCGTGGACTTTGTCCTAAAAAAAATCTGTGATAGAAGCATTAACTGTGCAAATTGTGTTGGTCGGACAGTCCTCATTCCATGACTAACTTGTATATAAAAAAAAAAAAAAAAATTAAATTAGAAAGTCCTCACCCAGTCACCGCTGCAGGTCTCTCTTGGGATGTTCTGGATTCCTCGTTCAGGAAGTGGGTGCTGCAGAACGTTCTTGCAAGCAAAGATGAAACAAAAAAAAAAAGATCACATAACAGCTGGGAACATTGATGGATCAGGCTCACTTGCTGCCAGGCCGGTGGCATGGAAAACTGGCTTTTGAGACGTGATCAGGAACTCTCAATTTGCCAGGAAGAAAAGGGCGAAGCCATGCCAGGAGGGAGCACGGGGCTCATGAGATGTCGTGCAGAAGAAGCAAATGGTGTGCACTGCGTGGGTCAGTCATGGCCAACGGACTTACTAAAAAAAATTTATAAACTCATTTTTTCTTGATGATCAGCTTTTTATCATTTATAAAGGCAGGGCCCTCAGGCCTAGTTATGCGCAGCTCACATCTTTAATTAGGTAAGAAGTCCACTGCCTCGAATCGGCAAGAGAGGTAAGAGCTCATCAACGGTAAAAAAAAAAAGACGAGTCCCGCTGCTCCGCATGTCCTGCTCGCTCGGAGTCTGCACCTCAAATGAGTACAGCCACCCACTTTTTCCCCCCCACTTTGAAAGCGACGCCGTCCAAAGCCACCAATCACCGTCCACCCTGTCCACTGCCGCGAAACTTCTAGAAGGTTTGCTTCGCACCCAAGCAGGGGAGAAAGAAAAGGGAGTAATGGCAGAAAGGAAAGAACTTAGCCAAAAAAAACAATGGAGAAACTGAAGCAAGGGCAGCCATTTTGAATGGGAAAATTAACAAAACAACAACGAAGTGCGTCGAAAACATAACGAAAATCTTTAAAATTTTAGTGGGAGATAGTTAATAGTCTGAGACAGCTCTGGGTAAAGTTAGGAGTTGAATATTAAAACAGAAGTGAGTAAAAATAATTAAAAACCGGACTTAAACAAAAGGTTGAGAATATTACTGCAGAAGACAAGTTAAGCAATTGAGAAACATGTTACAGTAAGCTGAAAAGCAGCAGAAGTTACCAGAAAATTAAATTTACACCTCGGAAAATAAGGAAAGTAAGGTCAGAGTTAAATTAGAGGACAAAAGGTAATTATTTAGGAAAACATAATAAAAAAAGGTAATTATAGTAATTAAGGAACAAAACTATTGACATTTTTAAAAGAGAAGTCACCCAGACCTTTATATCTCAGGACTTAGGGTACTTAAATTATACATAAGCATCAATTACTACTATTAGAATATAAACATTTGACAGTTGAATCAATTAGATAAAAAAAGTGATTGCTTAGGTCTATTTAAACACAATCCCCCCAAAAAATTACCACAATTGTTTGTACATGAAAAGGGATCATTTATGGTTTTGAGAATTTTTTTTTTCTCATTCACAAAAAGATGTGACATTAATACTCGAATATTTCAATAATACATACTATATTACTGAAAGGCATTTAAAATGCTTTTTGTTTCTTTTGTTTTCTATCAAGAAACACAAAAATAGATTTTGGGGATAAAAAATCTTTACTCATATATGTGTATGAAAATACTAAAACAGGCTTTGGGAAAAGGGGAAATTGGAATTAGAAAACTAGATTGATCAGAACTAGATTAGAAAATTAGATTGGGAAAGGGGAAATTAGAAATTGGAAAAGAAAAAAGTCTGAGCCTTGATTAAAAAAGATTGAACAAACACTGTTAGAATATCTCTTAATTCTGGCATAAATACTTTTCCTCGCAATTTGGAGGAAAAAATCATCCGTCTTCTGGAATATTTTCTCAATATGCATCATTCTCCTTTTCTCTTGCTTCTTCAAGCAATCTTGCTTGACCACATTTAGCGATATTTTTTTTTTTTTTTTTTAAATTGAACTGCTGGATTCGGATTTGTGTTTTTCAACATGCAATTGGGTTGGCAGATGAATGGAACAGGGAACCAATAATGGAAAAAAAAACAATTGATAAAATATTTTTGGAAGTCAATTTAAAATCTGAATAAATATCTATGCATTCTAATTCTCATGCAATTGCCCGCAGTTTAGGAAAATATCAGTACGGAAAGGAGAAGACAATCATTCCAATACCTGATGGCACAAAATTTTCATGCTAGGCAGGAGGGTCACTGGCTGAGAAGTGAAAATGTACTTCCATTTTCACTTCTCAGCCAGTGATTATTTAAATTCTTTGTCTCAGCCTTCCTTCACTCTCTTCCTGACAATCATACTTAATCACAATTAGCGATAAAATTTCTTCCCGAAGTGAAAATGCACATGTGTTTGTGGAGACTCTCACTGTCAGCTGTGACAAGTTTGGACCCTCCTGTCTAGCATGAAAATTTTGTGCCATCAGGTATCAGAATGATTGACTTCTTCTCCTTCCAGGAAAAAAAAAAAAAAAAAAAAAAACCTTAACCGACCAACATCTTGGAAAAAAATTTTAGTGTCTTGTCATATTACAGAAAAGTACTGACTTTTTACTAACTTCATTTACTGTATTACACTTTAAACTAATATATTAGGAATTAATCAACATAAACTACAGCTTTAGCAAAATGATTAAAACAACTCTAAAATTTAATTACCTAATTTCTAAGTCCATTATGATTTCATTCCTTGACACATTTTCTTGATAAACTTTAACTCCACCAATTCTGGGAGGCTAAATAATGCATAAAATGCTAACCATTAATGTTAAAATACTACAAAATAAGATTAAAATGAAAAACAAGATAAAGATCAGCACAGAAAGTTTAAGTGGGAAAAAATTATAAATTTTCAAGACACATTTGAACCTCATATTTAAGAAATCCCGTAAGTCAGTTGATAATGGTTTATGGAAAAATGAAAAAAAGAACTATTAAGAAGCATACGGTTTCTCTGAAAAACAACTTCAGGCTGTTTTGTAGGTGCATAAGCTGCCTTAATTGAAAGGCTTTTCATCTAAACATGTGTCTACCTTCAAATTACAGGTTTTTGATGCAAACTCATTTTTATCAAAATAGTAACTTAATGGGTTTCTCAAATAAGTGGTTCATTCTCAAATAAGTTAAAAAGAGTATAACAAAGAAAATGAATTTGAATCAATTGCATTTAACTACACAGCAAAAACTTGACTTAAGTGAGGGATGCATTGTAAGAGCCCTCATGTAAGTGAAAATTTCATGTTGTGAAATGAGGTGCATTCTTTTTACGGTTGATGAAAAATCTCATATTATAGGCGAGGTGTTTGAGTTAGCTCTGAGATTACTCATGAAAAACTCACGCAAGATAGATTGCATTGTAGTCCAGTCCACATTACTATAAAAATGTATTAATAAAAGAAGCGTAACATATTACATTTTCTCTGTCTGTTTAAAGTCATTTTAAAAATTTTCTTATGCTTTCAGAAAGAATATTTAAAGATAAGCGAAACATTATGGGTGTTGGAGGTTGTCTTGCAGAGAAAATGACCAAAGTCTAATTTTGGCAATACATGAATGTCTGAAGAGAAAACATTTACAAAGGGAGGACAAATGCATCTCGCCCACCTGTAAATAATGAGAGTGGATTATAAAAGAAAAGGATGAATAAATCCAGAAATAATTCAAAAAACCAATGCCGAATGTATCAGACAACTTATATACCGTAATTTATGGAAGAAGCGGCGCACCCACGAAAATGAGCTTAGTCAAATAGAAAATAATCAGAAACGCCGCAGCTGCGATCCCCCCCCCCCCTCCAAAAGAAAAAAGAAACATCGCACTGGAATATATTTCGGGAGGGGGGAGGGATAAACAGTAAAAATATCTCCTTTTCCCCCCCCCCCTTTCCCATATGTTTTAAAGTATTTACCGCTATTTTACGAAGCTTACAGTTTCCATTTTCAAATAATCAGTGTCCGATTTCATAAACATCAGTTTTTATATTCACAAAGGCGAATTTATAGAAATAAATAAATAATTTGTAAAAAAACTTCTTGCATTCATAAAAAGTTCGGAAAGTGTAGCACATACTGTTAAAACGAAACAGTCAGCCGATGAGAAGGCTCCAGTCAAAAGTAAACAATTTCTTTTTTTTTCGTGGACGCCCAGCTGTTGATTACGTAATGAGCGTGCTTCAGCCAATTGTTTGTTTTAAGCTTTGAATGTTGTGTGATAACTCTTAATGTTTATATTCATTATTACTTTTGATATTTATATACCCTTTTGCATTTATTGGGTTTATTTTAAAAGCACTCGCTCGGCGTTTCCTGAGCTTGCCAATTACTCGTAGTTGAGTTTTTACCGTAATAATAGCGTAAGGCAATGTTTATTCCGTACAGTGTTCCTTCACAGGGTGCAAAGCCGCACAGCGAAAAAACAAATAACTTATAGTTAAACTTTTAGATGAACTTTTCTTTTGGGGGGGGGGGGTAGAATGGTTAGACTCGCACCGGGCGAAACAGACTAGTTTTGGTTGAGATTCAGTATTTTAAGAACAATCAGACCTGGACTGGCTCCCAAGGGGGTCCTCGGCTATTGAAAAGGGGCTCCTTACTGGTGAATTTGGAGGGAATAGAATATTAGGATACGTAATATTTGAAAATTAGGTTTACTTGCCTAAAACCATATTTAACTATTTAAAGCTATTGGGGCCCCCTGATTCTTCGGCGATTTTGCACGGCGCATGGTCCTTCAGAACGCCACTGTGTAAAAGGGTAAGATTACAAAGAAATAAACAATCGAACTACTTTGGTACAATACTCTGATGTATATCAAATTACTTTAATTATAAAGTAGTATATCCATTTTGGGGAAGGCCTCACTGGGGCTGGGGGCCCCTCCCTTATGCCGGGGGTTCATGGCGATCGCTGACCTGGCCTGGCCAGTCCGGGCCTGAGAACAATGGACGTTCATTGGAACACAGGGGTGAGGTAATCGAGGGTAGTGCATTTTTGAGGTATTATTTTAAGGAATTTTAGCCCATCAAAATATATATATTACAACCTTCATCAAAATATAATTATAGTTCTAAAATGTGGACAGAAAAAGTTTTTTCTTTTACTTAATTGAGGAGACAAGGGTTGAATTTATGTACCCACCCACAGCATTGGACCAAACCGCTCTTCAACGGGGTAGGCTCGCATTCTGATTCGTTACGCTGTGCTCCGTACACCGCTAAAAAGTATGTGCATGGTGGTGGCGCCATCTTTTGAGACAATTATTACTAAATGATTTTTATGATTTTTCGTTGAAGATTGGCTAAATTTTTTTTTTAATATCGTAAATGCCGCACCCGGTATAAATGCCGCACTTACTATTTTTTAACTTTTATACCCATAAACGCCGCGGCGTTTCTTCCATAAATTACGACAGAACCAAAGATGATTATTTATGAACAGTAGGTCATGATACTGAAGATGCACACGAAGTAGGAGTTGATGACATGTCTGAAATATAAAGGTGCAAATATGCAACCTACAGTTGCAGGGGGAAAAAAACTTATAGCATATTTTCATGAAAATGCTGGCATGAATAATGATCATGCTATTAGTTTGGAATGTTGGTTAAAAAGATGGTCTAAATATGATTTGATATAGGTACACAAGACTGGCATGACAATTACATTTTTTTTTTTTTTTTATACTGACAGATCTTCATTAAGAAAAAGAAAATGGGGAAATAGTCCTTTAGGGTAACATTTTTCTTTATTGTACAGCTAAGGAAAAAAAAAGTCCACTTGAGCTTTATTAGTGGTGTAGCAAAGTTATATGTACCATTTGTTTGGAAAAAGCATATACTTTAATTTTCTAGTAATTTAATTTGCATAAGGGGACATCTTCATATTCAATTCGGCATCAACTTCATTTTTCTCAATAGCAGCATTCTATTTTGACTTTATGAAACAAAAGAAAACCTACAAATTACAGTTAACATAAATTTTTACCAAATTTCTATGATAATTTCCAGATATATCTTTTTTTTTTTTTTTGTGTGTGTGTGTGTGTGATTTCAAGGGGTTTTTCTACAAATTGAAAAATGCTATATGTAGGTAGGTTCCAAACTTTTTGCCTTTCATTAATTTCACTCAGTGATGGATCTAGGATTTTTTTTCAGAAAAGAAAAAATACTCCTTAACCTTTTAAGGAGTATTTTCTTTTCCAAAGGAGTAATTAAAACAACAATTATGCTAAATTTGCAAATACATAATTAAATTGCATTTGACACATAAATAATAACTGATGATACATCTAGATACATAAATGTCAGTTGAACAAAAACTAATGCAATAATTGGATTTTTAAAATTTAAAATCCTCAAATCATAACTATTTATCAAAATATACCTAATTTTATATGGAAAAGCAAGGCGTAAAAAAATGCATTCTAAAATTCTTAAGGTGCATTCTGAATTTCAAAGGCGTGAAATACCCATCTAGAGGCGTTATCGCGATCCCCGATTTCACTAGCAATAGTTGAAAGAAATATTGTTTACTAGGAAAATACTGTTTCTAGCCTTAAATTTTTTGGTTTGAAGAATATCAGGGGTAAAAATTAGAACTATTTCTAATTTTAAAATTGTTATTGAGTATTTAAAGGCTCTCTTAAACAAGTGAAATGTTGCCAGTAGTAAGAGGCTGTTCTCTGCTCTTCTGACTGCTTGCATGAATGTTACTCAGCTATGATCAAACTTGAAGAATGGTATCATGATTGAGTGTTTATTAAAAAACGTCTTTGTTTGAATTTCATGTAGAAAACACAATTACTTTTTTGTTGAGCCAATATTATCACTGTTATTTCACTTTCTTCATTAAATATTATCCGTCTGCTGTGCGTAAGATTTTTTTTAACTTTTGGCATTTGATAAAGCCAGGGTTGCAAATTTAACCACTTTGTGGGTACATCCGACTATATTTATGGCTAGATCTGTCAATTTAGCCACTTTGTGGCTAGATCTTGGGGTAAACTGGCAATGCCTAAGTATTTTGTAAATTGGAAATGAAAGTCCAAATGGCTCAAAAAACACTTGTAGACAAGATATTGTACAAGCATTTAGAAAAAGGGGCGTAGCCTGGTAGCCGGGGGGGGGGGGGGGGGGGCTGAGGGGGCTGCAGCAAACTCCCACCCACCCCCACCCAAAATGTGACCCTTTACTTAGCTTATAATTGGCTGTTCAGCTTACAATTTCAGTTCACACAGCAATGTAAAATTATTTGTGTCTATTTCTACTGAAATTTGGTTAGGTTGCTATTCATATTTTTTTCGAATATTAATATCATAATTTATATTAACAATTTATTAAAAAATCCTAATAACAGTAAATTATGTTTGGGCAGTTTAGTTCTAATAGTGGGGGGGGGGGGGATCAACTTGTTAAGATCAATATTAAATGAGATATGAGCTGAAATATGAAAAAAATATTATACACAGGGGGAGGGAAATTTTCTAAGTCATAACTCATTCAGTTTTAGTTCAAATGTATTGAAAATTGTTATCTGGGATTAAAATGCACTAATTTTTAAAATACGAAGTTAAATCTAGGTGTTGCCATTATAAAAAAATAGTTGAAGTAAATTTAAATATACAGATGTCCCCTTATGCAGATTTATGTGTAGCAAATTAAAGTGTATCTTAATTGTAAATGATTGGTATATGTAACATTTCTGTACGGCGAACGACGGCCAAATAAATAACAAGTGAGGTTTTTTTCCCTTAGCTGTACATTGTTTAAGTTGAATAAGCTATTTCATTTTTTTTAAACTTGGCCCTCCACAAAAAACTACTGTATGCACTACTGTAGCACTTTTGTCAAGACATTTTTATTTCTTTACAGACATACAGTAGATGCAAAATTAGATTATAAATGCAGACTTCAAGTAATTTTCTATGACACAAGAAAATTAATGTGAATCTATCACAAGATTCACACTTCAAGATTTTCCAGGATTATAGCCAAATTTTGCATATTCCCTTGACTATTTTCTATTACAGTAAAACTTCTTAACTATTTCAGGTTTTCAGTTTTTCTTGACCGCTGTCTGTCCTGTATACATCAAAAACCTCCCAAAATTCCAAAATAACATCGTGATTATTATCCACACCCACATTTCCATGAAAACAAGCAACAGTATTTTTGCTTAAAATTTAACTGCCACCAGTATTAATGCCCTATTGAAAAGGCAACTTTTCTTTTTTTGGCCAGAACTGTAGATAACTAATTAACAGGCTTGGGTTCCTTCCAGAAGAAAATGATTTCTTCCAGGACAGTGGAAGAAACTGGAAAAAACTAAGTAATGGAAAAAACTAGAAGAAACCAACAGAAAATAAAACAGATGCTCAAATTTAAAATACATTAGCAAATAAAGCAATTAGGTACATTAAATAAATAAAGCAATTAAGCACATTGAATACGATTATATGAAATTAAAAAAATGAATACTAAAAATTTCCTTTTCAAAAAATAAGTTACTTAAAAAAAGAAAAATTCAGATTCAACAAGTATTTACAAGTGATGGGTTTTTAGCATTAGGGGTAGGTGTATGCTTGTGTATGTGTGTATTTGGGGGGGGGGGAATCACTGTTCATGCTATTTTTTTAGAAAAAAAATATCTTCTAATTTTTTTATTCATATTAAAAATGCATTATTTTAAAGATTCTCTAGCCCAACACATTAAAATTTGTAATTATTTATTCTAACATTCATACCTCACTGTCGATTTCAAATATTTTGTTTTGTTACATTATGTTGCATTAATAGTAAGTAAAATGAGGATTTTGATGAAATTGTCTACAATAGAAATCATTGTAAAGGATGTAAAAAAGGATTAGTTCCTTTAATAAAATGGATGTAAAAAAACACATTTGCATAAGTTCTAATTTACTAAGTGCTTTTTAGATTTTTTTTTTTTTTTCAATTGCCCAATAATTCAAAAGCTTTAGTCAGATGAATAATCTTGGCTAAAAACATGCAATAATTAATTTACAGGGCGGATACTAAATTTCTGAAAGTCAATTTCCTGATTTTTTTTTCCAGACTTTTGGGAGCTTCCAGAAAAAATTTCTTCACCATAGATGCACTTTACTTTAGGAAATTTCTCAACAGTACAACCCCCTTTTTATATTGTTAATGTTTTTCTACATCTTACTTAAATTAAATTTTCAACTGCAATAAAATTATTGATGTACTTAAGTTACACAGAAGAAAATACTAGTACTATGAGTTTCAAGTAATATAGTATAGTTAGTTCAGATTTCGCTAATAGTGATCAATACTACTCGTGTTACAGGCGGTACTTATGTGATATATCTAAAAGACAATAATAAATGCAGACACCGAATTTCAAACAAAGTTTTATCTTTTAGTCTACTAAACTTCAAATTTACAAGAACAAAGAACAATAGTAGTGAAATTTTCTATATTTTATCACTGGTCATAGACAGATAGCTTTTTTTGCAGGGTGTCTACCACATAAAGTAAGCCAGATTTTTTTACCTTTTCTTGAACATAACAAATACAAAACCCTAATATCAAAAATACATCATGCTGACAGAATCAAGGAAAATTATATGTTTAAACTTAACACTTAATACACAGGGTGTATTACAATTCCCTCCTGGATTTGGAAGGCTTATAAAAAAAATATTTATTACAAATACAGCAACAAAGATGACTTCATTGGAGAAAGAAATGTTACAAGTTTTATTTCACAAAACTCCAATATGTAAACCTTTTGTGACAGTGACGGATTAATGCAATTTTGTCAGGGATGAGGGGAGGGCAGTTAGTTAGAAGATTGTGACATTTGTGAAACAAAACTTGTAATGTTTCTTCCCATAGGAAAGTCAACATTGTTGCTGTATTGGTAATGTAATTTTTTTTATAAGCCTTACAAACCCAGGAGAGTTGTAAAACACCCTCAATATGTCAATTGTGGGGAGGGGAGAATTTTACTTTAAACTTGATATCTGCCACATCAAAACACAAGGACAGATTATAGGGGGGGTGGAGGGGTCTGAGAAAAAAAAATTAATGTAAAAGATCCTATTTTACTTCCATAAACTGGATGCATGTCAATCTCCAAACTAACTGCCCCCCTCCCCGGACAAACTAACTGCCCTCCCCCCACCCCCAACCGTGACAAAATTGCATTAATCCATTGCTGTCATGAAAGGTTCACATATATTGAAAATTTGTAACATTTCTTTCGCCAATAAAGTCAACTTTATTGCTATACTGGCAATATATATTTCTTTATAAGCCTTTCGAACCCATAAAGGAATTGTGATACACACTGTATATTATTAAATATTTTTGTATAATAATACTAAGTTGCAGGAGTTACTCAATAAAACGAAATAACATGTATTACCCAAAGATTATGATAATATCAGGGATTAATTTGGGCCGGAGCTCAGCTCCGGTACTTCTTTTTTTTGAGTGAATTTTTACATATTAGGCAAAACCAACCGGAGCTCATGAATATTGGGTTCCGGAGCCCACCACTACATATTAATTTGTCATTTTTATGCTTTTCGCACACACATAGATTTTAACAGGCACACCACACAGGATTCGTTTCGCCTCAAACCAATTCTAGCATCCTGAAACCGATTTCAGTCAGCTCAGCAGAAGCCGATCTATCTGTGACGTATCTTGGGGCACAATCCACTTGGTGCAGAACAATTAGTTGCTGTCACTTGTGATGGAACTTCTGTTATGCTTGGCAAAAAAGAAGGACTATGTAAGAAACTGTTGGATATGTTTCCTAATATGATTATTTGGCATTGTATGAATCATCACCTAGAACTCAGCGTTTCTGATGCAGTAAAATTAGTTGGAGGAATAAACTTTAAAATTTTCATGGACAAATTAAGAAATATATATCACAGTTCACCAAAAAACCAACTTATTGAGTGTGCTGTAAATACAGGACAATTTTCTTGAATTTCCTTGTCTTCATAATTATGGTATATAAATTTCTTTGTTTCTTCATGTGTTAAAAATTATGACATTATATCTTTCACTTGTTTTTATTAAGTATTTCAATCACTTTTACATTACTTTAACAATTTTTTCTTTTTACTTTATTTCCTTTATTAAGGAGAAAATAAAATTACTTTACATGTTATGCCGCAAAACTTTCAAAAATCTAAAATCTGCACAAGGTCTGCTCCCAATTTGCAGATTTTATGTCTTCTACTGTATATTGTTCATATTCCTTCATGCTAATTTCAGATCATTTATTATTAACCGTTTTGTGAAATATTTATTTGTGTGATTATGGCAACGCTACGCTAGGGCGATCTGTCAAGGATGGGGGATGCCTTGGTAGGATGACTTTCTAAGGGTAAAACAAAATAATAGCAAACTTTGTAAAATGACACCATAAAGATTACTTGATTACTTTCTAAGGGGTTCTAACGCATATTCACGTTACATCTGGAGGAAAACTACCAAAACTCCAGACCGTTAGATCGACAGCCACGTAATGGGACCTGAACCCGGGACCTTCACACTTCGGCCGTCTACCATTTTCAGTGATATAACAACTGTGCCATGAAATAATAAAAATGTCAAATACTATTGCACGGGAAAATGTTTGAATTATTATTTTAATTGAATGTTCTACCTACCCCATACTGAAAGGGTAGCTTGGACTTACAGAACGCCGCTGTACAGGGCCGGACTGGACTGCTGAAACGGCCCGGGCGATTCCACCAGACCAGCCCCCAACTTCAGTTGCGCATCTAGGATATTAGTTTAACGGAGAGGGGATGCACAAATGCAGTTGAACTTTGTTATAAGGATGGCTCTCTTATAACGCTAAGATATTCTATACGTTCAATCTGAAAATATCTAAAATGCAGAAGCTTGTTTACAACGTCACCGCGTCTTAAATGATGTGTTCCTTTCAATGACATTAAAATCGAGCTCAATTTTATGTGACATTATTCGAGAAATTTTATTTAACCCATTTGTGCCTGGTTATTTTTGCGACTTTCTTCGATTTTTACTGATAACAGAAATAATAGATAAATTTCTGATGTCAACTTCTTGAACAAGGGTTGATTTCTTTTAAAATCATTATGCATAATAATCGAAATATCAACATCCTACTTGGTCATGTTAAAATATTTTGTAAGAGTTGAGGCTCAATACTCATGAATAAAGGCTAGGAAAAATAAATCACGTAATCGACTGTTAGCGAAAATGCCGTCCCAAAAAAGGGACATTAGGCATAAATGGGTTAATACCCAACATTTTTTGTTGAAGCTTTTTTCGAAATAATTTGAAGCCAACTTTTGAAATATTTGATTCGGTGACATTTCTCTACTTTAAAAAAAGTTTCATTTTGATGTTTACCTTTGGAAAGGGTATGCTGGTTTGGAAGGGCAAAAAACCAGGAAGAAAATGGGGGAAAAAAAAAAAGGGCAAAAATTAAATTACTCAAATTTAGCATGTGATAATTATTAAATATTACATATAATAATGTTGTATATTTCTGTATAATATTTGATGAATTGTTATGGTTGCTCATATCAGTTGGGATAATTTAATTTAATCAGAATATTTTAGCTCATCCAGCACAATTAAATTATTTTCACGTTCTTTAAATGCTCAATTTATATTTTTATCAGTAGACTAGGGGCAAAGGCCCCCAGTCTCGCTACGCTCGCTTTTCGTACGAGGCATTCGGCCCCTAATCAGGCTTATTCATAAAAAAGACATAATTTCAACAGACAAAACCCGAAGATTGGATCAGATAGAATGTTACTGAGCTAAGCTACACATTGCTTGGTTCTTGCATCTTCATTGGTACATAAAAATTTAAACTTCACACTACAGTAGACCCCCTACCCCTCATAACACTGAAGATATTTTGTTATGGGAATCCGTGTTGTACAGGTCCTGAGCTATACTCCACCTGGATTGCGGAATCCGCTTATAATCGCTGGAAAAATTATTTGCACTCCTCAGAAACACAATGATATTTAATGTTGCCATTCAAAAGTTATATTAATTAGGAGCTAAAGCGTAATAAAATCAGAACATCTGTTTCAGCTGTATTTTTAATAATGTAAAACCTATTGGACATCTTGCGAATTTGCCACCCATGGCGATTTTTCATTATTTGGCGACTTGCGTACATGTAAAGTTAATAAAAGCTACGGAACAGACAGAATAGCCTGCCACCCATGGCGACTTTTCATTATTTGGCGATTTACACATGCTCACAACCTATAATTACTGTTCATGTAAGGTTACCGGAAAACCGTTATCCATATTTTCATTTACATAATCGTTTGCAGATTGGCGTACTTAGCACCACGAATTATACCACCTCGTCGCGCTAGCAAATATCCAAAGTGTACTGTAACTGCTATAATGGCATAGTTAACGCCGCCAAATATTTCTACTGGTAGCAATTAATCCAGCTGGATGAGAACTGGCTTTAAAATAATCTGCATTTTAATTATTTTTCATTTTCAAGATATTAGTTATTTTGTTTTGGAAAAACGAATAATCGCTAATTCTAAACTCCTGTTGTCTAAGCGAACTTACTATTTGAAAATTGTCAACTTTGTGTAACACATTTTGAGTTACTTATTTCATATAGTTTTTATTTTTGCATAAAATGGGAGTAATTCTAACTCATGTTTGTAAATTTCATGCGATTCTAGATACTTGGAAACGCTTTGTTGCAAAGGAATGAATGATTTTATGCCAAATCTGGCAGCCATTCGGTTTATTTTTTCAGTTTTTTATTAATATCTTCTAAAATAATTTGATTTTCGAAATTTAAATCAGCTTAGCAGGTTCCTCGGAATTTTTCAAATCTGTGGGCACCTTAGTCGAAACTCAAATCCCCACGGTTTAGGAGGAGATACGCTGACAAGCTTTTGACAGTGGCGGCGGCGACAGAGGCCTTTACTTTTTTTTAGAATAGAGAGATACTGAGAAAGTTGGGCAATGCAGGCCTTGGCCCACATGTGGGCTGTTGCCCACCGCGGCCAAGTTTGACTTTGATATACCGCAGGTTGATAACCGCGGTGGGCCAATGTTTAGCTTTTAACTTATACATCTTATATACTTTATATACCAGTCTTCAATATTGAGACAGTTTAAAGTTAAATATTGATTAGAAATTCATGACGGTAAAGTAAAACTTGAATTAGAAAAGAAATCGTGTAATGACTTCATTTAATTTTCTACTATTTAAAGTACTTTCATACAAATTCACCATAACTAAATTCGTAATAGCTAAATAAAAAAGTAAACCATAATAGCAATTAAAAATAGTTAATGAACACTATGTGAATAAATTAATCCAAACATTTTAAATAGTATTCAGGATTTTAATCTTCAAGTAAAAGACCTTATAAAACTCAAAAACAGTACCAACTGCCTCAGACACTATACAAAATAATTCAGGTATCATAGCACATGTGTGCCATATAATGGTGTGAACTTCTAAAAAATCAAGATTTAAAACTTCATTAAAATCAAAAGTACAAATAAAATTTGAACAGGATATTCTGCCGTGTCATATTGTAGCATATTTATTACACTCGAAGCACAGAGGTTAATATTTAAATTAGAAACAAAAAGAAAAATTCTTTACGATTGAGAAAAGTTATTAAAATTTTAGAATATTCATTCAAATTTCTTTTTTAATGAAATTTGTATCCTTTAACTTAGTGTCAGAGTGCAAGCATGTTTACACACCTACATATTATTTTATCAAAACTTTAAATAGTCAGCTATTCTTTTTTCACATTTGCAACAAAAATATTTATGCTTTCCCCCTTTTTTTTGCCGGGATTGTATTTTTTTTTCAGGTTTTCCCTACTAATGGCAAAAACGTGCCAAACTTTTTTTTTTTTCCTAATGGGCAGGCACTGGCCACAAGCCTTTTGCCATAACTACCCGAAGGTGTGGCCATTTTATTATGGGGGCACCCACGTTACCCCCTATGAAGGGACGGACACATAGACAACCACGCCCAGTCGGGGATCGAACCCCGGCCGCCAGGAGTTGAACCCGAAACCGGAGTACGGTGCTTTACCCACCATACAGCTCGGTCGGCTCGTTTTCTAATGGTCGGGTCAGCAGCCTACTGGAGGCTTGACCACTACGACGGCCATACATTATGGTCAAGGGGATGTCTATTACAGACCAAAGTTGTTCCCTGTGAGTGGCCTCCTAATTTTGGACCAGTTCCAGATGAAAGACTAGCATGTGAAATCGGCACCCCCAGAGGTATTATTTTTACATGAAGGACATTGGAGCCACGAACCCTCCCCCCTCTCCCTCCCAAAAATAATTGTGAATTTAAAACTCACCGTCTAGCAAAATGGTCGCCGCTTATTTAGATTTTACGTGTGCCAGCTTCCATAGTGTACCCGGACCCATAGCAGCCCAGACGTGAGAGTTTTTTACACTCCCAAACACTGGCCAAACCGGTGCTGTTTCACTTTCCGTGTTCTTATGAGAGTGGAGCTTAGCGAACAGGCCCTTGCGGGACAAAAACTATCATGTACATTTAATTAATTTTATTTGAAGAATAAATTGCGCAAAACTTTATTGTTTTTTGCATATTGTAATTCATTCATTCATTTTACTAATATGACGAATGCTACATTATGCTTCAACTAAAATTAAATTAAGGCATATAACTCATTCCCCCCTCTCCCTCCCAAAAATAATTGTGAATTTAAAAGTCACCGTCTAGCAGAATGGTCGCCGCTTATTTCAGTCGGTGGTTTATCCGATGAGCCGCTTATACCGGTGAAAATCTGTAGGAACAGAACAAAATGGCCAAACTGCACTGTTTTTCCGCCAGTTATGCCGGTAGTGGGTGCCTCTTTATCCGGTCAAGTAATTTGGAGATTAGGTTAAATTTTCGACATAATTAGCTTTTAGGGTGGTGTGAAAGCCGGTCAAAGATGACTGATATTTGTGTTTAGATTTTACAGTAATTCAATCAAAACAATTGTTAGTACACTTAATAGAATTTTATTAAAAAATAATGATCAAGCCGACACCCTGAAGCAATGAGATACCTGATGATGACAACGATCTACACCTGAACCGGGTATGTATCAAAAGAGAAGATTTGCTGAACGCTATAGACACTTTACGTAGATCGCTTTAGGAGATCAACGTAAATGGTTACCTCTTTTGAAGGTTAAGTTAAATTCAGCTTGCGCTACATGACACTATGCCAATAAAACAGCCTTAATTTCGAATTTTCCCACCAAGAAGTAGTAATAGTTTTATTTTTTTAAACAATAAATGTACGTATGTATGTATTTTTTCACTTGTTTGATCTTTTTCTTAAATAAATAAGTAGTATATAGTCAAACTATTGAGTAATATAGCAGGAGTGCTACGGCTGCGCCGATTACACCAAATGGAATCTCTTGATACATCCTGATACAAAAAGCACATTTTTGAAGGTTTCTGCACCAAAAGAATCTTTTGGTATTTCCTGATACAAAAAGTATAATTTTAAACAAATTCTGCGCCAAATCCGTTCCATCCCAGGTTTTAAAAAAAGTAAATAAAACCAAAAATTACATACTAATATACCCCTTTCCCGTTTTCAACAGAACACTGCTCTTTTTCATATCAAAAAGCACGTGCAGTCTGAAACTGATAGTCTACATATTTTAATTTAATTTACTAATTTTTTTCCTTTAAATTTTCTCACTTTTACTTTGGTACCGGCATTTATTTCGGAATTCGGTTATTCCGGTCAATTTCAATCCGTCCCGATGTGACCGGAATAAGCGGCAACCACTGTATTTTATTTTTCTCGCTGCAATTTGGGCGTGCTATTTTTTTAAAGCACATTTTCTTATTATGAAAATTGTTTTTAAGACAATTTTATGGCATCATGGGTCCCATCTGGGATGAGTGAAATCTTTATAAAGGCCTATAAATAGTAATGTTTAGAGTTTGAGTTCTCTGTTGAAGTGAGATGCGGATCGTGTAGTCGGCCCAACGATCACCGGCACCGAGTTCGAGCTTCCATTACATGTTCTAATGTGTATTTTGTATTTCTAATGTGTTCTACAAAGCTCATTGCAATTTTAATAAAGATAGTTTTGATATGAGAACCATTATTCAGCATACAATATAGCTTTCACCTGTTGTGTCGTAACCTTGCGGGTTGCTGTCGTGTCTAGGCCATCCAGAGCACCGGCCCATGTGGCCCACATGACCATCCGCCCATCGGGCTATCGCCCGACCGCCCAGTCCGGCCCTGCCGCTGTATATGGGCATAAGCTCGAGAATATTTGGGCTCCAGTACTTCTTTTGCTAGAAATTAAGCCCTGGATAATATGGTATACTTTAAAAAACTATTAATTGCTGACAGTAGTAAATTTTAAACAAATTTATTTCTTTAAAGTTTTACATAAAAAGCATCTACATTAAAATTTATTTTAAATTATTTCAGTTATAATGTACACACTGTAATAACAGTTTGAGTACTCGAGTCTTTGAGTTGAATTACCAAAAATATCTTATTAAATTTAACAATCAAATATTAAAAACTGCATTTAAAAAAGAATATAAAATAAAATCTCATTTTCTTTCTTTTCTATTCCCCATTTAGCAATAGATTTTCAATGGGATTAAGGTCGGGCGAATATGCTGGCCACGCCATATGCACACTCCCTTCACTCTCCAGGTAGTCATAGACTATGTCAGCTCTAGGGGACGTTCGTTATTGTCCATTAAAACAAAAGTAGGGCCAACTGCTGCAGCGTACAATCTCACAATGGGTTCTAGGACTACATCTCGATACTGGACAGCTGTCACAGAACCCTGTTTAAAGATGTGCAGGTCGGTGCAGTATCCTAATGAAATCCCTGCCCACACCATAATGCTTCCGTTTTGGAATGTGTGATTTTTGGAATCCGCTTTGGAATGTGAAATTCTTTCTTTCTTTCTTTCTTTCGTTAAGACAATATTTGAAGCTCTATTATGGAATTGTAAATCAATTGCAGATAACTCACTGAAAGAATATACATAAATTTAGTGTGGCTGTCGCATGCCTGTATTATTTAGTCGACTGATTATCTAGACTAAACTGAATGAGTATTCTAAAGACAGCAACAAGACACACATGAGAGTATTTTTAACATACACACAAACAAAAAATACAGTACCCAGGAAAAAAAATTCAGAGGGTCCACACGGCTGAAGAGGCAGAATTTAAAAAAAAAAAAAAAAAAAAAAAAATGCTTCATCATTAGCACTAGAGTGCTATTAAAATCGAGCAGGTTTTTATCTTTTTGTTCAGAAAAAACGCAGCTCGGAGGAGGAGGTATCCAAACCCTTACTATATAGGAATACCCACTTATGTACGGCCTTTAAAAAATGCATTCCTTACCAATAATGTTACAAGTTTGTCTTTATTTGTTGAATGAATCCAGAAATGAACAAATATAGAAAGAAAACTAAGTACCAAAATGAAAAAACAGAGTCAGGGCAGGTTCAAGGATGTATTAAGGGCAAGGGGTCACAAGGGGCGAATGCCCCTCCCGAGATAAATGAAATTAATGTAAACAATTCAATTTCACTTCCATGAAATGGATGTGTATGTGAATCTTAAACTTAACCTTCTCCACCCACAAAATTGCATTAATGCGTCAGGAGGCCGGTTTATTCATTAGGCTGAGGAGACTGTATAGCCTATTGGCCACGATCACTTCAGGAGCTTTGTAGTAAAAAAATCGAATTAATTTTTTAATGAAGTTTTAATCAAACTTTTAAAAATGACTCAATATACAGGAACTAATTGTGGTTAATTCTGAAGATTTTCTCTGGAAAACGAGTTGAGCTTCTGCATTTCCACGAGAGCTGAGGTCCATAGGAATGCAGGAAAAACCACGACCCATAAAAAAGATATTCCCCTCAAAACAATTTTTATTTAAATATTGGATATAAACTTATTTTGTTTTGTAAATATGAGGATGGTATTGAATTGGATGTTGGGCCGTCCCACAATTCTTTTGTCCAAGTGTAAAGGGGGATGGCTTTGGCAAAATTTGAAGGTGTATGAAATAGGGAGTAAGCCATCTTTAGAAAGCTTTCAGTGTTTGGCTTGCTTTATTTTTATGTATTTATTTATTTACATTTTACAGTATTTGAACACAGTTGAGTTATTATTTCAAACAGTAATTAGATATAGAATGTGCATCATTTTTTATATCTTGAGAACCAGTAGTTCTGATAAATTATAATAGTAGTTACGGAAATTAACAGCGTAAAATATCAAAGAACTGCTTTTGGCCGGTCGAAACCACAGGTCAAGGTTGCGAATGTCAGTAAGTTCAGATGAAATAATTAGAATGGGGAGGATCTTTGTACACAGACAAGACGGTCGGGTATCCGGGAAGCCATAACCCCAAGCTAACTTAAAACAAAGGGTGTTTTCAGATACTCTTGCTCCACAAAGAAACTCACGAAATACTTGATCACATTTAAGATTATTATATCATGCAAAAATATTTGAAAGTAATATGATAATGAATCTTTTATCTGAATTTTTTATTATTTATTATATCGATTATTCTATTTAGAAAAGATACAATTCTCTTATTGAGATTTTTTTAAACTGAAATCCTAAATGAAAAATATTTTACACCATTTTTACAAAGGTAGGTTGAAAAGTAATGCACGCATGCTTGTAGAACTCAAATGAAATGGCCTTTAGAAGTGGTACAAGCTGTATGTGGAAGTAACAATCCAACTCTGCACGCATGTGCAGTTTGAATGCATTCCGTTCATGCAGTGTATTTTGAAAAGCGAAAGTATAATAGCTCTAGATCTGCATATCAGCAATTTGATTTCTGATGAATTAATCCATTAAATACAAGAAGTTAAAAATATGCAAACTAGTATTAGTAAAGACTAGGGATGTAACGAATATTTGGCCACTATTCGGCTGTTTTGCCGAATACTGAACAAGTATTCTTTCAAATAGTTGTAGATGAATATTTCTAGATATTCAGCAGAATAATTCGAGAACAGAGAGAGAAAAATATATTTTTTAATGCATTTACAAATAACATTGCTTAGTTATAACTTCAATATGTTAATCTCATAAAATTAAATATCCTAAGTCACTGAATTTTTAGCTGAATGCATTTAATAAAATTACAGAAATGCAGACTTTTCTACTTGGGGACATTACTTGACTTGATTTTCTAATTTCTTTATTGGATGGGGGTAGGAGGAATTTTTTCAGATCCTCAATCACAATCATAATTTTAAAAAGCTGCTAAATACGTTTTGCTCAGAGGCTGTAAAGCCGCAAACAGGGTGTGATTATGTATAGTTACCAGATTAATCACATTTACCATAACATATTTATTAAATTATGAAAATCTCAAAATATAATTATGCTGTTATTAGTGCTTAACTTTGTGAAAGATATTTTTTCATGAACAAGATTTTTTAGTTCTACAGATAATATACTGATGTGTGTTTTTAAGTACCTACAAATAATATAAAATGAATTTTAATTAGTCTTTATTTAGTACTTAATTACAAAATTAAAAAGTGAGATTTTACTGACAATTAAAATGAAATTTTAAAAAATTTAATATTCGGCCACCAAATATTCGGTATTTGGCTATTCAGCCAAATCATTATTCGTGACATCTCTAGTAAAGACCTTCCAAATAATAGAATAATTTTACAAGTTTGTATTTTTAGAGGGGAAAAAACTGTATTTAAACTCACAGTTTGTTTTCGAAGGCTCAAAAAATTTTATAGAAACTACAGTCGACCCTTGTTTATTGCAGTTAATTGGTTCCAGACTCTACCGCGATAAGTGAATTTCCGCAAAGTAGGTTTCTTTAATTATAAATCGAATATTTTTGTAGTTAGAGCATAGAAAACCTGTTAACGACCTTCTAACATTATCTGACGACGATTTGCATTTTCTAACATTATTAGAGCCCCCTAGACATAAAATAGCACCTTTAACCCTCTCGTCACCGAATTATGAAAAATCAGAAAAAAAATCTGTCTAGCATTTAATGCATCTGAAATACTATTATAAATCATGCAAAAATATTTTTTTCTAATGTTGATTAATATTAGATTTTTCTAATAATAATTTCTGAATTTTCGAAGCATTTTGTTATGCTAAAATTAATTTAAAAGGATGCACATATTAGGTAAAGGTTGAGGAATAAGAAAAAAACTATACCTTAAAAAGAAATAAAATGGTATAAAGGCAGCGTAAATATTTTCTTAATTTTTCTTCTGAAGCAATGAAGCGAAAACTGTAAAAAATTATCTAAATTAACTAGTTCTGCAATCTAGGCACGATTTATGCATCTAGTTAAGAGCCTCATATACTTTCTACATGAATTAACGATATTGATATCACTGAAAGAAAAAAATACTAAATTCAATTGTTTTCTCTCTTAATATTGCTATTTGAAGTAGGAGCCTCATATGAGGTTCAGGGTGACGAGAGGGTTAAGTTACCATTACACTCGTATTACCCAATATATTAGACAGAATAAGACGTTACAAATATTAGACATTTTAAATATTATATTATTATTATTGTACATTTAATAGCACACAACCACTAATGAATAATACAACTTGTTCGATGATGAAGCGATGAAGATGAAAAGATGTACTGCACAGCAAAGAAGAGCAAAGGTTACTGCATCTTTGAAGGCAAGACTTCAGTAGCAGAATCTCCAGGTGGTGCAGTATCTTCAGCACATGCATCATCATCTTCTTCATTTGTCGTTTTGTAGGGTTCCACTGAAGGAATACTAGACGTAGGGAGTGCATGTTTGGGTGCGCGGCTCAAGAACATCATGATAGGCAGTTTCTTACGCTGTTTTTTCATATGCGTGAGAATGCTTTTGTAGGGTTCCATTGCTCCATCAAGTGCATTCCGGAACCGCAATGCACGCATCATTTGTGGATCCCATTCATCAATCATGTACTGTACTTCCTTAATAGTTCTCATGACTTGCGAGAGACGCTCAAGTTTAAGGCCAACTTCCTCCTCCTGACCCCCAGGAACCCCTGGCTGCTCTTCCTTCTCCTTTTCACTCGCAGACTTAATCATCTCCACCAGATCCGAATGAGTCTCCAGCAGCTCATCTACGTAATCATGGGTCATATCCTCGAAACCTTCTCCTCCCAGCATCCGGGCTAGCCCAACTGTTATATCCACTGCCAAGTTTCTAATATCCTCTGGAGTGAATCCACTATAGTCGTGGAAAATTTCAGGCCACAACTTCTTCCAGCTGGCTTTTACGGTCTCCGTCTTCATTTCCTCCAGCGCGGCCTGGATGTTCTTCAGACAGGTCACGATAGTATACTGCCGCCAGTACTCTTTCAGCAAGAAGTTCTTCTCAAGGTCCATGCTTTTGACGAGGTGCTGCAGGGTGTTTCGCATGTGAGGGCCTTGAACGCGTGAATAATGCCTTGATCCATGGGCTGGATCAGCGAAGTGGTGTTAGGTGAGGGAACTCGATCCGCACACCGCTGTAGGATAGGTCTGGCCCATGACCTCCAGCATTGTCCATAAGGAGAAGGACATTAAACTGGAGTCCCTTCTCCACGAGATATAGCTTGACTTGGGGGATGAAGCACTCGTGGAACCAGTCTGATGACAGCTGCTTCGTGATCCAGCCCTTGTTGTGCATCCAATGCACTGGCAGCAGGTCCTTGTTTTTATTCTTCGGGGCCCTAGGGTGCTTGGCTTTGTAGATAAGGGCAGGCTTGAGCAAAAATCCCTCGGTATTTCCACACATAACGATAGTCACACAATCCTTATAAATATTGAAGCCAAGGACCTTGGTCTCATCCTTGAAAATGAATGTCCGGGAAGGGATTCTTTTCCAGAACAGTCCTGTTTCATCCATATTGAACACCTGCTCTGGATGTACTCGCCCTCCTCAAGGATCTTCGGGAAGTGTTGTTCATGTAAGTACTCTGCTGCAGGCTGGTCAGCAGAGGCAGCTTCTCCGTGGAGGATGACACTCATCAGATTAAACCTCTTCTGAAACTTTTCAAACCAGCCACTGCTCACCACAAAATCCATGAACGTTGCGGAAGAGGGTCCTGGTTGAGGTTCGTCTGCCATAAAACGCTGATAGAGCTGCCTCGTCTTCTCCCGGATGACCAGCGAATCCAGCAGAATATTTTTCGTCAGAAGTGCAAAATGAATCATTGTTGCTGCTTAATAAGGGACTTCAAAAATGCAACTAACTTTTCTTTATTAGTATAAACACATCTTTATGAACAATTGATTAAAAGGAATTGAAAACTTTTAAAAATGTATAATCCAAATGGCTGTCCTCCATAAACTATCGGTAACAATTTTCTGATAACTTCAGCAGCAAACATCTAACAAAAAAGTGGAAAACAGCCTTCCATCTATGAAGCACATATCTATCTGCCAGCACACTGAAACAATTCTATTATATATTAAACAGAAAAGGTTAATTTAACAGTTAATGTAAATTATGCAAGCAGAGCTACTCAAAAAAATTTGCATAAAGGAAACAAGTTCAGAAATTTACTTGACACTAAGAACATGAATGAAAAGCATTACCAGGAAATATAGCTTATAGTTTTAAAGGCAAAAAAAAAAGGTCAGAAAATTGTCAATAGGTTTGCACAATTAAAGGTCAGAAATTTGCTTACAGGTTCGGACAAGCTTCGTGAAACCATTTTAGAAATATTTCAGTCCGATATGCAGAAGAACCAAATCTTGAATGTGTTTTTTAAAAAAAATAATTTATGTAATACGGGGGAAAACGGGCCTTCACAAACCGAGGTACCGACGACGACGCTTCAAGTCATCGAGAAGGTTGTTATTGTTTTGTCACTCGGCGAGCTATGTAATAAAGCAAGAGAGCAAATTCTGCTGAGACGTTAAAACAGGACTTGTGTCGCCTCAATTTCTTTCTTTTTTTTTTTCAATTGCGCTCGCGAATTTTTAATAAAGAGCATTTTTAAATTTTATATTTCGTTACTTTTAACCCAGAGAGAATATCAATTGAATGTTGTTTAAAATTAAGTATTATGTGGCTTGACCCATGAAAATTAGTAATGATCTTTTCTTTCTTTCTTTCTTTATTTTTTTTATTTTTTTTTTTTTGCTTGGTTATGTACATTTTCATAAATGATTAATAAAAGTAATCTTTTTATTTATTTAAGGGGGCGATACGTCTTGCCTAAGAACGGATTAATACAATTTTATGGGCGGATAGTTGAAATTTGTCTGTTTTATGGAAGTAAAATAGAATTTCTTTTTCCTGTAGCGGAGGAGTAATCGCTCCCCCCCCCCCTCAAACCCCTTTAATCCGTCCGTGGTCTTACCATTAGTTAACTTTTCACGAAGTTACGGTACATATTTTTAGTAAAATCCACGTAACTGTTTAAAAAAAAAAAAAAACCAAAACCAAAATTCTGAAAATTTTGGTTTCCTTTTCTTACGGATTTCTTAACATTAACTCACAATTTAAAAAAGCATTATTCTTTTATTCAGCATAAAATTAATATGTGTACGTTTTAATAGCTATAAATATCGAAGTATTTATTTATTGGAATTATTATTAATAATTTATTTATTTAAGAAATAAAGTATATTTAAACTACCATAAATTATTTAATTTCTTTGCATGTTGAAGACCTAAAGGAATACGACAAGATTTATATTTTAAATACCATTACTAAAAGCTGCACTTTTATACGTTTTATTTGTCCCGCAGACCGTCAGTTTGCTTTATTTAAACAAAAATTCCAGTTTAGCATTCATAAAATGTCTGGAAGTTCTCGTTCGGCCAACGATTTTTCCAAAACCAAGCAAATTTTTGGATCCGAAAATGACCACTAACATTTCGTTTTCAATCCACGTTTTCTAATATATTCGCTAACATCTGCCATTTTCTCAATAATCCACAATAGGAGTGTCAGTTAAGCTGGTACGTGTCCGTGGAAAAAATTCATAGATTCATCAAGTGCGCAACACAGCAATAAAAACGCGTCGCAAGTAACAATAGCTCACCGACAACGGTTTTCCAGTGGCGATAGGTCACGATAGATAATTATTGTTCTGTAGTAGTTCGCCAAGTACATAATTATGTATCAGATGCCTTTCGAAACATCGGGGATCTAAAATAAGAATTTGCCCCTCTGAACTAAGTTTTGAATTTACGAACTCAGAAATCGGTAACATTGCACTCACTCTAGCTGACTTTAGCTAGGCGCCGTGCGAGATGCAGTGAAAACGTACATCCCAGGCACGCATTATCGTCCTCCTGTTACTCTGCTATGTCCGCTAAGAACGTCGTAGATTTAGGACATGTTTTGCTTTAGGTTCGGTAATCACTGTTGTTTTCCCTTGCTTTTTTGTTCTTTTATGGTAACCATACTTTTAAGTAATCTTTGCCCTCTGGAGTAGTCTTAGCGAAGTTTCTTCAGTTTCTGTCGTTAGCATTTAACAAGTTCTGTAAATTTTTTTCAAAAATTGATAAGTACATAAAACATGGAAATAATTTGGAAAAATTCGGGAGATTTATAAACTCTTCGGGAGTTCGGGAGATCGTTCTGAAATTCGGGAGTCTCCCGGAAAAATCGGGAGGTATGGCAGCTATGTCAAGGTCAGCAGTTTGCCTATAGGTTTATGCAATTTGCTTGTCAATCTCTGGTGTTTAATCAGAAGCTGAACTATAAAACAACTCAACTCTATCTCATGTTTAAGAAGGAAAAATCCAGCTTAAAAGGTAGATTTAATTTATGATGTTTGCACCAAAACTAAAGGTACATTTAAATTTTAAGAAACTTATTTTATTACTTTTAGATAGCTCTGCTTTTTTTTTCAACACTTAAAGACTTTTGACTTAAAGAAATTTTCAAAAACAAAGTAAGGCCTCAGCTGGCCTTTATTTGTTGGATGATACAAAGCATGGGAAAAACACTGGGCAGGCAAACATTTAATTTTTTTAAATTTGTTTATGTATTTATGTTTTAATCTTTAAAACAATTTTATTAGAAACTAATTTTTAATCACACTGACCCAACATTGTTCACGTAGTACGCTGCTGCAGGCTGGTCAACAGAGGCAGTTTCTCTGTGGAGGATGACACTCCTCAGATTAAACCTCTTCTGAAAATTCTCGAACCAGCCACTGCTCACAAAATCCGTGAACGTTGTGGAAGAGGGTCCTGGTTGAGGTTCATCCGCCATAAAGCGCTGATAGAGCTGCTTCGCCTTCTCCCGGATGACCAGCGAATCCAACAGAATATTTTTCTTGCGACTGTCGCTGATCCAAACGGCTAGGGCAGACTCCGTTTTCACTATGAACTTATTACAACTTGTCACGACGCACTGTGCTTCCTTGTTGACAGAAACAATATCCGTTGCACGGATGTTCTTTTCATCTTTACGGATTGAACGAACGGTAGACTCATTCAAGTTGTAATAGTGGGTAACCTCCACGATTTTCTTGCCATCTTTGATCATATGTAAGAGTTTCACCTTCTCCTGGATGGTAAGCATCTTCCTCCAGCGCTTAATTTCATCGTCAGAAAGGTTAGAAGAAGCAGCACGTTTAAGAGCCATCGTGGGGCTTAGATGAATGTTCTCAGAAACCCCAAACACCTACAAGAGCAAAGATACTTCCGATGCAAACGATGTAGAAGCGTGTATGAGAGAAACGAACTTACGTGAGGCCTCACAACTTGCTAAGCCAATCGGTGGGCAGGATAGGACAGCCAATCAGTGAACAGCACGCTCGGATTGTCTTGGTATCTCCCGACTAGGAGCAGCTGCACCTGGCTCTTTCTTCATTCTCACTGTCTCGATCAACTTTTCAAACAAAAACCTCTACAACAACAGCAACAACAAAAAAAAAAGGATTTTTTGAAAAAAACGCGACAGAGTGAATACGCGAAAGTCGAAGTGTGAAGTGGCGAGGGACGACTGTATTATTATTGTATGTGTGTAAACTTGTCAAGTTATACGTTTGCATATGGGAAAGGGTGGGGTGGGAGGTATTAGAAACTCGAAATATGTACCCATGAACATTAACATTCATTGAAAAAAAAACCTGAGTGGTAGGTATAAATACCTCTAAACATCAGTCATGCTATCTATTTAGCTCCTCGCCTTGAATCCCCCCCCCCAAAAAAAAAAAAGACAGCTTTATATTTTGGGGGGCATTTTTTCTGCATACAAATTTATTTGGAGAAATTGATTCGTCTCATGTTAGCTCAAATTTCCTCATATTAAATCAAGAAAAGTTCATAAAAGTTGTGTTTTATTTTATTATTGCACAAAACCTAGACATTTGTGCACCCAAGTGGGAGGAAGGGTTGAGATAAACCCCTCCCAGATCTAACGTGTGGGAAGTTTTAGTTCTATTTACATCTAATTAGCATTAGCAATCCCATTAACTAATTAATTCACACAAAAAATAAATTATAATATAATTAGCACTATTTATTTTCTTGGTTAATTTATCTATACTACTATAACGTGAGAGTGAAATCCTCCCCCTCAAAAAAAAAAAATAAATAAATAAAAATAAATAAATCTTGGTTGGGTGCATTATTGAACATGGAGCCCCTTGATAACATTGTTACGGTTGGATATACACCCACGTTTGGGGTTTAATGTATGACAAAAGTTGAAAGGTTTAACTATGAAATTAATTCATTAATTAGCAGAGTAAATTTTAACTTACGCAGAATGGAAACTTTGCTGAAATTAAGCCTGAAATAAAAAGTGTTTTGTTTGAAACTCATTAAAGAGACTTTGAGTTAACTAACAACATTTTAGTTTATTAACATTAAAATATTCAACTAAAACAATTACAAAAAATGACTAGATGGATGTATTAAAATGCTATTGAGTTTTAAGTTTAGAACTTTACAAGGCATACGTTTTCAGTTAAAGATTTCAATTCTAGCTTATATAGAGAAAGAAGAAGAACCATGGCTATACACTGAGGTCAGGAGGATAATAACAGTCACTACTCGTATAGAAGTAATGCCGGAGTGCTAGACAGGAATTTAAACATCACTTAAAAATGCTATATTAAATTTCATCTTCATTTATACGGGAGTAGACTCAGCCCTTTTTAATCTTGTACAGGGGTGTTGCAGCAGGAATGGCATTTTGTCTCAAAATTGTGATTTTGTCTCAGCCAAAATTCCTTTTCGGCTCAGTTTGTCTCAGCCAAAATTCCTTTTCGGCTCAGTTTGTCTCAGCCAAAATTCCTTTTCGACTCGATTTGTCTCAACCAAAATTCCTTTTTGGCTCAGATTGTCTCAATAAAACAGGCTTTAAGACTCAATTTGGTTCATCTATCCCTTATGTGGTTCAGTAAACATTGTAAAAAAACTGCAAGAATTTATTATTATGCTTCAAATGCATTTTACGAACCAAGGCCATCACTATGTGTTATAGCTGAAATAAGTAAAATTCTCACAATGAAAATAAGATTTCAAGTTGAAAAAATCACAATATTATTTTCTGGGTATGGCATTGTTATGAACATAGGTGCCAAGTTCTACAGAATATCATTAACCGCTTTTTCTAAACAGTCTCTCATTTCAGTATTTTTTTAAATGGTGACGTCACCACACGTCAAACTCAAAAATTTTGCTATATTTTAACACAAAAATTTCTGTTTACAAAAAGTGTTTAAAGATAATTTTAGAACTTGGCACCTATGGTTATGAATCATGCTGTTTTTAACATTTCTTTTTAGTACTTCATACGAATTTAACTAAATTAATGTTTTTAAGTCATAATTTTGTTATTTAAATTTAAAATGTTTCATGGAAAGAAAATGAATTATAAAATATTAGAGATGGAAATGTGAGAATTAAGCAACAGCAGAAGTTTGCAGATACTTTTACTCATTCTCTCACCCCTCCCTCCAGCTTCAGATGACAATGTAAAATAGCCATTTTATAATACCTGCTAACTTTTGGAAGATCCATTTATTTCAAGTAATTTAAAAAAAACTTGATAAAAATAAAATGTATAGTTAATTGATACTACCTTTACTCTTTATTTACAAGGAAAAAAAAGTGATGCAAGTTGTGATTAGTTAAAGAATATTAATGGATTTTTATTTATTTTTACATTACCAATATTTAAGAATTTTCGACATGTTTCTGAATTTGTAGAATAATCTTCAAAACAACAGACTCTGATTTTCCAATTACTTAGTCTGAAAGTAAGTCTTACTTAGTCTTTCTTATGAATATTTTGTTATTAAAATATTAAATCCAGTATTACTTTTTAGACCAATTCTTATTAGCTAAAATATTAAATAACTGACAAATGCTATCAAATTAAATACTTTATTAAGATTAAATAATTTTTACAAGGGTAAGAATAACACTGAGTAACTGAAATAGTTAATATATATATATATTAACACAGCCAAAAAGTTTACTCAATTAAGTACATAAGAGACATTGTAATTTAAAAGATTTTCATAACAACTAAAAAATGGAAATAAACAGCCAATATCAAGGTACTAGAAAATACCAGACTATGTTCTCTTAAAAAAAAAAAAAAAAAAAAAAAAAAAAAAAAAAAAAAGGGAAGAAATGTGTTTGGTAGCTTCTGAAGATTATAACTTTATTTTTTTTTCCTTTTGGTGGAATATTTGAACTGCTTTTCTTTATTTTCCTGGATTTTTTTAGTAAGTAGAGATTGCTAAGGCCAACATGTTTTCAGCAGTCTGAAATTGCTGTTGTAAATATTTTTCTTCCTCTATTAAATTTTGAGACTCATTAACATCTGAAGTACTTTTTGAAAGTTTTCTTTTATCTTGTTCTTTTAATTTATTTTCATCTAATCTCTTACGATATGCTTGTCTGGTATTTTTTACACATTTCATCAGATCATGAGTTATTTTAACTTCTTCAATTTTATTATCTAATCTCTTTAAATGAGATTTCATTTGACGCATGCCATTAATGCTTTCAATACTTAAACTGCTTCTGTTGTCAACAAGAACTTTGTTGCAACTAAAGCCTCTCTCGCAATCGGCATTTCCATGAGGCAAAATCAATAAGGGTTTCACAAGCTGTGATAAAATAGGAAATTTTTGTACATTTGAATTATTTTTCATTTGGAAATTTTTACTCCGGAAGTGGTCTACTTGTGTTTCATTTGTAGCAAGATTCTTTAAATCTTGTGTTTGTAAGTATACCCATTCATCAGCTAATGCAGAAATCTTAACTGATTCAATAAAAGGCACCTTTGCAGCAATTAATTTAATACATTTCAAAGATGTAGGTTCCTTTATAAAAAGGGGATGTAAACACTTTAAGTGCTTTAAAAGAGTATTTGTCATAGGCAGTTTTTCAAGCAAATACTTAGAACAGTTTAAGTAAAAAGACCTTGCTCCTAGAAAAAATGTTTTTCTCTCCGCAAAAGAAAGTCTCTTTAACTCTTTTTCGGTATCAGAACCAACTTCTGGCTGACTGAGCCAATTATCGCTCTTATCAAGATCTACATTTAACAAATTTTCTCCATTAACATCTAAAAAGCATTTGGATTTAAAAAAAAAGTCCCATCAATTTTTTCAAAAATTGCTCAAATTCATCATAAATGATGTGGATAAGTGGTTCTTCACGTTGCAACAATTTTAAAATTCCCTCAAACATTTCCGTTACATTTTGAATAAACAGTGGTTGGAAATAATGATTTAGATGAAAATTCTTCAGATATCCTTGTCTAGCGTGACGTTTCATTTTTTCTATTATGCTTAGCATTGAAAAACTTTTTCAAAGCAGTGTATTGTTCAATAACTCTTTCTACACTTCCTTTACACGAAGAGTAAGCCACCTGCTGCTAACGTGGCGGACAAATACATGTTCCGGTAACGACATCCGAATTTGGAGACATTTCAGCTGTTCACATTGTACAGCTGAATTTTTGAAGTAGTACACATCGATAATTAAACTTTCAACGTTTGATCCAAAGGAATCAACGGCTTTAGAAAATGAGTTGTGTAGTATATGTAAACTACAAGTACCAATATCGATTAAATTAGTATAATGACCCATACCCTGTAATTTTGATTGTAAACTTTTCATCACATTGGGACCATCACTAAATACATTTACAAGATTTTCTGCTGGAAGATGCATCAATGAAGAGCGAATCTTGTCTAGTAAAATATCGGCAGTTCATGAGCCTATATGAAATGATTCGAAATGATGAGTGATCACTTTATTATGCCTTTCACTAAAAAATCTTACATTAATATAGAGTTGCTTTACTCTCTTCTCTACAATGGGTGTTTCATCTATTTGTACCGAATAAAAAGAGTTATGCATAGAAATTTCAGTAATTAGCTGATCTTTAATGTAAGGGCCAATCCCGTCCGATATCACGTAAGAAAGCTTATTTCTTTTACACGAAAATTCTCTTGCAATTGCAGAATCCGAAAACATTACAGGAAAAGTTTGAGTTGCGACATCCCCAAATGAATACGCCACGTTTCATAACACAATGCTGAAAGCAAATAAGATTTCTGCAGAATTAATTCTATCGGCATGAGACAAAACTTGAACATTGTTCACGTCATAATTCATTTGAAATCTCTTTTGCTGTGGGGCTTTAAGAGTGCCATCCTTTTTCCTATTCTTATTGCACAATTCAATGCGGTTTAACGCTTTTTTGTCATGAGGCATTTCTTTGATTAATTCCAAAAGATCAGGTGTAAGAGAAAGCGGCAATGATTTTTTAGCCAGAAAGCTTAGAAGCATAGCCTCACTGTTTGCAACTCTGTCAATCAAAGGAACTAAAGGTCTTGATATATGAGTTTCCGTCGAGATTTCTGCTGAAGGAAACATGGGATGCAATCCATAAGTAGAGCTTGATTTTTCTTTAGGCATGGGCTGCAGTTTGACTAGTACCTAAAAAGTAATTTGAAAAATAAGGTACAGAGCAAGTCTTTGAATTACAGATTAGAACAATTTATGAAACTAACAACACATACTTGCCAACTTTTTTAATTTCCAAGGTGTAAAATAAAACATGGACGACATTTTTCATGATTTTTGCCAAATGCGAACACCATTTTTAATTGTTTTTTCCAAATAGTACCCAAAAGACACTTAATAATTTTTGCTGACCAGCATTCAAATAGAATTTTTTTTTAAATGCTTCATCAAATAAAGTCATCAGACACCTTTTAAGTTTTAACATTTTAGATATTTAACTTAGAATAAAATATTAAAAATATATTTACATAACATAACAAACTTAGCTACATTTTTACAAAGGAAAAAGATTATATTTAATAACTTTCATTTAAAAAAACATTCATACTAAACACAAAATTTATATAATTTTTAACAGATTAGAGATTAGGTAAGAAAAAAGCAGTTCTAACATATGAGACAATATTGTAAAAAGACACCTAAACTCTTATTTTCAATAAATAAACATGCTAAGTTTACTCTTTATTTACTTTCAGAAACAATTTTTTCCCTATCAAAACATTCTTTGTTACTTTTTCTTTAGGATTATTTTGTATAATTTTCATTTGTACATGAACCTGCCTTCTTAATTTTTTTTTTATTTTAAAGAAGTGTTAAAAATAATTTAAAGTTGAAATAATAATCAATTTTTACTCTTATGATATTGGAGGTTCAAATAAAAATATACTCAAGGAAAAATATTTGTTTTTAATACAAATGGAAAAGGATTAAAATTAAGATGCTGGAGCATGCTCAACAAAATTTTTCAGCTGAACAGTGAAATTAGTGGATCTGAAAAGGGGAAGCCAAAAATTCGGTAATCATCTTAGAATAAACAAAACCGTGGGAAACTCATGAATGATAAATTTAAACAAATTATTCTTTAAAAGAAAATATGTGGCGCGATTTTATAAAAATTATAAAAAACTAAAAAATTCATACAAAAGCATAAAAAAAAAAAACAGGCATTCCGCGTTAAATCATAAAACTCATTATGAAAGCGTAAGTTTTAAGTCAAAAGCATAAAAGTTGGCAAGTATGCTAATCGGGATTTTACGTATTCAAAAAGGGACTTAAAGAGATTGAAACTGAAATGTTGAAGGGTAATAAAGGAATTTCTCCCGCAAAAAACTTTAAAATACGGCCAAATTTGCAGATCTTCAAAGTAAACAAATCAGAAAGTAAATCGACTGATACTAAAGTTATTAAACTAATAATAAAGTTATTATTCTAATAATACTAATTGAAAATCAAGAGTTTTGCAGGAGAGATATACGCGTAATCCACTCATCCGAGAGTGTTGCATCTTAAAAATTTCGTTAAAACTCTAAAATAAATAAATTGAGCAAATATTACTCACCAGGTAATGCGAAGTTATCCTTCCTTGCTTTCACATTCAACATGTGCTTTGTAGATTTCATGTGACGAGCTAGCAGAACAAATCCCCGATTGCCATACTTTAGATCTTTGCAGTAAAGCTTAAAATTCCCATTTTTGGTTAGTAACCACTGGCCAGTAGACTCATAAACTTTAATGGCCAGTTGTTTTAGGCATGCAGTCGAGGATGGTGGTCGATTTCAATGTCCCCCTAGATAGCGATACACTTACAGTTGGTTACTTATTTACAAAGATATATTATGCAATCAATTATTTATTTGCAGAGATACATTATTACAATACAATTTTAGTCATTGAAATTGGGTCTTCTTCCAATTGAATCTTTCCACCACAATTCAATTGCTGCAGTTGGGTCAAAATCTTCTAATTTTATCTTAGAGCATTTTATGCATAGTCTGTTTTCTAACACAGTTTTTTTCATCGACATGCTCTGGTCGCAGGGGCGTAGCCAGAAATGTTTCATGGGGGGGGGGGGGCTGCTACAACTCTCATATGTATATGTGTGTGTGATATTGTAGTGAAGAATATACATTTTGTATGGCAAAAAATTCCTCATGGGGGGGGGGGTTATGACCCCCATAACCCCCCCCCCCCCCTTGGCTACACCCCTGTCTGGTCGTGTATAATGTTTACAGCACTTCTCCAAATTGTCTCCACTTCTGCATTGCTGGGAGAGAGAGTGAGGATTATTTTTTTTCACCTGGGTGATTGCTTGCATATTGTTAAAACTATCAGTCTGTCTGTGTAGTTTGTCAAACAATGCAGTAAGTGAGATTCTTCACTTAAATTTTTTGAACATTATGGTCCGCAGCTGATGCCGCTCAGAAAGTGCTCTTTCTTTTTTAAGCTTAAAAACTGTACAGAATTCTGCAAGTTCTAGTTCTTTTTCTCCATACTCATTTAACTCCTCAGAAAAATATGGAAAGAAAGCTGTATCTAAAATGTCAGCAGTGCGAACACATACTGACTTTCCAGGCCCATCTTCACCAAAGAAACGTCTCATTATATTTGAACTAGAACTTTTGCATACTTCATGACAAGGAGACACAGGGTCTGTTACATTGCTTGTGTACTTAAGTGCACCAGACTTCTGAGTATTTGGTTGTAGGGAGGGGGTCGGTAAGATTATAAAGGAAGAGAAAAGATTTTAAATATAAAATACCCTGAAATCTTAAGGAACAAAAGTCTTAATTGCAACAGTACTTGCATATTGAGAAAATTATTTTACTTTTATTTCCATGTTCTATTTTGCAAAGTTCAAAAAATTAAAATATTATAGTTAATGCATGAAAATATTAATAACTCTTCTGTTCAAAACAACCATATAATGGTATAAATATCTATTCCAGTTGTTCAATATTTATTCCACTACAAATTCCAGGTCTTTATTAATTTTTTTTTAATGGACACAATAGCTAAATTTTTTTTCAGGATTATCATGCAGCCATAATAAATATTCTGTTGATATTAACAATCAGCTGGTCACCAATTTAAGTGGTAATATTGAAATAGACGGAAAGGAGATAAGAACATCAAATATATTTCTCCCCCTCCCCGTTAGCTCAGAAAGAAAACCATAAACCATTCTGTAACTCCAAGCCACAAAGTAAGAAAGGGGAAAGAAATTATGTTTTGACAATAAATTTCTAACTTTTGAACAAATTAAGATGTCTTTAAAATTTAGACTCTGAATCAATTTTTGCATTTAAAAGTGATCCCCAAAATTTCAAACAAATTGGTCCATTAATAAAAAAATTATAGACTAATTAATTTTTACTCAGTTGATTTCCATCCCCCTTCTCATCACATTTCCGCTACTACCCGGACTGGGCCTCCCGAGCACTTCCGTGAGAGGGAAAGTGGGTGGGAGAGTTCTATTACCATAAAAGTTGTGCAAATTCCTCCCTTTCATTTGACAAGTATCATTAACACATTATGTGTAAGCAAACAAATAACAGTTAAACAAATAAAAGGGCCAAAGAAACTTTCTTAGAGATAAAAAAAAAAACTTCACTGGCAAAACAGGGTGTCTAGTTTTTCATCATCGGGGCGCTAACGTTTTTTTTTTTTTTTTTTTAAGGGCATCGGGGCACGGCGCACCACTGACCTTGCCTAGAATGAGCTCAGCAGATTATAAATATAAAAATTAGCAATATAATAACAAATGATTTTGATAACAATAGACTTTTAGACAATACCAGATAAATTTTAATCCAGATAATGATATCTTTGATTCTTTATCCCATTAAATATTTTAGCTGCTTCATCAAAATTGAACAACTCAGCACACGGGAAAAGCCCGCTACTGTTTTTTTTTTTTTTTTTTTTAAAGGGCGATTCTGTGTGGCATTGCGAGATCTGTTGAATTTTGCAGGTGCCGTATGTGCGATCTGTTGATAGATTTTGCTGGTGTGATGTGCAATTTGTTGATTGATTTTTGCAGTTGCTATGTGCGATTTGTTGATGGATTTTTCCAGCTCCACCATTATGTTGGCCTGGCCGGTAGTCAGAATGTCGTAAATCGCCAGTTTTTTAAGTTTAATCGCCACCTGGCGAATGGCGACCGGGAATTTTAAGCTTTACTTTGCAGCATATTGAACTGACTTTTCTGATAATATCTCGAGCATACACACCATCAATTTCTTTCTCTAACCAATTCCAGCTCCAACAGTTTTTTACTCCTTTGTCTATAGCACGGGCATCTAATACATTAGAACGATGAACATATCTGTACGAATACTCGTCATAATACTAAAAATTCTTAAAAGATATTCCTTCTCTGTCTCTAAAGTATGAGTTTTAAAGTAGTGATGATTTGACCCTTGCATACGATCACGAGGCTTGGAATACACCGGCAATACAATTTTTTTACACCTCTAGCTCTACTCCACCGATGACGTAGTACCGCTCTGACGTGTTACCGTGGAAACGCCCAGCAAAGAACGAACAGTTGATCTCCCGTAGCAGTGAGTTGGTACGACAGTCGGCCGGCAGCATTGTTGGTCATCTTTGTGGGGTGGGGAAAATGGCACTCCAGGCAATATTTTCAATGGGGAGAAGGCGTCACTCAGATAAATGTCACATCAAAATTCTCTATACCAGAGGTTCTCTAACTGTGTGCGGAGGCCGGACGTTCATGAGCAGATTTTTCTTAAAATCCTAAATTTTTGTTTAAAAATTAGAATTTTTTCAGTCGGAAGATTGTTTGAAAAATCGGAAAATCCGACAAAAGTCGGAAGATTCTCATCCCTGGATAATAAAACAAAACTAAGATACGGACATCACATTGAAACGAAACAAAAACTCTACACAAAACTCGAAACTGATTTCTGCACAGAAACACGCAGCTTATATACGCTCCGACTGGGATCCGCCCACAAGTTACGGAGCAAACGCTAAGCACAGATGCGTGCGGCTGCCGGTATGACTAGAGACCCTTTATTCCTAAGAGACTGGACAAGTGCAAGTCAGCCGTTGATTGGACAAGCAGCTTTTTTTACCACCCGAGGCGGTTTTGAGTCTTTCGTCAATGGAAGAAGCATAGCACATGAAGGAGTTCGTGAAATAAAAGATTATTAACAGCAAAATAGAAATAAGATTCTTTCAATTGTACCTTATTTTTGTTAAGATTTGTTTGCTTATTTCTATCGTATAAGTTTTATGTCTTAAAATGATGAATTTAATTGAAAAAATACCAAATTTGTAGACATCCAAACACTTTGGACGAAATGCCGTTCCTTTGTTTTGAGAGTTTTTCCCATTATTTTTAGTTAAAACTTAATAAAACTATTGCATATACTCCAGAATTGATAGATTATGCGTTTATGTAGGGTAATCTGAAAGTTTCCATCTTTATTTGAAAAGAAATTTCAAGTTTTTTGAGGTATTTGAGGAAGCGATTGATTGGCGAAATTTTCCTTGATGTTGGCTTAAAAGCTTCATTTTCGGCTGTCGCCAAACTAAAGCTTGTGTTTGTAAACAAGCGAAAACATGTGGAGAAATTAAATTAAATGCTTCGACAGGTAAGAAAACAATTTCTAAGTAGTAAAACAGTATTTTTACATAATAATAAATGAAATCACGTGTTTTAAAATTGTAACCTTAACTAGTCAGTAATCAAAAATCATATGATTTCTTTCTTTCCTTTCCAATGAGGATGTATCCTGTTGAAAATCTGTTTTTGAAAAATATTACTCTACATATATAAGTATGGAGATTTTGACTTTTTAATATAACTAAAACATTATTGAATCTGTATTCAATATTTACGCATCTAAACTAATTTTCTAATACGTAGTTATACATATATTAGTGTGTAAAATACATCTTTACTTAACAGAAACACATTAAATACGGCCAATAACTATTTTAATCAAAGCCTTTGTATCAGAAGTAATTTAATGTAGAGTAATTTTGAAAGCAAAATGACGGATAGTATAAAATCATTTAAAAACAGTTAAAAACGCATTAAAATCCGTTATGTAGCACTTTCGGTGGCAGCCACCACCTTCTTCAGCACAGGTCTTAGTTCTAAATATGGAAGTCTTGCAGATTATAACCACAGATGGCGCTATAAATGATATGACGCATGCGCAGATAGATCCTGGGTGGAACGCCTTACTGAGGAAGAGAGCTGGCCATTTAGAACTAAGACCTGTGCTGAAGAAGGTGGTGGCTGCCACCGAAAGTGCTACATAACGGATTTTAATGCATTTTTAACTGTTTTTAAATAATGTAGAGTATTTAACTTATTAATATTATATTTAGTTTATTATTTATGCCATGTTCAGCACAAATAATTTATACATTGTTCCTGTTTCATAACTTATTATTTTTATTCAAAATTAGAATTTCTAAAATAATTTTAAATTGAAAAAAAAATATTATTAGACTTACTTTGTAAAATTACTTACTTTTTATAAATTAATAAACGTTATTAAAAATGTCTGATGTTGTCTTTATTTATTAGTTCTTTTTTTTTCCAAGGAAAAGTTTAACTGCTGTGAGAAAAGCTTAGTAACGTTTAAATATTTTTCAATCTGAGGAAGTACAGAAAAATGGGCCATGCTTATTTTGTACAATTCATTAAAACAAAAAACACCTAAAATACAGCTTAACTAATTACTATTGTCCAGAGTGTTCTTAAAAAGCAATCATTCTTCTACATGTGAGTGTTACCGCAGCTAATTGAGTAAGGGGATAGTAAAATATTGAACCTGTATCTGGAATCACCGGTTGTTTCAAAACGATCGTAATTCTAGACTCACGGGGGAGAAAAAAAAAAACCCTGTGAGGCGGACGAAAAAAATCGCCGATCGAGTGATATTACCGATGGGCTGGCACCAGTAGCAACCCCTAACTTAGTAAAAAAAAGGCGGGCTAAGCATGCGCATGGTGATCAATCTCCTTCATTGTCGAATCTCTATCCATAAAGGATCTCTAGGTATGATGCGGCCCAATCGCGACGTCACTTAGGAGCGAGCGTGATTCGTTTCTGACGATGTGGTGTCACTACTGTTCCGTGGTTGCGTCATCCTTGTTAGACATGGCGATTCTGCCGACTTACGTTTTTGGCTGAGCTACTGTTAAATTTTAATATGGAAGTATATAGAGTAAGTAATAGATTTAAATCGTTTTTTTGTTTGAGTTTAAAGTTATGAAGGTGACTAGAATTACGTTTTTACATACCAGTACATAAGCTGGCTTAAGAACATTACTTAAGTTATTATTGTTTGGGGTTGTACTGGGCTAACAGTCACAGGCTCTGCACTGTCTTAATCCAGCACTGAATGAAGGGTAAATATTCTATTACCAAAAGGATGCAAAAATATTGAAGTTATGTCGTAAACTATGAAACGTGTAGATCCATGATAATTATAATTTTTTTATGTGGAATCCGAGTAATTGTTTGAAAAAGAAAAAGTTGAAAATAATCAAAACGTGTGGAATTTAAATGAAAATAAAGGAAGAAAAACATTACTCTTGTATCAATCTTTTTTGTTTTTGTTTTTTTTTTCTTAAGGAGGAAAGGTGGATAACTCATATACTTTTCTCAAATTTTGAAGATACATAACTGAAAACTTTTCAAAATTTCCAAGATGTAAAATAACATACAAATGACATATTGAACTATTGTCAGACAACTATTTGGCAGAAATCATTTTTGATATTTTTTTTTCTAATTGATGTGTGAATGACATTTTAAATTAAGCATATGAACAGTATCTTAATGTTTTCTATGAAATAAACAATGAGACTTAAGTGTTGTCAATTTGCATAGTTTAAATAGTATAAAATATTAAAATTTACATAACACACACTTATATTTTATATACACATATATATTTCTTAACCAATAAATAAATAAAATAAAATGTATTTATTTTGTGATTTTGAACACAATAGAGAAGGAAAAAAGATATTGTATAACACATAAAAAGTACTGTAAAACTACACCTGAAAAGGAGTTTTTTTTTAAAAAACATGCAAAGTTGTTTGCTTCCACAAACATTTTTTCGCAAATCAAAACAGCTTTTGTTTCAATTTCATTATAATTACTATTATTTATATCATTTTTATTCGTACTGGAATTTTCAATGAAATAATTTCTTTACCATTTTATATTTTAAAAAGTGGTCAAAAAATTAAATTTGAAATAAGAATCAATTTTGTTCTTATTTCAAATTTAAATAAGCAGTATTTCAGTAATCTTAAACTAAACAAAATCGTGGAATTCCACAGAAAAATCTCATTAATAATAAATTTTAAGATTTTTAAAAACAAAATATGAGGCATAATTTTATTTTTAAAAAAATTCAAAATTCATTAAAATTCATTAAAAAAAAAACAGGAGTTTTGTGTAAAATCGTGAAATAACGTAAACTTTATGTTAAAAGTGTAAAAGTTGGCAAAGTATGAATGAGTATATTCAAGCTGTCTCAGTGATTTTACTTCTTTCCTCAAGCGTCGTAAATTCAGAAGCATGGTGTGATTTGCATCTTAAAATGCCAGATTTTTTTTCTCTTAATAAAATTTACACTTTTACAAAAGTTGTGTAAGACCATCATTACACTTAATTTCAAGAAATAATACAAAAAATTCTTGCAATCGCAAAATAATGGGTATCTACCGATTTACCGACAAATTTTTCAAAATCACACTAATTTTTTTTACCCGAAAATGACTGAAAACATTTCATTTTAGCTAATTTTTATCATATTCGGTTTCAAATGCAACTTTTCTCAATATATTACATATATACTAGCCTCCAACTAGACAAGGTCAAATGGGGCACATGCCCGAAGTATAGTGCTGTTACATCAAAATAGAATTGGAAAAAAGGGAGCACCAAAACAAATGTTTGTCTTGGGCAACGTAATATCTAGTTGCAGCACTGTACATGTATAATATTTAGATGCAATCTGTAATAGGAACACCAGTTCAGCTAAGATGTGTCTGAGAAAAAAAATGATAGTGTATGAAATTAAAAAAAAAAAAGGGGGGGGGATAGTATTTCCCATCGTGTGGACAACGGATTTTCTTATGAGGCAAAAAGTCTTAATACTAATTATTGTTGTGAGTAGTTTGTAATTACATAATTATAAAACAACTCCCGAGACTTCAGGGATCAAAAATAATTTGACCCTCTTGCCCAAATTTTGAATTCTCCAATTGATGAATTCAAAATAATTTCAAAGGCCCTGCCACCACGCATTTGCATATTGTAAATTGGGCTTTTGCTGAGAGTGTAGTACAGTTAAAATGAACATCCCAGGGACCAGTGCAGGCGATAAGAGGCATTCTCACAAACGTTGATTTCATTTTTGTGGAGTGGCTGCAAAAGAGAAATTTTGTATCGACAGTTCCTACCCCTTTCTCCACCTAAAATTTTTCTGCAGCAGAGCAGTCATCAATTTGGCCATGTTCTTTGGTGGAGGAAATATTTTCTGATGCTGATTGGAAATTCAATATTTTCAAGCTAATTACCGACTTTCTCGTGGTGCAAAATATTCAAGTACATACATTTCCCAACTGCTGCACACCATGTAAATGAATCAATCTTTTCCGGTTCTTTTTAGTACATTGACGGGCAGCAGGGGGTTTCTTCACACTTCTGAAACTGCCCTTGTCTTGAACTTTCTGTGCAGCCAATCTTAAGTCTGGATGAATGCGTTTTGAAAATATGAATAAATATAAACAATAAGAAGCAAGGCTTATTAATTCTTTACAGCATTTATAAAAGACCGTAAAGCATTATTTTTAAAAGGAAATAATTTATTGTTATGACTACACTTCTGTACGACAGTTCGTTTCTCTAATGAGGCATTCTAGGACCTGAAAGCTACAGCGAATAGTTTCATCCGCCTCATCAGGTCTGTGCCTCAGGTCGGGAAAAGAGTGCACACTCAGCAGATGTGCCCCCCCCCCCACACACACACACACTATTCATAGCAGAATAAACAAATCAACTTCTTTTCTCATTGGAAATCACTCGCGAAATCAAAATAAGAGTTAATAAGTTAAGAAAATATAAATAAAATAGCTTTTCTCAATAGACTTAAAGCTGAAAATTAGAATGAAATGGAAAAAATGCAGTGCAGTCACTTGCTTATCCTGTCCTATACTTCAAATTCTTGACCGTTTCTTGACTTTCGTGACCTTTTTTCCATCTCTTTACTTTTCCATGACTTTCATGACCTCTGCATGATGGTAGACACCCTGGTTTGGTTCTTCTGTCACAAAAAACACCTCACCACAGAATGTGAAACAAGTGTGAGCATCACATACCCCAGAAACATTCTAAATCATTCATTCTATTTAAACATAAATCTTCTTTATCTGCACTTTTCACTGTCTGCACTCCAAACAGATTTTGAAAAAAAAAAACTAACAAGAATTTTCCTGACCCATTTTGCATTTCCAGGCTTTTTCTAGACTTTCCTAACCTATTTTCCATTTTCCAGACTTTCCTGACTGGTACACACCCTGATTTAGTACATATAATTAAATGCTTATATGTCTAATTATCAGACTGTGGATTACATGCAATTGCATATACATTTGCATATTTCAGATGTTTTTGCAGAAAATGGCATATTTTCTCTGTTGATACATATTTCAATCTGTAGCTTTGATTTTTTAACTCTTTTTTACTTTCCTTTCAGTATTTTTTTTCTTTAACTCTCTTAAGTCCCCCCGCTTTGAAAAATTTATATAACCTCAGGTTCCTAGCAAAATAGCATACAATTACAATTTTTTCGTGTTTATTTGCAACAATTTAAATTCGAAGCCAGCCTACATATTAATATTTCAGAAATGACTAGAATGAAAGCAAGCATGCCAACCCTGATGAAGACGTGGATTTCGGATTGTGGACAAGACCTAACTACAGATGATGAAATTGATGATACAGATGATTTATAAAGAAGTACTTGATGAAATTCGTTAAGATAATGGAACAAGCTGCATATGGATTAGCCCTGATGAAATGACAGATGAAAATAGCCGTTACATAGCACATTCAGTTTGTAGAAAGCTAGATATTGTCCCATCACGTTCACATCTCATTTCTTGCAAAGTACTAGAAAAATTTAACTTGTCTATCATAGCAAGATTCGTTAATGATCCATTGAAATCATTGCGGCCTGAAAAAGACATGACTGATAACATGTTAGTATTCTTTACTGATGCAGCACCTTACATGATAAAAGCAGCATCAGCACTTGAAGCTTTCTTTCCAAATATGATACATATTACTTGTATAGCCCATGGGGCTTCACAGAGTAGCAGAAAAGTAGAGAAATATACGTCCCTGAAATAAACTGCTATCCTGCATTAAGAAAGTATTCTTAAAAGCTCCTTTGCGTACTAAAACATAAAGAAAAATGTATCCCAACCTCCCACTTCCACCACAGCTTGTATTGACAAAATAGAGCACTTGGTTAAATGTGATGTATTAAGAATTCTATTCTGAAGATTGACTCCATAAAAGATGTAGTTAATGCTTTGGACAGTCCCGATTCTTCCTTTGTTTTCATTGCAAAAGAAATGCTTAACGATATGCCCATCCGAAAATCTATGGATAACAGAAACATTTTTCCTTCTCGACATCAGCCATCACAAAATTAAAATCTCAAAATCTGCTGCTGAGTGATGCAATAAGTCAAGTTGTAAAAGTACAGGAATGCATTGGCAAGATTCCAGAGTCACTAGGAGAAGAAATCTGTGAGAAATTGAATTTTATTTTTAAAATTCGGGATTTTTGACAGTGAATAAAATAAATAATTTTATTAATGGTGAGGGGTGTGAATTACCGAAAAAGTAGAACAATCCAAAGAGAAAAATTATAAGTACTGTCCAGGGACATCCGTTGATGCTGAAAAAACATTTTGAGATATAAAAAGATTTTAGATGATAAAAAGACAAAGTCCTATTACTATTGAAAATTTAGAAAAACACGTAGTCGTGTATTGTAACAACAATTACTGAAAGCAGTTTTAATTCATATTTCATGTCACTAAGATTGTGAATAAAAATTGATTCTGCTTTAACCTATAAACAGTCTTTGTTATTTCTTATTCTGTTTTTCATGATGTTTTAAAATTTCAAAGAGAGAAAAAAAAAATATGTCATGATTGCAAGATACGTGATAGAAAATACTCTTACAAGTAAATACGTTTTTATTTTGTTAATATGTGCATATTTTTTCAGTTATTTGGTGCTCATTTTTAGATTTTTAGAGCATATTTTAAGATTTCTTGATGCATATTTTGTCATTTTATAAGTACATATAATTTGCAATCTACTAATTATATTTTCTTAGGGTTTTCTATAAGATTTCATTGAGCATTTATTGTATCTTAAAAAGTTAGAACTTATATGGTGAATTCTTACAGAATAAGAGTTTCTTCCATTTCTTCCCACTGGAAGAAACCTATTTCTTCCAGCTGGTTTTTTTCATGCTTTTTCTGCAGTTTTTTCCACTTTGGAAGAAACTTGCCAGCCTTGCTTATTAAGTTATCTGATAACAAACTTTAGTGTATCATACAATATTGTCATTTCTTAAAAGTAAGAAACATCTTCATGCAAAAATTAAAATTTGCAATTTTAAATAATATTGCACACAAACTATGATTAATATACCTGCCATTATAACACTGCACCAGTAATTTGGACAATTTCTTTTACATTAAAAGACTGTACTAAACACTGGAACATACATTATATTGTACTGTATTACATAATAAGAATGAATGACAATCTCCAAGTAGAATGGCATGGAAATATCTCCGTCAGATATCTGCATATTAAATCCTATATTTCATACTTGACTTTAAAATAAGTTTGTGAATTTGGCAGGGTGAGAAAAGCAACATCAATATACCTTCCGTTTATTGCACAATAAAAGTAATTTAATTCCCAGAAATATTATACTCAAGGATGAAATTTTTCCGGCATTTTGGATTTGGCAGAACGGAGGAAGAAAATTTCTCTGTTTCCGCCTTTTCCAGAATCCACATTTTTTCCAATTTGAATCCATTTATCCCGCTCGAAAAATGGCCTTTCGCCTACATGGTAACAAGATTTTGTTCTCTGCACGCCGTACGTAAAACTCCATGTAAAAATGTCATGTGCTCCTTCCTTTTGGTAGACATCATTATTTTCATTAGCCAATAAGATGGAATGTCTTCACTTCTAAAGGAGAGAACAAGACAAGCAGTCGCTATAAACAAGTCCAATATTTGCCTTTTATCCCTCTTCTCTCCATCCTGCCCACCTCATTTACGGTTCTCCCTCCTTTCACCCCTTTTTTGATGAATCATAACAGGCCTGACACTGACACCTGAGCTAACGAACGGAGAAGTTTGGCATTCCAAGCGATGTAGCGGGTGTTTCGATCCACTGTGTTGTGCTTTTTAATCGTTCTTCGGCAAGTGTAGTTTTCATTGCATTAGTTTTTTTTTTTGTTTACACTGTATATTGTTTTCTATTTCGATGCTCATATAAGACATAACCATGTCTTGTGTTCGCGGGGACATAATAAAATGGTCTGCTTCTGTGAACGTGCGAAAGATCAATATAGGAATAAAGAACCCATGGCGATGGGATTGGCTTGAAAAAAAGGTTGGAGACATTAATTTGAATGAATGCATAAGGAAATTAAATAAATCTGGAAGGAACTTTTAGGAAGTGGTGATTCCAGAGCTGGAAGGAGTGAACTTCCATATGGACTACATCCAATGTTTGCTGCTTGCCAACCAGTGGCTGGCGTGAATTTGCCGCAAACATCAACACCACTTAATGACATAATAGCAAATTATGAAGCAATGCTCCTTGGTTTTTTGGCGGAAAAATCTCTGTCATTTTCTCTGGCACCAGATCTTCTCCACCTGGTAAAGGAAATGTCAAAAGATAAAAAGGCACTGAATCAGGTTACGTTGCATAGAACTGCTGCATCGTACAAGATGAGATTTGGTGTTGCGAAAACAGTAAAGGATGAACTTTTAGAGGATTTACGCAGAGAGTTTTTCTCTTTGAAAGTGGAAGAGAGCACAAGTAACAGCAATCAAAGAATAATAACTGTGTTTGTAAATTATTGTAACAAGGAAAGAATAATTGTTACCAAACATTTGCTTTCGTTCGCTGTTGATAATGTTAATAGTGAGATTATTTTTCAAGGAATTGTTACGATATTTGTTGAAAAAACATTCCTTGGACAAATTTGATGTCTATTCTATTAGATTCTTGCAATGTTATGAGAGGAAAGTATGCTGGCCTTGAAGTTAAGATTCGTACTCAGTGTCTACATCTTCTGGACATTGATGGAGATAGTATCCATCATGTCCATAATGCTGCAAAACACTTTACAGAAACTTTTAGAATGCATATAGAAAATTTGTGTATAGATATCCATAATGATTGTGGTCGCCAGATATGCGTGCAGTATTTTCTGAAATCTGCAGTGCATTGAAAATAAAGTGTACAATGCCTCAGACATTCATCCCAATTAGATGGCTTTCTGTGTATGATGCAGCCCAGGATTTATTAAAGCTGCTTGCTGCCTTAACTGTCTTATTATTCATTTTTGTGCAGCACAAAAAAGTGCCAATTTCTTCACATTCTGCCCGAAAACACATCAGACATCTGCAGTGAATACTTTCAGAGAAAGTCCTTACACAAGCAGGCCAGGATTGAAAAGAGCAGAATTGTCAAAAAATTGTTTGATTGTCGTTTAGAAAACCAGTTAATTTCAAATCTGTTTGTGTCAGTGTTATCACCGTTTAAAGAATATGTAAAGCTGTTCCAAAATGGTGTTCCCCTTATACATATTTTACATGACAAACAGTTATCTTTAGTCAAAGACTTGCTTCATAAAAGCTGAAAAATTAGCCCATCTAAAGATTCTTCAAAAAACTGAAATGTTTTGATTATCTGACACAAACAATCATTTACCTACAAAATTTATATTTATGGGGGAAAGTGTTAAAAAACTGTATACTTCAGTACCAAAATCTCTGGAGACTATACAGAAATTTAAAAAAAATATTTTGAAAGCTTATATTGCATGCTCAAAAAAATTACAGCAAAAGATTCCATTAGATATTTTGTTACTGAATGTAGTTTCTGCAATTGATCCTTCTTGTAGGCAGCACTCACTTTCTTCGAAACTCATGAAAGATCTTTCTAACCTAGCAACCAATGTCATTAGTGACGAAGAAAGGGAAGCATATGACATGGAAGTCCATTGCTACCACGTTTCCAAACTACGTCAACCTGAACAAAATGAAGCTGTGGATAAATGGTGGGGGAAATTGAAAATTCCATCAAGTTTCCACTTTTGTCAAGAATGGCATGTGCTCTTCTCACATGTTTTCATGGACCTAAAGTGGAATCTGGTTTTAGTATCATGAACTCTGTAATAACACCGGGTTCAAGTAGGCTGAATGTTCAATCATTTGACGCTATTCAGACAATTAAATATGAATTGAGTGCCAAGAAGAAAACTGCAGTTGAGTTTTTTAGAAAAGGTGACTTTCTGCATGATCCAGTCTATAAGAGACTGTGCAAAAATATGCGATTTGAAAGACATGCGACTCCAGTTACAAGAGTGACATGGTTTTGAAAACTAAAAAGCGTGTTACAGAACCAAGTTCTTCAAATGAAAAAATCCTGTCAAAAGAGGCAGCAAAGAGGCTATCTGCAAAGGCTACCAAATTACAGGGATGAGAATACACAAATATGAAAAAAGAGGAAAAGTGCATGAACGTAATTTCGACTTCGAGCAAAGTTCAAGTGCGTGATGCCCATTATATATATATATATATATTACAATTATTTTATATCAACAATATATATGTTACAATCATTTATTAAAATATTTTTATTTAAATTATAATTTTCATTATCTTTAAAAATTTAAATTCATAAACATTTATGTGCAATTTTAGATGCAGAACATTCAATAATGAAACAGAGGTTATCATTATTTAAAGGATGATATTAATCAATTTTACAAAATGTACAGTCAAGACAAAATCCTAGCTTTACAAAACATTTTTACTCTATTCTTTTGAAAGTGAATGCAATGTAATTTCTGGGGGGGGGGGGGGGGGAATTGCCTGATTTTCTATTAACTGTCTCTCATGAAATTCCAGAATATCATTAAATATTTGAAGCTTCCATAGATTTACCACAATTCATTATAAAATAGCCCAAGAACACAGAATATGGCACAGCAAAAGATACATATATCCAAAATGTTAAAAGTAATTTCAACTTTTCTCTTACATGAGACAATAAAATCTATCCTGTAACTTTAAAAAGTTAACACTAACAAAAATACATAGATATTTCAAAAAATTTAGGCCATAAATGTTCCCATTAAAAATCTGCTGAATGAAATCTCATTTATTTTTCTCTCTCCTAACAAATGGGAGAGGGAGGAGGGGAAAGCTGACTAGTTGTATACCTGCCAACAACTAGGGTAGAGAATCCAGTAGATTTATGTATTACTATATCACAGTTTTAAACTTACAATTGCTTATTTGTGACATAAACCATACATTGAAATTTTTCACACATTAAATTTCACTATCTATACAAAGTGTTATTAATATTTTAAATAATAGGATTACACAATATTACAATTTGTAAAATGAATAATTTGCTTTTTACAATAATTTATGTTTGATACTTTAAATTTTGAAGAAAGTCAGGAATGTTAAATGCAGGATTAGTAAACAATATCAGAATGTAAATAATTCTTTTAATATAAAGTACAAAAAACCTTAATGTTTCTATAAAATTCAAAAAACCTTAATGTCACATAATTATAATGCTTAAAAATAATTTTTAAATACAAATACTACACTTTAAAAAGCAAAAATTATGCAATTTATTTATTTACAGAAAAAAAATGAAATTATTAAAAGGATTAAAGCTTATTAAACAATATATTGATTTCGATTTGTTTTAGAATTTGCAATCTTTCAACAAATAACTTTTCTTGCAGCCTGTGAACAGTTAATAATTCTACTTTGGTTACACAGTCTTGTGTTTCTAGGAATTCAAAATAGTGATCTCTTATGGAAATTTCTTCAGGAAATTATTTCAGCACTGGTCAAATGATTAACAATTTGTGACTTATCAATTACCAAAAATTCAAAATGTTTTCTTCATGCACGTTTGCAAACTGAGTACCTTCCATTTTGTGCACAATGTATTAGTTCAGCAGTTTTGATTTTAACTATTGATGGCTTAAATCCAGTTATAGTGTTAAATTGAGAACTCTTCCTTCCCTACTGAAAAAACACTCAAAATACTGGTGTTAAACGATAAAGTAATTAAAAAACTTTGTAAAAAACACACATAAGAAGTAAAAGGAAAAAGGATACGCGTTTCGTTCAAAAATTGTTTTGAACTTCTTCAGTCCAAGCCCTTCGACGTAAAGAACACAGGGAACTGAAAAGAGAAAAAAACAAGCAAGATGTTGCCACAAGGGGCAAAGAAAAGTCGAACAAAACCACGGAGAGGGGAGAAAAAAAATTAAAGGGGATAGAAAGGAAAGGAAAGAAGCACAAAAAATACAGAAATAAAAAAGGAATAAAGAAAAATAATAAAAAAGGGAACACACAAGTACAAACACACACACAAAAAAGAGAAAACAGAACAAAACAAACAAACAAAAAACAAATAGCACACTTTTTTTTTTTTTTTTTTTTTTTTTTAAAAGTGTGCTATTTGTTTTTTGTTTGTTTGTTGTTTTCTCTTTTTTGTGTGTGTGTTTGTACTTGTGTGTTCCCTTTTTTATTATTTTTCTTTATTCCTTTTTTATTTCTGTATTTTTTGTGCTTCTTTCCTTTCCTTTCTATCCCCTTTAATTTTTTTTCTCCCCTCTCCGTGGTTTTGTTCGACTTTTCTTTGCCCCTTGTGGCAACATCTTGCTTGTTTTTTTCTCTTTTCAGTTCCCTGTGTTCTTTACGTCGAAGGGCTTGGACTGAAGAAGTTCAAAACAATTTTTGAACGAAACGCGTATCCTTTTTCCTTTTACTTCTTATGTGTGTTTCTTCCTTCCCTACTTCTCATAGACTATTTAAAAGTACTTTACTGCTAAGTTGAGACATGAGCATATCATTGGCAGAGGGGGTAGACAGGGGGCGTGTGCCCCCCCCCCGAACTTTTTTTAGAAAACCATTCATTCCAAAACCTTTTTTTTTCCTTTAAAAACAAGAAACATACCTATTCTTACTTTGGAATATGCTATGTGCACACTCCCCCATGCACACTTCCAAAAAAAAAAAAAAAAACCCTTACGTGATGCTAACGCCTAAGATTTAGGAAGCCAAATAACAGCCTACGATTTAATATAAACAATGTTTTTAATTTACAAAGAGGAACACTATTAAATAAATAAACGACTGTTTGGGTAGTCAACGGCAGAGGAGGGAGAAATAGAGAAATTCATTTCCTTTAAAGTAAACAGTTCTTTCCTCTTCCACCGGACGGGCCAGCTGTTATGCTGACAATGCATAATGCGTGCATCGGAGAATAATTGTTTGTTTTAAGCTTGGCATGTTGTGGGATTTATCTGATGCCTCAAAATTAATTCACTATGAAAGCAATTAAAAAAAAAAAAAAAAGAAAAATGCAGATTGTAGAAAATTCTTAATTGTGATTTTCTTTGTTTATTTCCGCAGCGTTAATGCAGTTTATGATATCCAAATGATTGCTTTCCATAACTGAGGACAGAAAACCGCAAAACGGAACAAACCACAACATGTAATAAAATTCAGCGCTTATCGAAAGGAATAAACTTCGCACTTCAGGCTCTTTCGACTTTTGATCTCATTGGATATTCCCATACTTCTTCGATGCGCGCATGCTTAGCAAGTTGCAGCGCTTTCATTGGCTTGGAGAAGTGGATCATAAAGGCTTCTCCTTTGACTCCAAGCCTGCAAGATTTTTGAATACGCAATAAGCATGGCCAAAGACAAATACGTGTTGGGGCTAGCAATACGGTCTTGATATCGGTAAGCAAGATGTATTTCGGCGAATACATCTTTAAAAAAGAAAATTGCACTGAAAATATTTTTAAACGCGGAACACAAACAAACAAAAAAGCGGAAAATTTAAAAAAATCAAAATACGCGGAAATAACCAAACCACGGAATTCCGCGGAAGATTCTCATCCCTGAAATTACAAAGAAAAAAACATTTGAAAAAAATGTGTAAAATTTCTTTAAAGGGAAATGTTCCATCTACTTCAAATAAACATCCAGATAATGTCACTGAAAAACTAGTGCAGAAAACAAATGAACCATCTGCCAAACAGAACCCTTTGCCCATCAAAAATATGTTAACAGTTCCATCTTCAAATGAACATAAACTTGATAATAATGTCACTGAAAAATGTAAGAAACAGAAAACAAAGGACCTTTGCTCCGTTTTGGATAAAACTCATTTAAATATCATAGAAATGTTTGCCAGAAAATGACTGTATTCTTTTTTTAAACAGTTATTAAAGTACTAGATTGATGTGCTTGTTAAATTAGTCAGTTCTATTTGTGCTTTGTGTGTATGAAAAGTTCTATTTGTACTTTGGCATTTTCCTGATCTTTTTTTACTATTGAAATTTGGAGAATACTTCATCACAATATGCGGCATATATTAATTTCTTCACAAATAGAAGTGTGATTATTATGTGATGGGAAAATTTTCCTTATAACTTTAAAAGTGTTAAATCAGCCACTTTAAATTTTTTTTTAATAATTTTCAAATTGAATAGAATAAAATGTTATTAAATTTTATTTAAAAAAGAATAGTGTTTGATTTGAATTTTGGATACTGTCCAAATGTGCTCCTGCGCGCTATTTTGATGCATTTTTTTAATGATGATCCTTCCACGTGCTTTTTTGACAAATTTATTGGACTTCCTCCTTTTTGCTCTCTGATTACTCTCATCTCTGTATATTGAACAATATATCTGTTATAGTGTACATGCACATACACATTAAATCCGTGGTTCCGAAAGTCTTCTCGGCAGTTGCTAGCAGTTTCTGAGGGGTGCCAATATTCAGAAGCCCCCACCTTCTACTGAGGATCAAAATTGTGGCGGGAAACTGTGAAGCAGAAGAACGTACGCATATGTGTAGAGTTATATGGGCCTATGGGGCTTAAGCCCCCCAATAAATTATGAGTTGGGGCTGAGCCCCCCCAATAATTCAAGTTAAATTTAAAAAATTGCACTTTACTCAATTTTTACAATTTAAAGAAAAGTTTTTCACTCAAGTTATAGAAAAAAAAAAACCTTTTCTTTTATTCATAGAAATTTTCTTCTGATTTCGTTTTCGATCATTATTCGAGATTCATTCTGACACCACATTACACAAGATGTTATTAAGCTGGCCGCACCTGGCGCCGGTTAATAAAAAACAGTCTATGCAATGGGAATTATGACATCAAAAGTTTACATCAGCCTAAAGTGTGCTCAGTAATCGAAAAAATGTTCCTTCCCCACCACCTTTGCATCTTTCACTCTGCTTCCATTTCTGAATTTGTTTCACTGCATTTTAAGGATAAATTGGTAGGAAGGCACTATAAAGGACAGGTACCTTATTAAATTTTAAAAAACGCTGGAACCAACTGCAAGTGAAACGTTTCAAACAAATGCAAATTACAGTGATGTGCGCATAGAACAGTAAGCATATTTCTATATTTTCACTTGTGCATTAAGGGGTCTTAGGAGTATTGAGGAGCAAATATACACGTATTTTAAACCCTAGCGGTTTTACATTTAATGATCAAAATAAAAGTCACAGAATAATGAAACTTTTTTCGTATAATAATACACTATAGTATATCATAAAATTTCAGATAAAAATCCATTACCTTTCAGATATGTTTGAAAAAAGAAATTTAATTTTTACTTCACATATATATAATTTTTCAATAGTGTGTGTCACTATCCGTAAGCTAAGTCAATTTAAAATACACATATAAACAAAATTTTTAGATTTAGAATTTTAAATTTTATTTTAAAGTGAAATTTGAAAGAAAAAAAACGGACTTTCATATTTCTGTTAAAATTTCAAAAGATTTTCACTTTCACTTTCAATATTAAATCACTATATAGATACTGATGCTAGCTATAACTATAATAAGTTTTGTGAAGATACGAATTATAGAAATTTTGTTATCTTACTGATAGTTCATAAAAAAAATGCGTTTTGAGAAAACGCAGTTTAAAGTTGCTGTGTTACTGTGTTCAAACATAAAACATTCATAAAACGTTTTTATGTTTATCACTAGTTAGAATAATTGCATAAAATTGGGGTCAAAATGCTAGGAAATAATTGAGCTTTCAAATAAAATTAAAATTGAAAAAATTGATTTTTTTAAATTCTTAATCCTCCTAAGACCCCTTAAAAAATTTGGAGATATACAAGTCCGGAAAAATCTATTGCCCGATATGCCCAGGGCATGTAAAATTTTCAGCCAGATATGTATTTTTTCAGCCACGTGCCTGATCGGGCATGTAAAAAAATCGATCAAAAGCGATTCATAAAATAGTTTTAATATGCTTGTTCATATATCATACGGATTTGGTTTGTGGTTGCAACATTTCCTTTCAATGCAAGCAGTCTGAATAATATAAATTTTATAGAGCAATAAAATGTAGTAATTTTTGGGCTTGTAAATTTTTTGTTCGGACATGTATTATTTTAGGCTACATGCCCGACTGGGCATGTAAATGTTTGGAGATTTTTCTGCCCGTGAACATATACAGGTGTCCCAAAAAGGTCGTAACGGGCTTTAATTCATTATCTTTTAGAGATAAGTGGGCAATATAAATTAGAAAAGCGTTCCAAATAAGGCCGGAAATAATTCTCCTTGAAGAAAAGATTCCTCTCGTTTATTTCCAAAAAGTTACTCCTTTAAAATTTTTATACGACCCCGTAATTCCCTATTAGTAAAATGTGCACCATACACTCCTAAATAGATGTACCAAATCATCCTTTCATAGTACCAAATGAGCCTTTCATCATACGATGTCGCAGAGATATCTTTAAAAAAAGAGGATCGGGGACTATCCATGATTTTGCATGTAAACATTTATTCCTAGAAAGGAAAAAAAGATTTCCTCTCGTATTTTCTGTACGACCCCTGAAATTCGATTATTCGACGCGATTTTTTTCCTTTCCACAGCCATTGAAAAGTGGTTTAAGTCAGCATTATATTTATCTTCATATCTCTGACAGTTTTAAAGGTATTGTTCTCAAATTTTATATGTCAATTCTTTAGTGTATGAGGCACATTTTACTAATTGGGAATTGTTTCATACGGGGTTGTATAAAAATTTAAAAAGTGTAACTTTTTAAAAATGAACGAGAGGATTTTTTTCTTAACGGAGTAGTATTTCCGACCTTATTTTGAACATTTTTTCAATTTACACTGCCCACTTATTTTTATAGATAAAGAATTAAAGCCTGTTACCACCTTTTTGGGACACCCTGTATACTTTGTGATTAAATACAAAATAGAAAAAAACTAATATTTCTTGGATCTTGAATCCGGGATCGATTCCCTGATCGGGCTTTGGTGTTTGTGACATACTCGTTAGGGGTAATAATGTTTGTTCATCGGCTGCCCCTTCACTAGTGTCCGTTACTTTGGGCGACCCACCTCCAGCCAAGGCCTGATATGCCATTACCACGCGGTTGGAAAAAAATAATTATATATATTATATGTAATGAAGATTAAAAGCATAGCATCAGTCTTAAAATGTTATTATTCTGAAGCCAATAGATTCGATTAATGAGTCTATACTCGGGGCAAACCTTACCTGATGATAGCGGAGGAGAAGGCTAGAGGAGCCTTTTCACTACTCTCCGAATGAATCGCTCCGACACTCATTTCTCTTTCCAATTATTTGGCTGTCAATATCACAAAGCAACCCAATCGCAAGGCAGACCCGCAGTTCTGATTCCCGCCAGCACAAAAGAGGTCTATCATTGGTCAAGCGTCTGGGAAGGTGTTACATCTAATTTCTGACTTAATTTCATAATCCTTTTAATTATTGAATTCAAATAAGACAAATATGCAATTATTTTATAACATACACTTTATTTTAGCACTTAATAGTTGATAAATGTCTTAGTTTTGTAATAAGCAGGACAAACGGAAAGAACTATTCGAAAGCCGCGGAATCACACGGTCCGTACCTTTAACTGCACTATCAGGTTAAGTTTGCCCCGAGTATAGACTAGGATTTAAATCATGATTTATAAATGAGCTGTGCCATAAATTGCGATAATGGCTCTCTAAAGTGATATCATTTACTTATTTAGCCCAAGAATTTTAGGTTCAGCCACCGGAAACCGCAAACGCCTGCAAATTTAGCTTAATTTGCCCTTTTGATTCTTAAATGCTCTCAAAAATTGTCTCTGAACATAATATTTGTCTGGCTGAGAAACAAACCTTACAGTGAAAGTACTCTGTGCATAGAGAGAGTTAGAGTATCACAGAGATTAAACATTGTTTTTCAGATGACTTTAAATTAAATTAGATTAAATTGTCAAAGGCTATTTTATTATTACATATATGTATGTGTGTGTGTGTATGTGTGTGTGTATGTATATTGTATATATATCTATATGTGTGTACATTATAGGTGGGGCCCGAGCCCCCCCAATAATTCTGAGAACTTTACGCCTATGAACGTGCGTAGCTCTAAACGACACATTCAGTGACGTGAGCTGTTCTCTTTTGGAAAATAAATAAATGAATATACCTGCTATAGAATTTAGAATTCCAAAACACATTTAACTGACAATATTTTCAAAAACTCAAAACAGATCAGTGCTTTTTTGTTGATGAAGTTTGGATGTTTCAACAGATTTTGAATGGAATAAGAGAAAGAATAAAAATAGCACTGATAAGATGAATTAGAGATATTCAGAGCTTAAAATATTTCTCTCAGCAAGCAAAGTTTGCAAGGAAAAAAATCTGGACTAGTAATCTCTTATACCAACTTTTTGTTAATTTTAAAATAAGTATTTTACATACGAAGAAAACTTTATGCTCATCTGAACAGTTGCAGATCTAAAAATACACATGCACATTATAACTGGGTAATTCCAAGCCAACTTCTGTGCTGGCCCACTTTTTATTTAAATGAAATTTCAAAGCTGACCATGCCTCTGAACTCCAAAGCTCTTTGTTTTTTATAAAATAAAATAAACAAACTATCTAAAACAATTTAAACCTATCTGTTCTCTCATCATTACAAAGGTACAATGATAGATTCTCTTTTGTGCCCAATATTTCATTCATGCAATATCTTTTCAAACAGCCTTTCAAAAACCAATGTGAAGACTATAGGGAGCAGGAATCTGCTACTGCAATGGCTGGGAGCAAAAAAGTTTTTCTTCTTTCTTCTTGAGTTTGCTGACCAGAGATACATGAACAGGGATCAATCCAGGAATTTTTTCCAGGATCTCATTTTTGTGAATTTCAACACACACATTTGCGAATTTTCATACTAATGTTTGTAAAAGTCACTCTTTTTATTAAAATAATTTACAAAACAAAACATAGGATAAAATGACAATAAAGGGTTGCTTTAATCAATTTCATTTTTGTGAAGGGGCAGTTATAATTGATTGTTAATTTTGTATAGAAGCCATAAAGACCCAATTTTGTCTGCATCAATCCCCGATGAATAACAAGAATAAAAAAATTTTTGAACAATGAACACACCATGTCACCCAGAATAATTTTTTCAAATCTGAAACTTTTCAAATATGATGGTAATCTCTCTCTGATACTAGGCTCCATAGTTTCTTTCAGCATATCTTTAACGTAAGTACCAACATATGGCCATAATTGCCTCAAAATCTACAAAAGAAAAACACATTTTAGTTTTCAGGCTATTTAACTAATTTAAATAAATTACTAATAAATTCAGAAAATATGTCTTCATAAATAATTAGACAAAAATTAAACCAATACCGCTGTATTTTGCAATGATAATTAATGATAATGCTTGGAAGTACTCTACTTATGCAGCATTTAACAATAACACTTTTAATGAAAAACTCAAAAAAAAATGTTTTGGGAAAGAATATACTACCATGTATAAAATAAAACTGTCAAATCCAAAAACAAAACCTGACTTTGAATGTGCACATCAAGGTTTGAAATAAGCAGCCATTCACCTCATTCATTTTTGAACAGAAAATTAGTTTGATAACCATAAAAAATTATATCCAATCATCATTTTTTACACCACACTTTTAATATTTTACTTTGCTTACCACATGTTGACTATCTGCTGTGAACCACATCATCATAATTCATAAGATATAACACGTTTCATTTGGAGTTAAGTGAAATACAGTAAAAACTCTAGAAATATCAAATACAGGAAACAAAAATTCTGTTCAGATAACCATAAATAAATTGAAGTTTAGAAAAAAACTAAATGATTGTATCATTCCTGTACCACAAAATTAATTTTTAACTGTGCAACTGGAATACAGAAATTCCAGTAGCATATTTTTTAATTTTAAATTTATCTTGTACATTGATCAAAAACCAAAAGAATCTTACATTTTTGAGAATGCATTTGTCTATCCGATTTGCAAAAAAAAGTTCTTGAAAATTGTTGTCATCATCTAAGATTTTCTGTTCAAATGATATTCTGTGCAAAAGGGCGCCCGGTGCGAGTTTAACCCTTCCCCCACCCCCCCACCCCCAAAAAAGTTAATCTAAGTTATTTTTTTTTTCACTGTGCGGCTTTGCACCGCCATGTGCAGGAGCACTCTACGGAATAAACAATGCCAGCTAATTGGTATGCTCAAGAAATGCCGAGTGCTTTTAAAGTAAATCCCAATGTTATAAATATCAAAAATAATAAATAAAACGAAACATCAAGAGTTATTACACAACATTCAGTTTAAAACAAACAATCTGCTAAAGCAAGCTCATTACGTAATCAACAGCTGGCCATCCGGGGGAGGAAAAATGTTTGCTTTTAACTGGAGCCTCTTCTCACACATCGATCGTTGTTTTCATTTTAATGGCGCGTGGTAGTCTGTCCGAACTTTCTGCGAATGCAAGAGGTTTTTTAGAAGTTATTTTTTTACTTCTATAAATTCGCCTTTGTGACTATAAACATTGATATCTTTGATTATTTGAAAATAGAAATCATAAGCTTCGTAAAATAGCGGTAAGTACTTTAAAACATTCTATGGGAAGGGGGAGAAAAAAGGAGATTTTTTTACTGTTTATCCAATTTCTCCCGAAATGTTTCCGATCAACTTAATAGCTTTTTTAATAAATTAGGTCTAATAAGTAATGCAACATATTTTTGGTTAATTAAGAAATTACTTTAGAAAATATTGAATTTTATCGGGCATTGACATCTTCTGACCACGATCACACACACCTCATCCTTTCCCACCAATGATCGCAGCTGCAGCGTTTTTGCCAGGTGCGGTGTTTCTGATGATTTTCTAGTTAACTAAGCTCATTTTCGTGGGTGCGGAGTTTCTTCCATAAATTACGGTAAATCTTTTAAATCGTGGGACACAGAGGTCACAAACACATGATCTTTTACATAACCCATAAAAAAATTGCATGGAGTTAGGTTCAGAAAGTGAGGTGGCAATGGAAGAAGGCAATCGTCGTTGACAGAACTAGAGGTCAAAATTCAGAAAATTTGCAGGAGGCCAGCAGCCACTGAGCTTGAAATTTTCAGTGGCCACTCGCATGTTTTTGAATATTGCACAACTTACATACAAGTTTAACAAACACGCACAGCTTATATAATTAAAGATTTCTTAAAATATACATATAAATCTTCTGCTAATTTTTAAAAAATTACCAGCCAGTATACACAGGGTGTCCCAAAAGCACTGACCTAGGCTTTTATTCCTTAAATATTGATCATAGACAGTGATCGATCTAGGATTTTCTCAGAAGAGTAAAAATACTCCTTAACCTTTTTGGAGAAAGTATTTTCTTTTCCAAAGGAGTAATTAAAGCAACGAACAATTATGCTAAATATTCAAATACATAATTAAATTGCATTTGACACATAAATAATAACTGATTATACGTCTAGGTACATAAATGTCAGTTCAATAAAAACTAGTGCAATAATTGGATTTTTAAAATTTAAAATCAGCAATAATTATTATTTATCAAAATATACCTAATTTTATATGGAAAAGCAATGCGTAAAAATATGCATTCCAAAATTTTTAAGGCGTAATCTGAATTTCTAAAGCGTGAAATATGCATCTAGAGGCGTTATCGCGATCACTGATCATAGACATGTACAATAATCAGTGATTTCAATCAAAGTTTTATAAGAGAAATAATTTTACGGTGTTGATTAACATTTTCAGAACATTAAATCTCAATAAATAAATGAAAAAATTAATTTTTATGCAGACCCCTACAAAAACATTCCCAGTTAGTAAAATGTGCCCCTTACATTAATTAGGTGATGCACAAAATTTCAGCCATTCATCCTTTTTTCTGGCTACAGCCTTGCTTTTGTCAAAAGCATTTCTGTGTAGTGTCCCCCTACTACCATTCTTTAAAAAGCACAGTGCCCGACAACCTTTCAACAATTGGCATTCCGCCAGTGTTGTAGTCCTAAGAAAAAAAAGTGGGGGAACGCTCATTTTTGACGAAATTTAAATTAAACTTATCGGATTCATTAAATGTAATTAGTCCTTAGACAACAAATAAAACTAATTTAACCATCATTTATTTATTTATTAATTAAAATGATCTCATTGTTAAATTATCGATTACTTAATAATAATCTAAACTAAGTCTTTTTGATCAACCGTGTAAGCTACTTAATTTGCTGTTGTGAACATGCATATCGGATGTGTGCTTGGCTTGAAGCCCTCGTATAAATCCCCATCAGAAGAACAGCACAAGGGGGGAGGGGTGCCCTCCGTGAGGGTCTTTCTAAGGGGTCCTAACCTGTATTCACGCTACGTTTCGGAGAAAATCTGTTAGCCCTTATAACACTTTATGTTCTTGCCACTGTCAAATATATTACTTACCTTTTAAAAGCTCCTTTAATTCCTTCCTATGCTTTATGAATAATTATTTGAACATACTTGAAGCCAAGTACGGTTCCCGTAAGCTTTATCAAGTCAAAATTAATTTTTCATCACTAACGGCGATGTTTACCTTTTGCCGACCATTCGCAGAATGTTGTGTTTACACTTCTTCCTTCCAGGCGGCTCAACTTCCGTGAACGTGTTGCTTTGAGATGATGTTTTCCTGTTCATGCTCTTTACCCATATTTTTACGGTCACTGCGTTGTGCGGCATAAATACTTGTACAAATGTGTAGCATGGAACTTGTTAAGAACTCGTATAAGAACTTGCTAACATTTGCTAGAACTTGCTTAAGAAGCTTGCTTAAACTTGTGTCAGCTTACTTTGACTTGTCCTTGCTTGTGCCTTTTATGAAATGAAAGTTCTTACGTTGATGTGGTAAATATGAATGTTATCTGTGATATTTTTACTTTGATATTTTTATGCTTCAATAAGCGAAGTTATTTTAAATCTTATGTGTCATCAATTCTAATCATCTTTACGCACTGCCAAGTTTCCTATTTTTAGATTCCACTGTGCTAATAGCTTTTAACGCTCTGCTTTAATTTTAAATGGTATTAGACTATGTCGCTTAGTGAGTGAAGAACCTGTTAGTTTATTTTTAAGTCTCACTTAGCGAACAGTAATGGTTATGGGCATGTCAGCTCAAAGCAGAGTTTGGCAGTTGTGTGTAACTTCAGCCCCATTAGAAAGTTAGTGAATGTTTTAGTAGGGGGGGGGGGAGGGCTGTAAGTGCATAATTGATGACCAGTTGAGAAAAAAAAGTTTTTAAAAAAAATTCAATATGATGCAGATAACCACAGAAAAATTAAACGCCACAAATTATGCCAACTGGGCATCGGACATGAAATATGTCCTTATAGAAAAAGGCAGTTAGGACATAGTAACAGGAAAAGAGGATAAACCTGTAGTAAATGAAAAGGAGGGTGCTACAATTAAAGATGAATGAATGGTTATTGATATGTTAAAGATTATGAAACAAGACGCAGCAGTGCCCTAGCTGCGATTTATTTAAACACAGAACCCGAACTTCGTAGGGTAATTGAAGGGAGTCCCAAGGAAGCCTGGGAAATACTGAAGCGGCATTTTAGGCCAGATAATAGGTTGCATCACATGAAGTTATTCAGTGAACTTTGTGCGTGCAAGATTAAACCAGACGAAAGTATCGATATGTTTACGGCAAGATTAAAAAGAATTAATGAGCAAATATTAGCTATAAACAAGCAAATTCCAGAAGTCTATTTATCTTTTTAATTGCTCAGGTACTTGCCCGATGGATATGACAGTATTGTCCAGTCGATTTTAGGATGGAATGATGAACAATTCCTCGTTAAAAATATTTTAATCGAATTGGTTGCAGAGGAATCTCGCCTTAATTTAAGAGATGCAGATAGAGAAGCCAAATATCAGGTTGAAGTTAATGAAACCAGATACAGAGCCCGACTGAAAGTAAAGTGTCATCGGTGCGGAAAGATCAGACATTTTAAAAATCAAGAACGTCAAAAAACAGTTTGTACCCTCACCCCTGCTTGGGTGCGAATTCTAAAAAACCTTGAAAATGATTATTAGGTATTTCTGTTAGTTACATTTTAAAGCAAGAATTTTGAGGCTATCTATTTTTTTTCTTCTGAGCTGCAGATATTAAAGAAAATGTGAAAAGAACGTTAAAAAAGTTTTGACCCTTTACCCCCGTTTGGGTACGAATTCTAAAGAATCCTGAAAAGTATTTTTAGGTATTTCAGTCAGTTACACTTTAAAGCATGAATTTTGTTCCTATCTCTTTTTACTTCCGAGATATAAAAGGAAATGTGAAAAGAGCATTAAAGAATGTTTTGGCCTCTTTCGGCCTCTTACCCCCGTTCGGGTACGAATTCTAAAAAACCCTGAAAATGAGTTTTAGGTATTTCCCTTAGTTACATTTTAAAGCAAGAATTTTGCGGCTATCTCTTTTTTCTTCTGTGATACGAAGGAAAATGTGAAAAGAATGTTTCGCCCACTTACCCCGCGTTTGGGTGAAAATTCTAAAAAAACCTTGAAAATAATTTTTAGGTATTTCTGTTAGCAGTAAAATGTGGTGTTTGATAAAAACAATACAACAAAAATTCTTGCTTTAAAATGTAACTGTCTCTTTTAGCCTCTGCAATATGAAGATAAATTGGAAAAGAACGTTAAAGAACGTTTTAGCCCCTTATCCCCGTTTGGGTGGGAATTCTAAAAAACCCTGAAAATGATTTTTAGGTATTTCAGCTAGTTATATTTTAAAGCAAGACTTTTGCTTCTATGTCTTTTTACTTCTGAGATATAAAAGGAAATGAAAAAAGAACGTTAAAGAACGATTTGGCCCCTTACCCCCGTTCGGGTTGGAATTCTAAAAACCCTGAAAACGAATTTTAGGTATTTAATTTAATTACATTTTAAAGCAATAATTTTGCTCCCATCTCATTTTACTTCGGATATATAAAAGGAAATGTGAAAAGAACATTAAAGAACATTTTGGCCCCAGGGTGAGAAATTGGGAGCAAAAATCTAGGCGTCAATGGCACCTAACTTTTTTTTCCCGATTGCCAAACTGTCTCGTTCAGGTGCAGTTTCGAAAACCTTACAGCAGTATGTACAGCAATAATAAAGAAGATCAGGACTATTAAAATTAAGATAGTAATAAATAGTAAGTAAATATAAAATCAATTTTCATGGCTTTCCACCTATGCATCCAGAATAAAATATTACGATACATTTTACAAGAACATGGACTTTAGTTTTAGTTTAGAAGTATTTTATAAATTGTTGCTATATAACTACAATGCCTATGGTAGATAAACTTATGCAGTATACGTGTACTAGCTTCAAAATGACACCTGATGAACCACCACAGTAAGCAGGTAGTACATGTTAAAATTGTGGAAATATGTATTTGTATTCTCAGTGGGTTGACCTGAAGTTGGGAGAGTGTCTATGAAAGCTTTCAATATCACAAAGAAGAATTTATTTTACATAGCTATTTTATCTTACTAAAAATTATTTTTAATTAAATTACTTAAAACATATTTTATTACAAACTGAACTTTATCTTAATTATTAAAATTTTTATATTTAAATAAAAAGTTTTTTTTTATATTTTCAGATAACTAATTCAATTTATTTATTTATTTTTTTTTAATTTACATGATCTCATGAAGGAGTTTTATTTAAAAAAGATAAATTTTATTAAGTTTAAACCATCAAATAACATTTTTATTCAAATAATATTTTTATTTGAATTATCCTAATTTAGGCCGGAAGTCCGAAATTTAGATTTCCCCCAAATCAAGACGTTTTGCTAATGTCACCCCCCACGCACACACCCAAATAAATAAATCTTCTTTCGCTTTTTCAAGAAATTGCATTAATTAATTGCAGTCAATCCATGTATTGTTTTCAGTCACGAACTGCTGCACTTAACCAGCCGTTATTGCAGCGCTGCAAATAAAAACCAAGATGGCGTCCGGACCGTAAACCTGTACTCTCCCGCGGTAAATAATTATATTTAATTAATGAATATTAACTACTAATCCAAGTAACTTTTACACTGCCTTATTTAAAAGGATCTCGTGCATTCATCAATATTGATATCAAGTATTATCATCGCATCTTCCCACACCGTCGTGCTACCGCTAAAACTCTCATTTGCAGAAAGAATCCAATATGGCAAACGCGAGCTCGTAGTTTCCTCCGATCAGCTTCATCAATATGCATGGAGTTAAAAAACTATGGATAAATTTCTTTAAGTTCCTCTATTTTTTCCATTAAAAAGGGTTCGATTGTTCCCGCAAGTGCCGACAATCCAGGTTAAATTTGGAAATGACAACACCCGGGAAACAAAATTGGTGTTGAGAAGTGGGTGGCCATGAGTGAAGAGTGTTATGGAAACAAGGATAGCAACTGAATTGAGAGACATCTACTTTTATTTATAGCAGTCTGGCACAGAAATGTATCACAGTCAGCAATTACTTGTAGAACAGGATTTCATTGCAAACGAACTATTAAATATCACAGCTATGCTTTATCACAGCTAGGCACAAGAATATATCACAGTCTGAAAAACTCTTAAGTACTGGCAAAAATGGTTTAATGAATTTAAACTTCACAAGCCGTTTAGATTTCAATTTCAAAAGCTGCTTTACCTTGAAGAGAACAAGTCCACCGGGAAAACTTCAGATCTTAAGATATGAAAAAATTACGATGAAACACGATGTTCTATATGACGACACTTCAAACAGAAATTCTAACTTCTATTTCACTTTAAAAACAGGTTAAAAAAATCGGCATTAAATGTTGATTAAAAACGTACTATCATTTTAAAGATTAAATAGAAGCAGGTTTAGCTGGCTAAAAATAACATGTCTGGAACTTAAACAGCATTACCGCTCGCCAAAACGTCTGTCAGCTGTTAATACAGCCTGACTGTCTAATTGCTTAACGGCGACGATCTGCCATGATCGGCCTAACTGCCTCGACTGCTGTCGACCTGCTATCGGTCTGCTTAACTGCTTATCTGCTACGATTACGGCGAAAGCTCCTCCTTTTATTTGTCACTGCCGACTGCGCATCTCATTTCTGAGTTGTTCTCCGGCTGCGCGGTTGAACGGCGTTTACCGGGCTTCGGGAGCGCATCGGTGATTGGATGAACAGCTTGAAACAGTTTTCTCCGGGCGATACTCACTTCGCCAACCAACCATTACGCCCGTACAAGATGGCGGCTGTTGACGAACTGGAGATCAGAGCCATGCGTCTTAAACGATTGTTGACGTAAGCCACGGTTAAAGCGAGGTTTAAATTTAACAAAAAGTTATTCCTTTAAGTTCGTTTAGCATTTGAATTAAACTGCTTGGCTTTGGGAATTTATTTAATTAACTTTAAGTTGTTGAAACTTTATCTTAACCTTTTATTGTAGCCCTTAACGTTGGAGAGTTTCACAATTCAGGTAAGTCAGAAATTAAATACACATAAGAGTTGGGATATTTATTGTTCACAAATAACCATTGGGAACAAAAGCCCCTCCTCCCAGCTCTTATGGACTGCAATTGCCAGTACTTAGAAGAATATAACAATCAAACATCATAACCATTTACAAATGCAATAAAACAATGTTCAAATCAATTTATACCTGTAGGCGACTAACGAGCAAGTAACATGCTTCAAAAGATTAATAAAACAATATACCAAGAAAACTTTAAAACAATGTTCCATACAATTAAAAAAAAAGAAGGCAGGCAAAGTTTAAAAAATTAATTTTTGCAGTTACATTACGTAATATCAGAAAACTTTAAAACGATGTTCTCAAATACTTTTCAAATATAAAGTCCCTTTTTAAACCTTAAAAACACTTTTCACTTAAGACCACAAGTAATTCCAACAGATTCAAAATTAATCATGCAAAAAGGTTTCACTAAAGCATTACAAAAATTTACTATACTTCACACAGTTACATATGTTTAGTTTCACAGTTAGGATTTTCACTTATCAGGTTGTCCCATGCTCGAACGACGCGAACGGCAATTAAAAGGATTCAAAAATTCTACTTAATCAAAAATACAGAGATTCTAAATGTTAATTTTGATACCTTAAACTTTGAATTCTAAGCACAATTCTAAACAATGAAAATCTTAAACGTTTAAACTCTTAAACACTAATCCAACCACCAAAAACCTTAATCAACTAGAAAAATACAGTATATTAGTGCAAAAATTCGTTAAAAAGAAAAAATACGATATATAAGTGCAAAATTTTCAAACAACATTATGACATGATAATGATTAATGACCTGGTGATCACCAAAGATTCAAATATGCACAATCTTTATGCTCATACCTTTTACGCATAATTTACACATAATTCACACATACCTTGGCCAAGGATTTTCACACACCAAACTTTCATTCAATGACATGAAAAACAGTTGCATAAATGAAATATTTACAAAATGAAAAATGACACTTTTCAAAACACATTAATACTTTATCAAACATTAAATATCAAAATTCAAAAATATGGTGGTGGATTAAAAATATCAAAAACTTTAGATCTCAAGCACATCCTCAACAAACTTTTTCAATTCATTTTGAGTGATAGGCTTAGTAAAAATGTCAGCCATATTAGATTTACTTCTGATGAAGTTTACTTTAAATTTATCTTTATAAAACAGATCTCTTACAAAAAATAATCTAACATCTATATGTTTAGTTCTATGATTTTCTATCGGGCTTTTAAGGAAATCAATAGTAGCCTGGTTATCCACAAATAGAGAAAGGTTTAGCGTTATATTTGATTAACCCACAATCATTACCCTCTTTTAGAACGTTATCTAGCCAGGTGAGTTCTTTGATATTCTCAACCATGGCAAGAAATTCAGCTTCCATAGTGGATAAGCTAACTGACTTCTCTTTGAATGTACGCCAAGTTATGGGTGCTTTATCTAAACAGATGAACTCTCCCCCCATGGATATTCTATCGTCTCTATTCGCTGCGAAATCTGCATCCGAGTACCCAATTAAAGTCATATTTTCACATTTTAGCTTTAATTTGTATGATTTAGTCTTTCTTACGTATCCGAGTAATTTCAACAGTCCGTTCCAATGTTCCATGCCCGGGTCACTCTGGAACTGGGAAAAGATATTTACGGCGTAAGAAATGTCGGGTCTCGTGCGGCTAGCTAGAAACGATAGGCATCCTAAGACGCTTCTATATGGGTAGATTTGCATTTGATATTGTTCACTGTTGGTTTGAGGCGATTGTAATTTACTGTACTGTACGCTTTTTGTGATTGGGAGTGATGAGATTGGTAATTTAAATTTATCAAATCTTTTGCAAATTTCGTCAATGTAGGGAATTTGGTGGATTATAAGACCGTTATCAGCCTCTTCAAATTCTACACCGAGTAACCTTTTGGTTTTTCCCAAAATTTTTAAATCGAATTTGCTTTGTAGTTTGTTTAAAAATTTTCCTATCTCATCTTCAGTCCTTCCAAAAATGACTATGTCGTCTACATAGACTAAAAGTACAGCAGAATTATTAGAGAAGAAAGTACAATTGCACCATTCGAATTTTCCAAGTCCAATTTCTAGCAAAACATTCTTGAGTTCGAAATACCAAGCACGACCGCTTTGGTGAAGGCCGTATAAGGCGCGTTTTAAGTGACAAACTAAATTTTCCCTACCAGCCTCTACGTACCCTTCAGGTTGTTTCATGTAAACTTCCTCTTCCAAATTTGCATACAGATACGCACAGGCAACATCGCACTGCACATGTTTCCATTTTAACAAGACCACGAACAGAGAAAAAAACAGCCTAATTAAAGAAAAGTTTATAACGGGAGAAAAGGTTTCGTCATAGGATTCGCCCTTGACTTGGTTGTATCCCTGTGCCACCAAACGGGCCTTATATCTCGCGACATTTCCCTTCTCATCTCTTTTAATGTTAAATACCCATCTGCACCCCAAAACTTGTTTGCCTGGAGGCAGGCTGGTTAAAACCCAAACCTTTCTATTTCTTAGATTCCGATACTCTGTATCCATGGCCTCTTTCCATTTTTCAATTTGTGGGGACCTGAGCATCTGCTTATAGGTACGAGGGACTTCAGGTACTAGTCAGCTTTTGTCTTTAACTTTAACTTCCGCATTGCTTGGCTTAGGGTTAATGACACCTTGGAAGGAATCCTTTCCTTTAAAACTGAACATACTTTTAGTTACATCATCAAACTTAATATTATTCTGTTCGCAGTATTTCTGGATTTCGTTTAAGCTTTTCAGTTTACGCTTCTGACCCTCCTCATGAAAGTAAATATCTGTCCTGGATCCATCCGGTCGAGGGACGGCGGTTCTTACCCAAATCGCATCGCGAAAAGTAGGAGAGCTAATTGTACTATCATCCATACTTTCATCTGCATCAGATTCTTCATCTGACTCTAAACTGGGTGTGGGAGAGGAACTCGGGAGACTTTCGTCTTCGACCGATTCTCGACTCTCTTCACCAATTTGAGAAAAGCTAGAATCATCTTTGGGCGCCAGCACCGCTCCACTGTCACTTTCCGAAACTTTTGGAAAAGATACGTTACAGGTTTCTATCACCCTTTCCTCCTCCGGGATCCAAATTCTATACCCTTTGGTACTAAAAGCGTACCCAACTAAAATGCCTACTTTGGCTTTCGGGTCAAGCTTTCCTCTCAAGGGTCGAGGAGTACCAACGTAAACTTTTCATCCGAATTTTCGAAGGTGTCTTACTGAAGGTTTAATTCCTTTCAACAACTCTATAGGGGTTTTTGATTGTTCTGAATGGCATAGCCGGTTCCATACATGAACAAAAAATAACACGGCCTCTGGCCAAAAGCCTTTTTCAAGACCACTTTCTGACAGAATGGTCCTGGCTCCGTCTACGACAGTTTGGTTGAGTCGTTCAGCCGATCCATTTTGCTCGGGCGTGTAAATGTTTGTGTGTTCATGATTTATGCCCTTTTCAATGCAAAAGTCTTCAAAGTAATTACTGGTAAACTCACCCCCATTGTCGGTTTTTACAGCTTTAACTTTTAACCCAAGTGATCTTTCGGCACGGGAAACATATCTAGTAAATATGTCAAAAACGTCTGATTTTTCCTTCATAGGATAAATGGTCATATATTTAGAGAATTCGTCGATAATTGACAGATAGTTTGACCTCACGTTTGCCTACCACATTTGATGGACCCCAAATGTCCAAACAGATTAGATCTAATGGACCTCTCACTTTGCTCCCACAAACGGACTTAAATGATACCCGCCTGTGTTTATTTAATTTGCAAAGTTCACATGAAAATTCTGGGGGTTTCTTTATGTTAGGCAAACCTTTAACAGCATTTAGAGTACTAGTTTTTGTGATGAAATCTACACCCGCATGACCGAAACGTGCATGCCATGATTCGAGTTCTCTCAGGTTATTTTTGCTTATTGCATTACAAGCTGGCTTAACAGGACTGGGGTATACGTGGTACAAGCCACGTTCGAGTTTAGCAGAAAATATTAAAAATTTTTTCTTCACGAAGTCTTGGAGTCTTGGAAGACTTTAATTTTTCCATTTCCCCCTACAAATTTAAAACCGTTAGTAACCGATAGTAAATTTCTCCTTAATTTTGGAGAGAGACATTTTTCAAAATACATTCATTTGTACCGAATTTAAGTTTTACATCCCCTTTTCCATTAATTGGAAACTCTAGATCCTCCAGAGCGAGCACCATATTTTCATTCTCAACAGTCACAAAATTAGAGAAGATGCTGCGATCATTACAGAAATGGTGGCTGGCGGCCGAATCCAAAATCCACGTATGGTTATCGACATTACAATTTAGATTGGCCTCTGCCACAAAAAAACTTAAATTGTTACCTTTAATGGTCTTGGGGATAGTGTTCTTATTCGACTGGTTACCTGGGTTCTGGCGTCTACCTCGGGACCTTTGCCGATCGGTTTCTGCTGGGCTGGATGTTGATTTGGAGACTCTGCACGCACCCGGACTATGAGATCTGTTCCTGGGACGGCTAGGAGACCTTGGACGGACACGACAGTTCCTTTGGAAATGTCCCAGACGACCGCACCGGAAACACCTTGCCTGGTTTCCCTGGACACTAAAGGCTTCCTTCGTTGACGTCTTTCTATCGGAGTCACGGAGGTTTAGTCGAGTCTCTTCAGCCAACACTTCCAAGACGATATCTTTAAACACAAATCTTTCACTGTCCCATCGTAGAACACTTTGGACAATTGAATCAAATTTTGATGGCAGATTTCTAAGAAATTGGTATGACAGAAAAACTTCATCGAGAGATTTTCCGCTGTCCTTGAGCTGGTTGGCTAAGCTCTGGATCCGTGAGGCAAAAAGATTGACGTTTTCATTCGGCTGAATTCTACTTTGCATCAATTCACTGAAGATCTGCATGTGATGACTGCGGTTGTCGGGCTTGAAATTTCTTCTTAACAAATCCCAAACTTCACACGGGTCATCTAAATCACCGATAATTTGTCGGAAATCACTGTGCACATTGAGGTACAGCATAGATAATGCAAGCCTTTTTCGGACGTTAAATGCCTCCACATACTTTTCTGTGACAGCGCCCTCTTTGATCACCGGGCTTTTCTCCTTACCGCACACAATTTCATAGCAATTTTTCTCCAAGAGTAGGAACTTCATATCAACACACCATGAGGAGTAATTTGTAGCATTTAACTTCTCGGTTTGGTACAAAGTTGAGATCCCTGGTGAATTAGCCATCTTTCTCAAAAATTTCAAAAATTTTTCAAAAATTCTAAGTTTCAAAGAAATGTACTAAATTTCAACTTAAAAAATGTCAAATTTCAAAGACAAAAAATTTTCAAGGGTTAACTTCAAAAAACTCTCAATTTTTAAACTTCAAAAGCATCAAAAATTTCAGCATTTAAACTTCAAAATCGTCAAAAATTTCAACTTTAAACTTCAAATTGAACTTAGATTCAGAATCATCTCTAATTAAAGGATAAACATCGAAGACTTCCGGAGATTTCAGGGTAAGCTTTAAACCTCTTTAAAGAATTTCTTCAAATATTACAGTTGCTCCTCCATCTCGGCACTGCGGGTTTCCATTCAATATCTTCAGTCACGGGCTTACACTCTACAACGCAAGCCCATAACCCTTATTGTTCTCGCAAGTGCCGACAATCCAGGTTAAATTTGGAAATGACAACACCCGGGAAACAAAATTGGTGTTGAGAAGTGGATGGCCATGAGTGAAGAGTGTTATGGAAACAAGGATAGCAACTGAATTGAGAGACATCTACTTTTATTTATAGCAGTCTGGCACAGAAATGTATCACAGTCAGCAATTACTTGTAGAACAGGATTTCATTGCAAAAGAACTATTAAATATCACAGCTATGCTTTAATCACAGCTAGGCACAAGAATATATCACAGTCTGAAAAACTCTTAAGTACTGGCAAAAATGGTTTAATGAATTTAAACTTCACAAGCCGTTTAGATTTCAATTTCAAAAGCTGCTTTACCTTGAAGAGAACAAGTCCACCGGGAAAACTTCAGATCCTTAAGATATGAAAAAATTACGATGAAACACGATGTTCTATATGACGACACTTCAAACAGAAATTCTAACTTCTATTTCACTTTAAAAACAGGTTAAAAAAATCGGCATTAAATGTTGATTAAAAACGTACTATCATTTTAAAGATTAAATAGAAGCAGGTTTAGCTGGCTAAAAATAACATGTCTGGAACTTAAACAGCATTACCGCTCGCCAAAACGTCTGTCAGCTGTTAATACAGCCTGACTGTCTAATTGCTTAACGGCGACGATCTGCCATGATCGGCCTAACTGCCTCGACTGCTGTCGACCTGCTATCAGTCTGCTTAACTGCTTATCTGCTACGATTACGGCGAAAGCTCCTCCTTTTATTTGTCACTGCCGACTGCGCATCTCATTTCTGAGTTGTTCTCCAGCTGCGCGGTTGAACGGCATTTACCGGGCTTCGGGAGCGCATCGGTGATTGGATGAACAGCTTGAAACAGTTTTCTCCGGGCGATACTCACTTCGCCAACCAACCATTACGCCCGTCCAAGATGGTGGCTGTTGACGAACTGGAGATCAGAGCCATGTGTCTTAAACGATTGTTGACGTAAGCCACGGTTAAAGCGAGGTTTAAATTTAACAAAAAGTTATTCCTTTAAGTTCGTTTAGCATTTGAATTAAACTGCTTGGCTTTGGGAATTTATTTAATTAACTTTAAGTTGTTGAAACTTTATCTTAACCTTTTATTGTAGCCCTTAACGTTGGAGAGTTTCACAATTCAGGTAAGTCAGAGATTAAATACACATAAGAGTTGGGATATTTATTGTTCACAAATAACCATTGGGAACACGATTTAAATGATTACACATCCGCGGAAGACAAGAAAGTGGTCTTCTGCGCGTTTTTCAACCACAGAAGACTGTCTGCAGAGGATCGTTCTCTTTCTGCCACGGAGTAGTGCTTACGAAAGCAAAAGTTTTGTTCACGGAAATTTACATTTATATTTTTTCAGCACATTTTGAAATATAGTCGTCTAGACAATAAAAAAAATCCCCAGAATTCGTAAAATATTCGCTTTTCGCAGTATTTTTGTTTAAAAAGTTGCCGGAGTCAGCCAATGCTAAAATAGTCGCTTTTTAGTCGCCTGTCTCGGGCAAAATGTTAGGCGTCAAAAATGACGACTAGTTCTTAAATCTCTGTCGTCAAAACAAAAATGACAGTTGCAAAATACGACTAACGACCACTAATTTCGCGCCCTGTTTGGCCCCTTACCCCCGTTCGGGTGCGAATTCTAAAAACCCTGAAACTGATATGTAGCAATTTCTGTTGTTAACATTTTGAAGCAAAAATTTTGCGGCATCTCTTCTCTTCTGAGATACGAAGGAAAATGTGAAAAGAACGTTTTGGCCCCTTAACCCCGTTTGGATGAAAATTCTAAAAAACCCTGAAAATGACTTTTAGGCAGGGTTGGACAGTATTTACTGTCTGATGGTATTTACCGGTTTTTACCGTCTTACCGGTTTTTCCGCTAGAAAAACATGCTTTTACCAGGGTTTTTACAACCTTTGAGAAAAACTTATTAGTTTGAGTTTGACTATTTTTTGAAAACATCTTTCCGCCAATGGCTGAGAGGTTCTGCTTTCGAAACTGGATGGTGGGAGGTGCCAGGTTCATATCCCGGTCTTGCCTGTTGATCTAGCTGTTCGGAGTTTTCCGTGGTTTTTTTTTTTTTTTTTTTTTTTTCCAGAAACCGCGCATAAATACTGGCTATGATCCCTTAGAAATAGGAAGGTATTCCTCTATGGGACTAGGACCCTAGTGCAGTCAATCAGCCTTAATCCACAAGCAAACAATGAAGATTTATCTGCTATTTTTTCATTTTCTCAGGGATAAAAGTTCAGGACATTTAATATCACTATTTCCATTTCCATACAATAATATTCACCTAATTCAGTGTCTGATTTGGTAAGTAAAAGAATGCTATACGAAAATAGTTCATTTTAAGGAATATAATAAACACAGAAAACTTTCAACCATGTTTTCATCTTACAAGAATTCAAATTTATAGATAATTTACATTTATCATTATCAAACTTATTAAATCTATTATTATGAGAGGGCACATTAAAATATTTATTACAATTATGTAATGCAGGCTAGTTTAGTAATTTTTACTTAAAGGAAAATTGTAAATATACTTTTACTACACTTAACTTATCTTAATCATTTTAATGAAAACCAAATGCTTTGCATCATCAGGATGTTCTAATGATGATATATCCACATCAATTACATGAAAATACAGTTTTATAAGTAGCATGAAAATACAGTTTTATAAGTAGCATGAAAATAGTTCATGACTCAGGGAGTTTATTGTATCATTAGGTTTTTACCCCTTTTTCCCAGGTTTTTATTGGTAAAAATCTAGTTTTTACCATGCCCTGGTAAAAACCAGTTTAGTTTTTACCATGCCCTGGTAAAAACCAGTTTTTACCAGTAAAAGGCCAACCCTGCTTTTAGGTATTTCTATTAGTTACATTTTAAAGCAAGAGTTTTATGGCTATCTCTCTTTTCCTTGGAGATGTGAAGGGAAATGTGAAAAGAACATTAAAGAACGTTTTGGCCCCCTTATCCCTGTTTGGGAGCGAATTTCAAAAAATCCTGAAATTGATTTTTAGGTATTTATCAGTTACATTTTAAAGCAAGATTTTTACGGCTATCTCTTTTTCCCCCCTGAGATATGAAGGAAAACGTGAAAAGAACATTTTGGGTCGCCACACTCATCTGGGTTCGAATTTTTAAAAATCGCTTCTTAAATGACGCCTTGGGCACAAAAGCTATAAGCTCCTTAAATTTCATGTCAATATCTCCAGTAGATTTGGCTGTGCGGTGATCGTATGTCAGTCAGTCAGTCAGTCATTCATTTATTCATTCAGTCTGGACATCTTCCTTTATATATAGAGATTGTTTTCTTTTATGTAATTGATTTTAATATAATTAATTGTTAATAAATTGAAATTTGTTGTTTTAAGCTAAATGCCTTTTTACTGAGTTTAAACTAAAGTCCACATTGAGCTAGTCAAATTTTTATCACAGGTCTCTAAATATTTACAGTTAAGCTGAAATTGTATATTGCTTTGCTTACTTGAAAGTAAATAGTTAAATATTCGATTGTATGCTAGTGAGTGGGCATTTCTTACCACCCACTAAACAGTATACCCTCATAGGGTGTAACAGTGTTGCGTCTTAGTATTTTACATGTAGTATATTCACTTAGTATACTCACATCAGGGGCGTAGCCAGGGGGAGGGAGGATATCGGGATATATCCCCCCCCCCAAAATTTTTGGATTAGTGATGATATTCCGTCTATTTAAACACATATAAGTTCATATCCTCCCCCCCCCCCCCCCCGAAAAATTTTCCTGGCTACGCGCCTGACTCACATA